>OZ005655.1:261040688-261640688 GCA_963930645.1 Salticus scenicus | reverse complement strand
AAATACTATAATTTATAATTTCTTTACTTTCCTTTTTCTATGCACTGTAGAATATGGTGTATTTATTTATTTATGATTATTATTTTCTTATTTTTTATTTAAAGGATTTGAAATGATTAGATTTATAAAAAAATTCCGTCTTCCAGTTTTCGATGAATTTACAGTTTTGAGGTGATCTATACACGTTTGGAGCATTTTTAGAAAATATCCACCTGCCTCCTGTCTTTTCTGTGCGTGTGGGAAAGAGAGACCAAAAATTTGTGGCATCTCTATATCAAGAACTAATGCACTGTATATATATGTGTGTAAATTATTACACACACACACACACACACATATATATATATATATATATATATATATATAGATAAATAAATATTTTTAATCTTAAATTTAGTACCTATCAACTTCTTGTGAAAATCGCCCAATAAGTGGCTCTGCTGTACAGTGATTTCTCTAATTTTCGGGAATGCTGTGTCTCAGCTTCTGTTCCGTAAAATTACACGAAGCTTGATATGCGAGAGGACCATTACAGAAATTATGTCGATTCAATATGAATACATATTAGTCGACAGGTGATGCTGGTATGATGCAACTTTTTTCCCTTGTGCAGAAAGGCTATATCTCAGCTTTTATAAGAAAATTAAGAAAAATGCTTATTTATGATAAATGCATTGGAAACATGTGTAATATCTTGTTAATGCGTTTTTTTTATTTCATTATAATTATTTCTCATGGTGTATTTAAATTCGACCTTTTTAATTTTCATTCCTCTGATATACATTTATTTCTTTAATTTTTTTTTTCTTTTTTTTGTGATTGTCTACTGCAAAACGATTACAAGGCATTGTTGATGTCTGAAACAAATTATCCTCTACCTTTTGTCCTAATAATAATAAAGTAAATATTTTTTCATTCAAAAAGAGTATATTATTCAAAATGCAACAATACATTTCTTAGAATTTAAGCGTAACAAAGAATATTTTAAATAATTCAAAGTTAATGGCTCTT
The DNA here is from genome assembly GCA_963930645.1 of Salticus scenicus. NCBI lineage: Eukaryota > Metazoa > Arthropoda > Arachnida > Araneae > Salticidae > Salticus > Salticus scenicus. Next base: position 261,639,677 of record OZ005655.1, on the reverse strand, counting down.
AAACTACATTATTATTATTTTTTAATATTTTGTTTTTAAACCTTTATAAATGAACTCAAATCTATGTTATTTTCATTTAGCTTTCCTAAAGATAAAAACAGATGGAAATTACAGGAAGGTAAGATTTTAAGAGAAAAGATTTTAAAGCCATTGACCATTCCCGTTTATGTTCAAAACATTTCCTGCCAGATAATTTTGATAAAAATAGATTTGGAAGCACTTGGTTAAAAAAGGATGCAGTACTTACTGTATTTAAATTTCCAGAGAATTGTTCGAATCTACATTTGTTATAAAAATCAGATAGTCATTTTAAGGTTTAATGACGGCTCTAATTAACATTTAAAAATTATTTATAACTAATATTTCGGACTATTAAAGTGAACTTAGCAAAATAATATTTATAGCAGAGAAAATAATGGAGAAAATGTTCTGTAATTTCGACGAAAAAAACTGATTATCAGCGGCGAGTTTTAGCCATATGTGGTAACTATCCCGTCACGTGACTAAGGTGAAAATCATTTAATGTTCACTCACACTTTTCGACCTCACTTTTCCCTGCATGCCTACACTATTTTCGTGCATGCCTCTCTAGTATTTCTCCTCTAATAGGGCGACAATAGCTGCAAATTGATGGAAGTGTATTATAAGTTGAGCCATTTATTATTGCTATAGGATTATATTTAGGTGCATCTTGTGCTCTGTACATAATCTTCAGAAGATATACAGGGTAGCAAATATTTAAGGGATAACATTTTTTTTAATTGTTAGTGGAATTGCTTTGCTAAAATATTTTACCATGTTCAGGAAAGCTGCTCAGGAATCGAAACAAATTCCTCATAGACATATGGTAAATAATGTATGTTTTTAAGCTAATTATATGTTGCTTGTTTTTGTATATTTACACGTTTTGAGGTTCCTTGGTTATTGAAGTCAAGTTTTTTAACGTTTGATCTTTGCGTGTGTCCCTTAGTGTAACTTAAAAACGAATAATTTCAGGAGAACCTAAAGTTGTATTTTCAAGTTATTATAAGTTTGTTGCTGGAAAAGTTTAATCAAGGCTGATAAGTTTCAAGGAATGTTGCGTGAAAGTTGTCTGAAAGTTGCCTGAATAATTTTAAGTGAACTTTTAAGTTTAATAATGCATATTTTTAAGTATGCATATTTTTCATACATGAATTTGAATGGTTATTTTCTGAAATGTAGATGAACAACTCTTTAGTAAATGCTGATTTGTAAATTTTGAAACCAATTTCGAGTTATAAATACAATATGTTTTAATTAATATTTTAAATTAGTCTGTATTGGGCAAAATTAAAATAATTTAGTTTATAGGTAATATCGAATAAATTTGAAATAAGTTTGTCAAAAGAATAATTAATTTTTGACATGCATACATACATTTACTACTTTTAAATTTCCAATTTTTAACGCACGAAGATCGAAATTTGAATGTTCAATTTATATTTTAAGAACAATAAAAATTTATATTTAAATTTATCCCCTATTTGCAAAGCACAATAATTCAAAATGTTTTACATACATATTTTACAAAATTTTTATTGATGATTACTTTATAAAGCATATTATATCATTCGAGTTATTATAATTGTTTTCTAAACATTTAAAGTAAACAATTTGAAGTCATAAATATAAGATGTTTAAAAACTATTTCATATTAATATATAAGAAAATTTTGAACCATTCAACTTAAAATTGCATGAACCGGAAAAAAAAAAAAAAAAAAAAAAAAAAAAAAATTAAAACAATATTTAGAAAAACCTGTTTCAGATAAATTTATAACTCCTAAACAAATTCACGCAGTACAAAGTACTTATCAAAATTAATTTCCACAGTGAATGGAGACAACTTTCATATCAGAGAAGTACAATATTAAATCCCCCGCCCTCAAAAAAAAAAAAAAAGTTCTACATTCGAGATTGTAGGAAGTGTTTCTTTCTTTCTTTCTTTTCTTTTTTCTTTTTAATAAAAAAAAAAAAATATTTCGATAACTTTGTTTGAAATTATCGAAGATACATGGTTCAATTATTAGTTTTAAAGGTATTATTTTTTTTAAAAATATACAACATTCGGGAGGATTTTCTTCCAAAGGCGCAAAGATGCTCCTATATGTACCAATTTTTCCTATAAGTATTTCGGCCCACCAGCAACCGAGCGGTTCTACGCTCAAAGCTGGTAAACGTGAGGTGCCGAGTTCAATCCCAGGTCGCACTCTTCGGCCTAGCCGTTCGGAGTTTTCCGTGGTTTTCTCCAAAATTGCCTAACCACGGGCTAGGAATCCTTAGAAAGACCCCCACGGAAAGCATTCCCTTCATGCCTAGGACCCTAGTCCAGTCCCCACAACTCAACCCAACCTATAAGTATTTCGTTTTATTTCAAGATGATTCGTTAAAAGTAATTGTAATTTTGCTCATTTATACAAAATTTTCTCCTATACTGCCATATTAATAATTATTATAAAACGTTTTGGTATCTCCACCAGTTGGCGATTTTCACTAAAAGTTGATGGACATTTAAATCAAGAAACAATTTAAACTTTTATGAAATTCTGTTCATTAGTTCCTGAGATACAGATACCACAAAATTTTGTCACACACTCTCACACATATATTGACATTTTCTAAAATTGATCAAATCGTGTTTATACCTTTCAAAACGTGTAAATCCATCGAAAACCATAAATAGAAAATCTTTACGAATTCAAGACGCTTTTCTATTGAATTCAGAAGAAAGGGAAAAATAAATAACAATGAAACAAAAATTTGAAAATTAAAACCTTTTAACAAGTGGCGTTGCCATTCCGCTTTTCATAATTTTTAATGTGCTCGTATAGGGCAAAGTTTCGTATAAATGAGAATAAATTTTAATGCATTATTATAAAATTAAGAAAGAATTATTCATAATAGTACAGTCAATCAGGATAACAGTCAACATTGCATGGGTGGGTGTGTAAATTTTCAATATGGATATCTTTTAAAAGAACTCGTCAATACCTATAAAACAAATGGTTGAGCAACGATCTGTGATAATTAAAAACAAAGTTTTCTTTTTTTTTTTTTTTTTTTTTTTCATTTAGAGAAAATGTCCTTTTTGGAGGTCACTTTATGGGGTCCTAGCCCTATATTTAAACAAGTTTAGGGGAAAACAAAGAGAACTCCGAAATGATAGGTTGACATGTGTCACCTAGGATCGAACCAGGCACCTAATGACTTTGAAAGCAGAACCTTTACCTCTGGTGGGAGAGTTTCGTAATTTTTAAAGAATTTTTACGTTATTTCTAACAATTCTAAAAAAATATTTTAATTTTTTTAGAAATATTACAAAAAATTTAAAAGAAATGAATTGACGCTTCTTAAAATCTCTGTTTGACACTTTTTTTAAAAATTCTATTATTTACAGTTGCTAATTTTCTGGAAGATCTACCATGTAATTCATCATTTTTTGTCTTCGTATAATTATTCAAAAGAATGTTACACTCTGTTTTTATACATTCATTAACTGAATTAGTGATTTACCACAATTACAAATTCCTTCAAATTCTAATCTGTCATCCATTAGTTTTTTTAAAACAATTCACATAATAGAAAACGTTGATTTTTAGATTTAAAAAAAGTGTTCCTCATATTCTGAAGTAATACAATGTAAATGAAAATTAACTCAATTGATGTATATTAAATGATGGAATCTAAAAATTCGTTCATGAAAAACGTAATTTAATTGTATGTGAGGTAAGGACAAACATTGTTTGCTACACGCATCCCAAATTCCAAGCAGAAGATACGATAGTAAAACATAGTAAACGGACCCGATGGACATCAGTTTCTTACAGATAAGGGACCCGGGTTGTGACGTCAAACGCTGTCCGAAGTGATACGTTCAGGCTTGATAGTAGATCTAGGAAGCTCTTTGGTTTTAGCCGTATGTGGTTTTCCCGTCACGTGACTAAGGTGAAAATCATTTAATGTTCACTCACACTTTTCGACCTCACTTTTCCCTGCATGCCTCTCTAGTATTTCTCCACTAAGGTGCTCACACACATACAGGGTAATTCTGTATTGCGCCGACAAACTAAAAAGGGTAAAATAAGGGTTCAGATTAAGCATAATTCTGTATTTGAACCCTGTTTTATCTCGTTGAATAAAAAAGTCGTGCAATCTGGCAACACTGTGCTACTACAAATGGAATGAAAATGCTAGAAGTTTCTAAATATGCTACACTGAAATCAAGAATATATTTATAAAGAGCGGAAAAAATCCTACAAAACAACATCAAATGTGTTAGAATATCTAGATTTAATGACCAATTACGAGCATTGAAACAGCGAAAAAATTGCTAAACAAATATCTTCTCATATTTAATCGTCAATAAAAAAAAAAAAAAATCGTTTCAGCTACGATATGCCAAATTTACTAAAAACTGACCTTTTGTAATGGATTTCGAATAATCTTACAATGAGATATATTGGTTCACTAGTGCCGTAAAAATTTAGTTGTTTGTTAGTTGTACACCTTTCGTTTTCTTGTTTTCAAAAACCGAGACTCCTCCCATTGTGTTTTGAAATTCTTCTTAGAACTGCCATTAGTAATTGAATTTCAATCATGCTTATATGAATTAATTTACAGATTATTTATTATATAGACAATAATTTATGTTTATTTGTATCATAATATTATGATATGCATTCATTTGTATTATAATAATTATAATTAAAAAAAAAAAAAAAAAGAACAGAAATTATTGTAATTAAACATAAGAATTGTCCTTTAAAATGTGTAAAACATGTGTGTAAAATGTGTTTATTTTACCATAGAATGAAAGCAAAACAGCGGCGTAAGACTTCTTGATACATACATATTTAATCTCAGGCATAGAGTACATGTTTGTTTGTTCTTTTTAACTGTTTTTTTTCATTGCTTTGTAAAATAAATACATTTTATAAGGGTGTTTTAACATTTTAAAAAGTAAACTTTGCGTGTGCCTTGTTTATTTACAATAATTTCTGTATTGACATTTTCCTCCTTCAAATCAAAATATAATTCAATGCATATAATAATATTACAATACACATAAGCGTACATTATTGTCTATATAACATACTTGCCAACCATCTCATTATGACCCGTACAATTTTTAGTACCCGCCTTTTCTCCCACACCATTAGTTTTTTAGAGTAATTTTAGTCTTATTTAATCGTAACAACATTTGGAGAGAATAACTCTAAAAATATAGTGGTGTGAGAAAAGGGTCGTTTTTTCAGGGGGCGTTAACAATTGTACGGTTATTAATGAGATGGTTGGCAAGTATGATATAATAAACAAACAGTAAATTAACACTTATAAGGAAAGCTACCAACATTTTAATTTATTCTGGAGTATTATTAGCCTCGCCTCCCGCCTTCATTTCATGTCACTTATTATTATTATTATTATTATTTTATCAAAGTTATGTATTGAAAAAAAAAAAAAAAAGGTTCTATTAATAAATTGGTACGAAATAAAGGCGGGGCTAAAAATACTCCGGAATAAATTAAAGTGATGATATAAGTGTGATATGATATGATATAAGTGTGATCAATAGTGAAAACTAAAGGGAGTTGGTAAAAGCGTACTTGTCAAACTATCCCGGAAGATTGTTGGTTCCTGCCCCTTTTTGTGCATCACTTAATTTTTAGAGTAATTTTCTTCAAATATATTTACTGTTAAATAAGAAGAAAAGTACTCTAAAAAAAAAAAAAAAAAAAAAAAAAAGACTGGCATGAAAATACAGGCGGAAAGAGGCGGGACAAACAAACTTCAGGATTAGGTTGGCAAGTATGGTTAAGGCATACTTGTAAACATCCGAATTAATATTGTGTAGTATTATTAGCCCCGCCTTCTTTTTCGCACAAGTATTGTTTTTGCAGTGTTTTCCTTATTAATTAATCATAATTGTATTTGGAGACTATTACTCTAAGAATTTACTGGTGTGAGAAAAAGGGCGGGGCTAACAATACTTCGGAATATTAATGAGGATGTTGAGAAGTATGCAAAACGTGATAGAGGAGTCTCGTTTTTTGAAAACGTGGAAACGAATGGTGCAGAACAGACAAACAGTTTTTCCAGAAGTAGTGAACCAATACGACGCATTCTAAGCTTATTCGAAAGCTATTTAAACAGGCTAAATTTTAGTAAATTTTACGTGTTGTAGATAATATTGTGAAATTACCTTTTGAGAATTTATGTGTTTAACAGACAAACGGCTAAATTTCTCCAGAAGTAGTCAACCAATATGACGCATTCTAAGCTTACTCGAAAGCTATTTAAATGGGCTAAATTTTAGTAAATTTTACCTGTTGTAGTTAATATTGCGAAATTACCTTTTGAGTATTTGGGTGGATATTTGTTTTACATATATATATTCACTGTTTCAGAACTTTTAACTGGCCATTAAATCTTAATATTCTAACACAATTGACATCGTTTTGTAATATATATTATTTTTAATTTTTCTTGTGGGAAGAAAAGTAGTTTGCGAAAAAACAGGCAAGTTCTGATCGATGAATGCCTTTATTTAGAATAACGTCTTCAAACAGTACGATAAAACTGTGATTTCAATGAATATCTCCGGAAAAGTCTAGCAGAAACTGTTAATTCAACGAATATTCTTCGAAATAGTCCAATGAAGCTGTCGCTCGTCTGCACAAAACTACGAGATAAATGCCCTCCTAAATATTATCTGGACGTACATTTTGTTTGCCTGGTACTATTTTTCAGGACGACCATGTGATATGCTTAACTCGCCAAACGACTACGTACGAGATTTAGAGGAACGTTTCGAAGGCCTACACCAGTTCGTGAGAAAAAGGGTAACCTAGGCAGCGATCGAATGAAGTCAGGCTAAGACGGAAAGACGATTAAAAATCATCTGAAGAAAGGTGCAATTGTATTAGAAAATCAGTGCTCTTAAATATTTAGGATTATTTGTAGTGATTCTATTTACGTGAAGTCATTGTAATTACAAACTTTCGTTTATCGAACACAGTTTAACACTTTGCTTGTGGGTCATGTAAAATTAAGTATTTTCCTGAAAAACGAGCCCCGCCTTCATGCATTCTTCTAAAAAAAAAAAAAAAAAAATATTTTACGTGTTTGTGTTTAAAACTTTATATGCTGCTAGTGTATATATATATGCAGATACGTATAGGGAATCAATTACTAATTATAAAATTTGAATAATTTAATTATGAATATGTAAAATACTTTTAGTAAAGAATATAACGTTTTAGAAGAACACGTAAAGGCGGGGCTTTACTCTTTAAAAGAAAATGCCCCGACGACAGTGAGTCAACTTAATGAGAATAAAAATGCAAATGAGAATAAAATCGCGTTTTTATTTGCCTTTCAAATTTTTTTAAAACGTATATGCGTTTACAGGGCGTATCAAAACTCTTGTAACACACGATAGAAGATGATTGAAGAGTTCTTATTCAGCATAAAATGTGTTTTATCTCAACCATTCGCTAGTTATTTTTGATAGAAGGAAAACATTCAAATATTACTAAATCCTCATTTTCTGTATATCCAGTGAAACCTCGTTACAGCAATATTTTACGGACTAAATAAGTACATTGTTGTAGAGGTGTATATTGCTATATCGAGGGAATAGAAATTTAGGGATTTAATAAGATTTTATTTTATTTTAAGATATAAATACTACTTAAAAATTTATATTTAGAAGAAATTAATAAGCAGATGTCAAAAGTAGTGGTTGAATATTATTAAAAAAAAAAAAAAAAAAATCATAAAACAAGCACAGATAGATCACGTACTTGAAAAACATTGTTATCGAAAATAATCCAATATTTTAGTTTGTTTATTTATTTTTTGTAACTGTTAAGTCAATTAACAAGGTATGCAATAAGTTTCGTGCAAGAAAATGATCTTTATTTGCGGGCGAAAGGATTGAAAGGAAAAGAAAAAAATGTCCGTAGACACTTTACTGCCTGAAGATCTTCCTGGCTGACAATAAGGATTGTGATGAACCTGTATCATCATCACAATCATCGTCCTCCTCCTCTCCATCATTATTTTCTCTCTCCTCAGCAATTTCAGAGAGAATATCATCAACAGTAAATCCTGCCAAGATTACAAGACTGTCATCTACTGTTAAAGAGTCTTCCATATTAATTCCAGACATTTTGCCGTTTCTTTCCTCAAGTTGGGATAAAGATATATGGAGGTTCAAATCATATTCTTGATCATCTAACAGATCACCGTCTATGGAATATTCCTCATAATCTATTTTTTCCCCCTTTAATGACTCCCTTTAATTACAAAAGACTCTTTTCTGTTACTTCGGTCCCACATTCAGCAATATTGTCACTCCCTTCCATCACATTTACAGCTTTTAAAAGATCTACTTTATTTTTAATGTTTAAAGTACCGAGTAGACCAACTGTTTTCTCTAATTTTCTTTGAAACACTTAATTTTTCTCCTATCTAGATATTGTAAAACTGAAATATAATTGGCAAGAAAGAAAAACAATTTCCACATATTATAGTTTTAGAAATAAGGCGTAAACACTAGAGTTATCTACCAACAAAACAATTTTAGTTTTCTTTCTCTTCTTCATTTCTTTATCTAACTTTTGTAACCATTCTGAAAGAATTTAGACGTCATCCAGTTATCGGCTTTTTATTCCCCGAAAAGTCTTTTCACGTTCTTAAGAAACATTGGCTAAATGTTTTACCGATAAGGAGAAGTTTAATTTTATGCTTGCCTGCGCTATTTGTACAGAAAAGAACAGTGTCTGATTTGATTTCTTCTCTATATAACACTTTTCACCTTTGAAAAGTGTTCACCAATGTTCGATCGAATAGAAGTTGGAAAAACAACCCAGCATCATCTGCATCATAAAAGTCTCCAGAGCATAATTTTTAACAGGGTTCTCACAGTCCGATTTTTTCCAAGGACACTTCCACTAGTTCTAGCTCTGTATATTTTCACCCGTAGTTTAAAAAAAAAAAAAATAAATAAATAAAATAAAATGAAATAAACAAAATTAGGAAGGACGACAATACAAAGAAAGCAAAGTATCACTACTAATCTGGAATGATTACAGGGTGGTTACAGACCCGTGTTTTTTCTCTGATTCTTCCACCAGAATACTTTTATGATAATTTTTACTGCATTAATGGTGCAAACATATGATTAAAAATTCCGATAAAAAATTATTGGTGGAAGAATCTGTGAAAAAATATGGTCTTTGACCACCCTGAATTACAAACCCACCAGTTTACAAGAATACCATACTCTGAAAAGTTATTAATGATTTGCTTTTTATTATATCTCTCTATCTATCTATATATAATCTTTTTTTTTTTTTTTTTTTTTTTTGTTTTTAAATAAAACCAATTACTTAAATTTATTTCAGTATCTTATCTTACATAAACATACCTGGTAAGATTTATAATTTATTCCGGAATACTGTTAGCCCCGCCTTTTTTTTTTACACCAGTATGATTTTAGAAAAATTGTCCTTAATTTGAATTACCATAACTGCCAATATTTTAATTTAATCCAGAGCATTTTTAGCTTTGCTTTTAATTCTCACCACTTTATATAGAAATCTTTTTTCCAATATATAACTATAATTGTTGATTCATGGGAAGCGGTAAAGGCGACAGCCGATCAGAAGTAGACAGTCATGTGACCAGAAAGTGAAACAAAACTCATTCTTTTTCTTTTTTTATTATTGATTCTGTTTTTCTCTCTGAACTATTCGAAAAAAACTGAAGTAACTTTATTCTTGAATTGACATTCTAATATTCAGGCTGCATTCGTACAGCCAAGTAATCCATTAATTGTTATATTATTAAAACAATAAGTATTCTTCTGTTTATTCTTTATCATTCATTCAAGGCATAAAAAAAAAGCCTTTATACGTATTCTGAATGTTTAAACCTGTGCTAAAGTTTGTGAAAGATTCTGTTTTTATTCATAAAATTCTGAAAGAAAATCTCTGATTAAAATCAACTATAGAAAGTAATCGGATTTCATCTTTATTGACTTGTAAGGCCTAAAATGTTTTTTCAAGCGACTACAGGAAATGCAGGAGAGAGGTGAGTTAGCTTTTCTTAATATTATGCATGCTGAAACTTATTTCGTTTTAGTAAAATGTTTTTGATGCAGGTCAATTCTTTATGCATGAGTCTAGTTATAATTAATCAACATGATTTTGGTCCGTCCTAGAGCCATGAGTCTATCGATGATTTATATAGATATATAAAAAAAAAAAAACTATATATATTTAATATGTATTTGATATTCTTATTCTTATTCTTATTCGTAATCATTTATTCTTAAAATGATTTATTTTTGTTCTTGAATGTTTGTTCTGTAATTCGAAGGCCTATAGTTATGTGTATTTAAACTTATATATTCTAAAATGCCGAAATTATCTAAGCAAGTTTTATTATTTGAAAATTTATGTAAGGAAATCGATAGTTTTAGAGATAGAGTAAAGGGGTGTAGTAAAGATGAACAATCTAAGGTTAAATTATTAAAAACCAAAGTTCAATCGTATGATCATGAAATCGCGGAAATATTTAAAAATTTATCCGCTAAAGAGAATGAGGATTATATGGATATGTATTTGAGATATAAGGGAGTGGTTTTTGATTTACTGGTGGAGTTAGAGGACAAAACAGAAGTAAACGCGTGCGATTCAGATACTCACGCGGAAAATAAAGATGAGAAAAATGGTAAATCGTCTCTTATTAAATTACCTAAATTTGATCTTCGAAAATTTTTTGGTGAAACCGAAAATTGGATTTCTTTTAAAGAAATTTTTAATTCGACAATTCTACAAAATAATCAATTATCCAAAATTGAAAAATTGCAATATTTACATTCTTCAGTGCGCGGAAACGCAGCTAAATTAATTCGAGGATTCGCTCTAAAAGAGGAAAATTTAGATCAATGTTGGGAAATATTAAATGAAAGATATGAAAATAAGAGACAATTAGCATTGAGTCAAATTAACAAAATATTTTCTATGAAAATTGTAAAAGCAAACAATGCTAAAACTTTACTTGAGTTATTAGATACTTGTAACGAAGCCGTCAGAAACTTAAAAACTTTGGGTTTAGATTCTAATGCGTTAAGCGACTTAATTATAATAAAATTCATGATGGGGAAATTGGATGAATCGTTAAAACAGAGATGGGAATTAATGTTGGATAGTGATAAATTGCCTGATCTTGATCTTTTTAGGAAATTCGTTGAGCGCGAAGCGCGCGGTGTTGAAGAGATAAAATGTAAACAAGACGTAAAATTCACTAATTCGAAAAATATACATAATGTACTGAGTACAATTGTGAAAAGGGAAAATACGTGCATTCTTTGTAATGAGCATCATGCGCTATTTAAATGTCCAATATTTAATTCAAAACCGGTTAATGAAAGATGGAAATTCGTTGAATTAAATAAATTGTGTCAAAATTGTTTACGCCAAAATCATAGGCTGGAGAATTGTAGGATAGACATTAATTGTAAAAATTGTGCAGAAAAACATCATACATTGCTACATGTTTATGGTAGAAATATAAATTCTGAAAGGGCGAATCATGTATCGCCAGATATTTCGGTTTCAAATAGTGCTCAGTTTTATTCTAGTAATGTTTTGTTATCTACAGCACTAATTAAGGTTAAATCAAATCAAGGAAAAATTATGCATTGTAAAGCTTTGATAGATAATGCTAGTCAAAATTCATTAATTACTAAGGAATGTGCTAAGCGACTAAATTTGCCCTTACGGAGCACGTCGCATAGTATAATAGGGATTAATTGCGTTTTAGCAGAAACTGCTCTCAACGAAACAGAATTTAAATTCACTCCGCATTTTTCGTCGGAGTCATTTTCAGTCAGCGCTATTATAGTTGATAGGGTTACCTCACCTCTCCCTAATTTCCAACTACCGCAACATGATTGGCCACACATAAAGGGATTACAACTAGCTGATCCCAATTATGACGTCAGTGGTCCAATCGATATTCTTCTTGGGGCAGAAATAGTCGCCTCAATCTGCAATGGCAGTCCAATTCAAGGGCCAGCAGGAACTCCTACAGCATTCCCCACAAAGCTGGGTTACCTCCTTTCAGGACGAATAAACAGTTTTCAATGTACAAATATCAGTTTAACGTGTCATATAACTATTGATGATGATATCAACAACACTTTAAAACAATTTTTTGATACAGAATCAATTCCAAATGTAGAATCAAAAAAGATAGAAAATGATCCTGTGGAAAATATTTATGTGACCACAACTAAAAGAAATAGTCAGGGAAGATATGTCGTTCATCTGCCCTTTAAGCCAGATAAGGCACTAGGTGACAGTAAGTCAGGTGCTATTTCAAGATTTCTTTCCATTGAAAATAAAATTAAAAAGAACTCACAATTAAAAATGGAGTATTCGAATTTCATGAACGAATATATAAATTTGGGTCATATGACAAAATTAAATCCAGCTGAAATTAATGAAACGCCACATTATTATTTACCGCATCATGCGGTGGTAAATGAAAACTCTGAAACAACAAAATTACGTGTAGTATTTGACGCCTCGTTTAAAACAACAAATAACAAATCTTTAAATGACATTCTATATATTGGTCCTAAACTGCAGTCGAATATTTTTGACAATTTAGTAAAATTTCGAGCCAACCCTGTAGCGTTCAGTGCAGACATAGCTAAAATGTATCGGCAAATCTTAATTGAAAGGAAACATAGAATCTACCAAAGAATTGTTTGGAGAGAATCTCCCAATGACCAATTATCTTTTTACGAATTGAATACTGTCACCTACGGAACAGCTTGTGCACCCTATTTAGCGTTACGCACCCTTAAGCAATTATGTGAGGATGAGGGACAAAATTTTCCATTGGCAGCAGAAATTGCCAAGGAAAATTTTTACATCGACGACTTATTGTCAGGGGCACAATCCCTTCAATTAGCAAAAGATAGAATAATGGAGCTGCCCCTTACTAAAATTTAAGGTTTTCTAAAACTTTTTTTATGGTTTTATCTAGGTTTTTCAGGTATTTAAAAGGTTTCTTTGAAGTTTCGCTAAAAAATACTTCCTGAAAAGAAACCTTATCTAAGTTTTCTTTAGGTTTTATTCTTAAAACCTCCTGAAAACCTACGTGAGGTTTTCTAGAGGTTTCCTAAGGTTTCGGATAAATACATCGGTGATAATAAGTTTCCCTATGGCATTTGGATAATATCTACAGTCAAAAACGTTTTTTAAACGTTTTATTTTTAAAACCTTTTAAAACCTGCGCAGTTTTAGGTCTTATAGGTATTTCCCAAGGTTTCAGATAAATACATCGAGAATAGTAAGTTTTCCTATGGTATTTAGATAACACCTCCACTATACCTACAATCAAAAATGTTTTTTAAAGGTTTTAATTTTAAAACCTTTTAAAACCTGCACTGTTTTAGGTCTTATAGAGGCTTCCAAAGGTTTCCTAGGAAAACTTATTATCATCGATGTATTTATTTAATACATCGATGATAATAAGTTTTCCTATTGTATTTAAATAATACCACCACTATACCTGCAACCAAAAACGTATTTTTTTAGTTTTAGTTTTTGAACCTTTGAAAACCTGCACTTTTTTAGGTTTTATAGAGATTTCCCAAGGATTCGGATAAATACATCGATGATAATAAGTTTTTCCATGATATTCAGAAAATACCTCCGTTATACGTTATACCTCAATCAAAAATGGTTTTATTTAGGTTTTATTTTTAAAACATCAGAAACCTCTCTTATTAAAATTTATATTTCTAATAATGATAATATATTTCTAAACTTGTACCTGACAACTTAGAGTAGGTTTTTAGTAATAAAATTCTCTTCTACATTTAAGGAAAATTTAAACATTTTAGATTTCAATTAAAAAATTAAATAACAATAATAATAATAATAACAATCTAAATTTAAAAATATATTTGAAGATTACATAAATGAGATATTTTTTTAATATATAAATTATAAAACAATTAAATTAAAACACAATAAATCTTATATTTCACATATGTGTCTGAAAAACTATATTTAAATTTATTTTATAAGTCTTTCGTCAATGAAAAGATATGTCAAACTAAATTCACTAACAAAAGAGATCATGTAACGATATTGATGTAAGATATAAATAAAAAAAAAATATGCATTAAAAAAATCACCTTTTTTCTTTCGGGGGGGGGGGGGAGTGGGGGGAATAACTGAATGAACTTATTTCTTGAATACTTCCTTTTAAATTAATTATCTTTTAAATATTTAGAAGTAAACACCTATAACGTAAGTAATAAATAATAATAATTATGATAAAATAGAGAGGTTATGATTAAAGTTATGAATAAATGGTAAATTAAAATTTACAGAAGGAATTTTACAGCATTGATTAATCTTATTAGTGATTGCTTACAGTGTATTCCCCAAACATTTTAAATGGTACGGGGAGAGAAAAAAAAAATAAATTAATTAAAAAATAAAATAAATTAAGAATTCTGTCAAAGGAAGAATTTAGTTTAGCACGGAGGACTATTAATTTCAATCTATAAAAAATTTATTTTTGTTCTTATTTTTTAATATTATTTTTAATCTCATTTTTTGACCGTAAAACTGGGACACGTACTTTTTAAAATGACTGAAATGAATTAAAATGAAGTGTTACCACCTAAATTTCATACTTTAGTTAATTAAAAAAATAAAATAAAATAAATAAATATACATAATTGTTGCGTCGAAAAATTTTTTGTACCCCTCAGATTCAGAAAAATCGTCCCTTTCGTTTGGTACTGAATTTGTACCGAGCCACGTACTTTTTAAAATGACAGAAATAAATTAAAACGAAGTGTAACAACCTACATTTCATACTTTAGTTAATAAAAAAAAAATAATAAAAATAAATATAAATAATTGTTGCGTCGAAAAATTTTTTGTACCCCTCAGATTCAGAAAAATCGCCCCTTTCGTTTGGTACTGAATTTGTACCGAGCCACGTACTTTTTAAAATGACAGAAATGAATTAAAACGAAGTGTTTCCACCTAAATTTCATACTTTAGTTAATCTAAAAAGAATATTGATTGTCGTGTCGAAAAACTCTTTGTTCCTCTGGATTCAGAGAAATCGCCCCTTTCATTCGGTACCGAATTTTTAACGATAGGACTGATATTTCTAATTTATTTTGGTGTTACAAAAGAATGGTCTATAAAAACTCCAGACTGAAACTTATAGTCCTCCGTTCCAATAATAAAATTAGGAATGAAAATTTAGGTCTTAAAATTAAAAATGGCAACTGAACCAATATTTTACAATTTCATATTAATTCACAAGAAACATTTATATAAGCTTTAAAGTTTTTTTTTTTTTTTTTTTTTTTTTCTCTTCTTCTTTATTTCTGATTTTTTTATTCGTTTATTTCTTTTACATAAAAATTATGAAGAGACTCAAAAATATAATACATGATAAACAAAACATTTGGTATCTAATATAATACATTTCTTAAATAAAAGAAAAGAGTGTATTGCTTTCTATTCAAAATATTTATTTTATTTACTATTATTACGGTTAACATTTTTATTTCATTCCGATATTGCTAACTTAAAATCGTTTACATTAAAAAAGATAATTTTTTTTTTTTCCTTTAAAATATTTTCCATCAAAATTCTTGAGTACATTTTTCATGTAACTTTTTATTTATTTATTTATTTTTTGTTTCATTCAGAATTTAAAAGGAAAAGTACATTTAGAATTTAACCTGCATAGTACAATCTCTCTCTCTCTCTCTATATATATATATATACAATACATATATTTCTTTTTTTTTTTTTTTTTTTTTTTTTTTTTTGAAAGTGATTAAAATCCGAGTTTTAAAGCCCTTCAATGCTTTCATATCTCAAGCTCTAATTCATTATTTTCAAGTTCAATGGATTTGCATAGTAAAGATTATTCCAAGTAAAACTTCTAAATTCTTTAGATAGTATTATCTATATGTTTCAATCTGCAGAGAAAACTATCTGTTCAACAGTAAGATAGTATATTATACTATATCTCCGAGATACCATATTCAATGAACAAAGAGATTAACATTTGCTTCTGGAAAAGTATTTAATTTCCCCTTTCAAAGTTGTCTTCTATGGAATTTCTCTCTTAAACCCTACTCCAGGGAAACTGCTGATGTTTCACTTGATTCTACCTCTCCCATAGAAAAACCTAGATTCTACCCCTCCCATAGATCCTTTTGCGATGACATTTGACATGCAAAGAAGTGGACAAAAAAATTCCGGGCGTTTTGGTATTTTAAGCACACACTGAAATTCCAGCTACGGTAAAGAAAGGGTTAAGGTTTTCTAAAACCTTTTTTATGGTTTAATATAGGTTTTCAGGCATTTAAAAGCTTTTATTGAAGTTTGATTAAAAAAATACCTTCCGAAAAGAAACGTCATCTAAGTTTCTTTTAGGTTTTTTTAAAAAATCTCTTGAAATTTTACATGTTTTTAGGTTTATAGAAGTTTTCCAAGGTTTCGGTTAAATACATCGCTGATAATAAGTTTTCTTATATTATTCAGGTAATACCTCCCTTATACTTGCAATCAAAAACTTTTTATTTATTTATTTATTTATTTATTTATTTATTTATTTATTTTTAAGTTTAGTTTATTTTTAATTTATTATTACTCATTAACTTATTATTACTCATTGACTAAATATTTTAATTAGTAAAATAATAACAATTTTGTGTATTATTATTAATAATTATCAGTTTCAATTTCTACGGAACAAAACATAATAATAATAATAATAATAATAATAAAAACCCTATAAAACAATTATTTCGTACTGAAAGTTAATCTGAGATTCATTAATATCCTTCCATTAATTTATCAAAAACATAATAAATATTAATACATATATCTCATAAATAATAAAATAACACGCATTTAAAATAATTTTCAGTTTTAACCCATTAACCGCCAAAACTAGAAATAATGATTTTTTTTTTTTTTTTTCTGAATAAAAACAGTAAAGTTCATTGTTTTAATCATATATAACAATAATTTAAAATAAAATTATAAAAATTAGTCTTATCTTACTAAAAATAGTGTTATATTTGTACAATGTCAGTGGAATAAGAATATAGGATTAAAAAATATAAATGTTTACGGAAATTTCCTTGAGGGCGCATAAAACAGAAAAATCTACAGATGACTAAAAAAGTAATTATTTTATTTCGACAACATTTTTAGAAGCTTTTTATATGAAATTGACTTTCTCATCGTGTCTTTGTCTCACGCTAATAAACAAAGCGCCTCCATTTTAAATTAAATATAAGTTGCTCAGTTTGTCGCTTCTTGGCCAACTGGTTAATTTTTACAGATAATTAGTAAAAAATGTGTCAGTTGATAAAAGAAAATTTTTTGTTCACTACACAGTATTTCAAGAAGAGTTTTTTTAAAGAAGTTTTTTTTCTTTTTAGATATTAGAAAACGCAAAATATTTTTGATATTAAAAAAGCTCAAAATAAAAAGTTTTAAGTAAAAAATACGTTAATTAATATTTTTAGAAGCGTTTTAGAAACTTTTTATTGAAATTGGATTTTGTTATCGCGTCTTTCTGTCACGCTAATAAACAAGGCATCTCAACGTTAAAGTAAAGGTCAGCGGTTTTTATTGCCGTTGGTTGGCTCAGTTGGTTAGAGTGTCAAGTTCCTAATGCGATGATTGTGAGTTCCATTCCCGATTCCCGGGGTAACGATGTGTTAAAATTTGCAGATAATTAATAGAAATTATATCAGTCGATAAAAGAAAATTTTCCATTGTCTACACAGTACTCTAAGAATTTTTGAAGAGTTTTTTTAAGCAGCTTTTTTGTTTCTTTTTTTAAAATACTAAATAGCACACACACACAAAAATGAAGTTATATATATATATTAGAAGCTTTTTATTGAAATTGGATTTTTGTCATTGTTCCTTTGTGTCACTCTGAAAAATAAGGCACCTCAATTTTAGTGTAAATTTAAACAACCCTTTTTGTCGCTCGTTAATGCTTTTGATTAGAGCATCATAGTGATAACGCGATGCTCGTGGGTTCCTTCCTCGAACGCTGATGCGTGACTTTTTTACAGAAAATTAATAGAAACGATGTCAATTTATAAAAGAAAATCTTTCATTGTCTACACAGTATCCTGAGGAATTTCGATAGTTTCTTTTAAGAAGCTTTTTGAGTTACAAAAAGGCATAAAATAAAAATTTAGTAAAAATAAAAATAAATAAATAAATGAAAAATAACACTGAAAGTTTTTTATTGTTGTGAAGCCATAAAAAGCCTGAAATAATAATTAAAAAAAATATTATTGCAGAGACATACTATAAAATCATAAAAGTTTCAACAACAAGAAAATTTTAAAGAATTGTATAGATATTTCCTTTTTGCAAAAGATAAAAAACTTTAAGTATTCCAAATATTTCAAAAAGCATTCGAGAAAAATATCTTTTTATATAAGTATTTGATAGATTTTTCTACAATGTTGTATGACTTTTCTTGAATGTTCTTAAATTTTTGGTTAGAGCGTCATGCTGATAACTCGATGGTCCCGGATTCGGTCCTCGAAAGACGATATGGTACTTTTTTGCAGATAATAATAATTAAAAAAATGTCAATTGATAAAAGAAAATCTTCCGTTGTCTACACAATATCCTCAGTAATTTTAATTATTTTTTTTTAAGAAGCTTTTTTTTTTTTTTTTTTTTTTTAACTAAAATGCACAAAATAAAATTTAAGTAAAAAAAACCATTTTTTAAAGTTAGAAGTTTTTTATTGTGAAGCCCTTAAAAGCATAAAATAAAAATTTATTCTGGCAGAGACATGCTACAAAGAAATGAAAATTTCAAAACTAAAAAATTTTAGAAAAAAATATAGGTATTTATTTCCCTTTTATAAGAGATGGATTTTTTTAATGTTCAAAATATTATTAAAAGCTTTCGAGACATTTGAAATTTATAGCCTAACTAATGATTATACAAAAACTAATAACTAAGAATATTTGTCTCGAAAGCTTTTTAAAATATTTTGAACATTAAAAATTTTCATCCCTTGCAAAAGGGAAATACCTATATTTTTCTCTAAATTTTCTTAGTGTTGAAACTTTCATTTCTTTGTAGCATTTCTTTGCCAGAATAAATTTTTATTTTGTGCTTTTTAGGGCTTCACAATAAAAAGCTTCTAACGGTAAAAAATTGATTTTTACATAAATTTTATTTTACAAGTTATTTAAACTCATTCAGATATGAAGATATTGAAATTTTTTTGTTTGAACAGTGTTTCACGTTTGAAATCCATTTTAAACTTAAAACTATTTTTCAGATTTTTTTTTTTTTTTTTTGTCATAAAAAAGAAAAAAATCTATTCTTTTCTCACTAAAAAACAATACTAAAAAAAAACGTTTTTTAGTCAACTATTAAGCGCGATTATTTCTGGTCTTGCGTGAACGCAACACCAGCGGGCAATAGGTTAATCTCAAAACGCTACTTTAAATAATCAAGAACAAAATAATCAGAGCCTGCCGGCCGATTGGTGAGAGCACGCAACTGGAAACCCGAAGTCCTTCAGTTCGATCCCCTCCGGAGGCAAGCGTGAAAGAAGATAAAGAACAGAAGTTCAGAAGAAAAGTACAGAAGTTCAGTAATTTCTCACTAGATGGCAGCATCAAACATACAAAATGATACCGAAGCCGACCTTCATGGTTCTTTATAAAAACCCTTTGATATTTATAAAAACCTGAAATAAATTTTATAGAAATACCTTAACGTATAGAGGTATTAATGGAGCTTTTATTATGGCTTTATTTTGCACCATTAAAGCCTTGATAATACCTTATTTTAAATACCTCTAAAACCTGTAAAATACCTGTTTAAAAAAACCTAAGGAAAAACCTTCAAAAAAACATTGGGAAGGTATTTAAAAAAAAGCTTTGTATGCATATTAAAAATACCTACATGAGTCATGGTATTTTATGAAAACCCTTTGGTATTTATAAAAAACCTGCAATAACTTTCTGAAAAATACCATAATGTATTCGTGAAAAACCTGTGGCGGTATTAATAGAGCTTTTATTATGGCTTTATTTTGCACCATTAAAGCCTTGATAATACCTTATTTTAAATACCTCTAAAACCTGTAAAATACCTGATTAAAGAAACCTAAATAAAACCTTAAATAAAACCTTAAAATTTTAGTAAGGGGCAGGCTCTAATGCAAGCTGGAGGGTTTAAACTTAGGAAATGGGCTTGTAGCCATCCAGAAGCGCTCTCTGATATTCCAGAGGAAGATAAGGCTAATTCGGTCATTCATTTTTTTGAGGATAAAGAAAAAATAAATCAAAGAGTACTAGGAATGTTCTGGGATTTAAGTGAAGATACTCTTCAAGTTAGAACCTTAGCTGATCAACAAATTAATACAAAAAGACAGTTGCTGTCCGTAATTGCGCAAATTTATGATCCCCTCGGAATTATTTCGCCATCTACAATAACCTTAAAACTCATTCTACAAAAATTGTGGAAGTTGCAATCAACGTGGGATGAGCCTATACCTCCAGATATTTTGCAAGAATGGAAAACTTTTTATAATGAAATTAATGAGTTTAAATCTATGTCCATTCCACGCTATGTAGGTTCAAATACTAAAGATTGTACAGTTGAACTGCATGGCTTTTGTGATGCCTCTCCGAGGGCGTATGCGGCAGTCGCATATTTAAAGATCATAACGAACACGATTCAGGTATATTTAATTGCTGCTAAAACTAGAGTCGCACCCATAAAAGAACTCACTTTACCGAAATTAGAATTGTGTGGGGCTGTACTCGTAGCTGAGTTAATTTGCAGCATTCAAAAATCCCTTAAATTTACTCATTCGACATACTGGTACACTGACTCTTCTATTGTATTAAACTGGATAAATAACCCTTCAAACAAAGGAAATAGTTTCGTGGCCCATAGAGCTACCAAAATCAGAGCTCTTACTCAACTAAAATCCTGGAGACATATCCCAGGAAAAGAAAACCCGGCCGATTGTGCCACACGCGGATTGTCCCCGGCTAAGTTGAAAGCTAGAACTGAGTGGTGGGAAGGGCCAAAATGGCTCCATAGTTTTGAGCTACCACCAATGTGCACATTACATTCAGTTTCCGTTCAGAAACAAACTCATCAACATTCGACAGATTCAAGTTCTAAGCCTACACTTTCTAATAACACTTTCATATCACATATCACGAAATACTCTATCTAAAACTTTTAAGAATTCTAGCTTATGTTTTGAGATTTATCAATAAAATTAAAACCAAATCAAAGGAAAGTGGTCCTTTAAAGGCCATAGAGCTAAATCAAGCGGAAATGTGGCTTGTAAAAATTATTCAAAATGCAGAATTTAGTGATGAAATTGCCTTACTAAGGAAAGGCAAACTTTTAAAACCTTCACACCATCTATTCTGTCTTGATCCTTTTCTGGATGAAGCAGGCATTCTTCGTGTTGGAGGACGCCTGCGGAACCACCCATCCTTACGATTTCAAGAAAAACACCCCATATTACTTCCCAAAGCAAATCACGTTACTTCCTTGATAATAACATATTATCATAACTTAAGCTCCCATGCTGGTCCCAATTTAGTACTTTCACTCCTTAGAAACAAATTTTGGATTCCCCACGGACGCTCCACCGTAAAATCAGTATTAAGACAGTGTATACTCTGTTTTCGACTGTCAGCTAAGCCAATAATTCCAAAGATGGGGGATCTACCCTCAGAAAGAATCACACCCATTCGGCCCTTTTCGAAGGTTGGTGTCGATTTCGCGGGACCAGTAATGACAAAATGTCAACATAAACGAAAAGCGACAACCTTTAAATCATATATTGCCCTTTTCATCTGTATGGCGACAAAGGCAGTGCATCTTGAATGTGTTTCAAATATTTCTACAGAAGCCTTTCTCGCAGCCTTGAAACGCTTCATAGGTAGGCGTGGATACCCCTCTGACATATTTTCGGACAATGGCAGAAATTTTGACGGAGCCCATTCTTACCTAAAACAGCTATTTTCTTTATTCAAAGAAGAAAAATTACAAAATTTTGCTTCCCAACACCAAATAACCTGGCACTTTATTCCCCCGTATGCTCCAAATTTTGGGGGACTCTGGGAAGCGTCGATAAAATTAGCCAAACATCATTTGGTAAAAATCACACAAGGCGCAATTTTAAATTTTGAGGAACTGTCCACTCTTCTATGTCAAATAGAGGCTGTTATAAATTCGCGGCCTCTAACACCATTGTCCAATGCTCCTAATGATATCGCAGTTTTAACACCAGGACATTTCTTGATTGGAACTGCATTATTAGAATTGCCAGAACTGCCATTAACAAACAATTCTCTTAGTCTTTCTTCTAGGTATAAGCTCTTATTGCAGATGAAGGAAACGTTTTGGAAGAGGTGGAAAGCACAATACCTGCCAACATTGCTGTATAGATCCAAAAGAACCAACAACCACCATCACAACTTTTCTCCAGGGGAACTCGTCATCCTGAAAAATAAAGTATCACCTCCACTCCATTGGGATCTCGCCAGAATCATCAAGTTGATTCCCGGACCTGACGGAATCGCCAGGGTCCTGCAACTTAAGACCTCTTCTGCTGGAACTCTGATTCGACCGGTTACGCAGGTGATCCCTTTTCCAAGTATTTCGACTCCTGCTCCGGTGCCTTCCCGCCCCGCCCAGCCTGTTGATTCATGGGAAGCGGTAAAGGCGACAGCCGATCAGAAGTAGACAGTCATGTGACCAGAAAGTGAAACAAAACTCATTCTTTTTCTTTTTTTATTATTGATTCTGTTTTTCTCTCTGAACTATTCGAAAAAAACTGAAGTAACTTTATTCTTGAATTGACATTCTAATATTCAGGCTGCATTCGTACAGCCAAGTAATCCATTAATTGTTATATTATTAAAACAATAAGTATTCTTCTGTTTATTCTTTATCATTCATTCAAGGCATAAAAGAAAATGCCTTTATACGTATTCTGAATGTTTAAACCTGTGCTAAAGTTTGTGAAAGATTCTGTTTTTATTCATAAAATTCTGAAAGAAAATCTCTGATTAAAATCAACTATAGAAAGTAATCGGATTTCATCTTTATTGACTTGTAAGGCCTAAAATGTTTTTTCAAGCGACTACAGGAAATGCAGGAGAGAGGTGAGTTAGCTTTTCTTAATATTATGCATGCTGAAACTTATTTCGTTTTAGTAAAATGTTTTTGATGCAGGTCAATTCTTTATGCATGAGTCTAGTTATAATTAATCAACAATAATAAAATAAGACAAATTTACTCTTATAAAAAAAGTGATACTAAATAAAGGCGGTTCTAAAAATGATCTGGAATAAATTATAATGTTGGCAACTGTTAATTAAGACGAAAAAAGTAGAAAAATGCTTTTAAAGTATAATAGTGTGGAAAAAAGGGTGGGACTAACAGTACTCCGGAATAAATTGCAAATGTTACCATGTATGCATGTATCATTAACTCTTTGACTACGAGTAAAACTAGATACAACTTGAATGCTAAACGTAAAATGTCGACTTTTATCAATATTTGAATGGGAAAGACGTTGTAAGGTAATTTATCACAAGTACAGTTTTTTAATGCACGACCTTCTTGAGCATCAAATACGGTCAAGGGATTAATTACGGTATATTTTATTAACATTTTCGCGACCGCATGCTTTATGAATATAGGGGATATTCTTAAATGATAAATAACATACGAATTGTGAAAGAAACGCACACTGGCGGAGTTACTTACAGATTTTCAAATGACATGAATTTACGTCAGCGGTCTAGAAAGTGTTAATAATCATTTTTTATTCAAAATACAAATGAACTCATATCATAAAGAAATGCCGATAAACTCACATTTGTTTTTTGTGTAAAAAATAAGGTATAAAATTAAAATCCTCCGTACATAGATGGTGACAAGTGAATTAAAAGCAAAGTGGATGAAACAGTGGGTGGAGTCTGCTTTAGTAAAACCACAAAATCCTTTCCTTTACCTTACCTATTGCATACAAAAATTTTAATTTCTTCTGAACTATATAACCGATAATGTTCAATTTATCTTATTTGAAAGTTGCTAGAATAAGATAATTTTTGGAATTTGGTCATAGACAGTAGTTTGATCGGTATTAGCGATATTGCCAATTTCAGGGTGTGGGTATGATTTGATTTTGCATGATTTGCATACATATTCAGAGTTGCCAATATGTTACTGTATTCCGGAGCACTTTTAGCCCCGCTTTTATTTCGCACTACTTTATTTTTAGAATTATTTTCTCCAATATATGATAAAATAAGAACAGTTTACTCTTAAAAAAAAAGTGTTATGGGATAAAGGCGGGGCTAAAAATGCTCTGTAATGAATTAACCCTTAACGCTCGGCATATTTTCCTATTTTGAACAGTAAGATACGCCTTTTGGCGTTCCTTTAAAACGTCACACGCATAGTTTCCAACTTACTACTTTTCGGCTACCGAAATGTTGTAATAATTTGTTTTATTTTACTTCATCATTAAATAAAATATATCTTTCTGTTAAAATTTTCCGGTAGCCGAAAGGTAGCCTATAGTTATACGTTTTAGAAAAATAACATTTCATTTGCAGAGGAACACCTTTAGGCGTGGCTCGATTTTTTAATGTCCCCCCCGAAGAGACATATGAGCCATAAGGGTTAACACTTTTGCTACCGCATGCTTTTGTCTTTTTGACAGTAAGGCCCGCCTGTAGGCGTCATTTTCCCAAGTTACAACATTTCATGACGAAATTTTCTGTATTCACATTTATATTATAAATGGATATACATTATAATTACACTCTCTCTAATCAAAGCATTTGCATCCATTGTATATTGATTGTACAAATATGAATATTGGGTAAAAACTTAAAAAATAAATAACATATAAATTGCGAAAGAAACGCCCAATGGCGGTGTTACAGATTTTCAAATGACGTGAATCTATGTCAGCGGTCACGAATAGAGCCCCTCTTAGTCGCGAAAGTGTTAAGATGTTGCCAACCCAGCATGTTTTAACACTTTTTTTTTTTTTTTTTAAACATTTGGAGATTCTTCTTTTTATTTGCAGTAATTTGAGAATGGTGGGAGATATTACAGGGTTTCAATTTGTGATTTTTGCTGCACAAAGTCCAACATATCTTAACTTATTGAAAAAAAAAAAAAAAAAACTATGGATGAAATTTTGTCTATGACATAATTTAATTTCGTACGACAGGACTACTTACATTTGTATTTTGACACCCTTTCAAAAAAAAAAAAAAAAAAAAAAAAAAATCGTTTAGTAAAATTCTTAAACAAACATTCAAATAATGTATTGTTTTTTAATTTAAAATAAATTAATAAAATTTGAATGCATTAATTGTATAGTATCTTCCTCTAAGTGCTTAATACTCATTTAATAAATATTTTAATTAGTAAAATAATCTTAATAACAATTTCTTATTTATTATGAATAGTTAACAGTTTCCATTTCTACAGAACAAAACATATTATTAAAAAAACTATAAACCAATTATTCGATATATAAATTATACTCAAAATTCATCACAAATTAATTAATATTTATCCATAAATTCTTAAAAACTTAATTAATACCAATATACTCATCTTATAAATCGGAAAATAACGCACATTTTAAGCAAATTTCACCAGTTTTAGTCTAAATATATCTGAAAACACTACTCTAAATAATCAGGAAACATTCAGCCTAATTGGCTCTGCGGTCAAAGTCAGTGTTGCCAGATGAAAATTTAAATCATCCTTACTTAATGGAGAAAAAAATCCCTACATTCTCTACGTTAAAATATTTTTACGTTACAAAATACCCTACGATTCAAAACTATTAATAGAAATTATATAAAATCATATTATTATTATTATTTTAATATTTTCTAGATTTAAACAACAACAACAAAAAAAATCTTATTAATATACACATATGTTGATTGTGGAAACAAACGGACAAAAAAAAAAAAAAAAAAAAAAAAAACAAGTGCCTAATATACGTATACAAATGTATATTTGTGAAAACATTGTAAATAAAATGGACTATGTTTCTATAATTTGTTTAAATTTAATACTGTTAGCTCTTTATTCTATTAAAATTTTAAAGCAAAGAGCTAATCTCCTTTGACATGTTTTCGCATCACACTCACCTAATAAATTTAATTTAGTAATAAATAATCAATGTTAAACCAGCAAATATCGACTTTATAGGTACATTACTCCGACTCCTTAGGGGGTGTGGCTACATGAAATGGGTGGTCTGAGCACATCAAAGAGAAATAAAGACTAATTTACAGAAAAGAAAACGAAAGACAACGCATTCTGGAGTAACACAAAATAAAATACATTTTTAGATCAGTGTAATATATTTGCGATTAAGATTTTGTGCTGCACAATATATTTTATTTGAGGGGTGGGTGTATATAAATTACAAATAACTTGACAATTGGCATTTCGAGGAAGTTTAATTTTAACATGTACATGAGTTATTGTCCAATTTATTTTAAAACTTTGATGTTAGTTATATCAAAATATTAAATTAATGTTATATTTTTTATTAAAATTATATAATAAATTTACCATTTCGGAATAATAATAGTAATAATAATAAAAGGGATGACATATTAAAAATGTGCACAAATTATCCAACTATTATAATTTCTGGCGATGCAATCATAATAATGCCCTTTTTTTCTCCCTTACAATTTTTCTTGAGTAATTTTCCCCAGTTTTTCCCCTAAGATTAAATAGGAAGAAAACAACTATTATAATAAAGTGGTAGAAGTACGAGAAGTAGAGGGCGGTACAAATAATACACTGTAATAAATTATAGATGTTGGCAACTCTGAAATATGAGATGTTTCACTTCGCATCCATCAATGTATCAGAAACAAGATATTGTAAGCAACTTTTTTACAGATAAGTTTAAAACTTTTTGCGTTTTTAAAAAGATTTTTATAATTTTCATTAGATGGTAGAAAAATCCCTACAAAACAGAATTAAAAAAAAAAATCCCCCCTCCTACGCCAAAAGCAAAGTTAAAAAACTCTACTGTAGGGAGAAATCCCTACATCTGGCAACACTGGTCAAAGTACACAACTACGTACTCGAAGGTTGTGAGTTCGTCCTCACCGATGGGAAGTGAAATGTAAGTTTTTACGGATTTCAGAAAATATTTTAAGATAGAGTAAGAAATTAAATGGTAAAATTGGATATTGGCAGGCATTTTCAAAGTGGAACACTATAAATCGGTAACAACGCAAACATCGGTAACAACAAAATGACAGATTAAAAGAAATAGTCCTGTCGTACTGTTGCAGCCTATATACGCTTAAAAAAAAAAAAAAAAGATTAATTTTCCATTTTAAAAATTTTACGTAAAACAATAAAATTATTCATAGGCCTGGCAATTATGCTAATATACCCGTAATAATATTAGACCTTGCCTTTTTCTCACTCGAGCATACTTGTAGAGTATGTCTTCTTATTCAATCGTGAGTACTTGTTGCTAAATATTACTCTATAAATTTACTAGTGCAAAAAAAAGGTAGGGGATTAACGCTATTACGGATAAATAAACATAATTGGAGGGTCTAACTATTTATATATTTGCTCAGTAAGAATTAGACACATTCCTATTAACAAATTAAAATGGCATCTATTTCATGATATGCATTAATGCCTAATTTAGTTCCGTTTTAGTACATTAGCACGCTATAAATAAATTAAATTTGTTGTAATTCAGTTACGTAAATTATGTCGATAAATATTAAATGACAGTATTTTATTAGAATTCAATTTCTTTATGCTTAGTATATGAAGTAAGAAATGTGTTATCTGAGAAGTGAAATCAACGAAAAAAAATTTGTAATCTGATTTGCGAATATTGTCTAAAACTATTAATAACGAAATAAAAATTATACACCATCAAAATAATCTAGTAATATATTTTCATATATATGTCTCACGCTCAACTACATGTCGAAAAACAATGATCTCTTAGAAAAAATGTTGCATTTCAAACATGTGGCATTGTAAATTAAGTTCAGGAATTGTTTTGTAGCTTAGAGAATATACTGATGCAAGTGGATGGAGGCAGTATAGATTCGTGCACTCGCAGCTTCTGACCCGCTACACACCAAAATATATTGTTCAATTTATTTAAGTAAATGATTTAAAATTCCATTTCGCGAAATACAGTTATACTATTGAACAAATCTTTGAGAAAATTAATTATTACATAAATATTGCTATTAAAATTACATTACAAATAGCTTCAGTGTATAATATAACAGTATTTCTTGTGTATTACCCTTACATTTAAAAAAATCAGCTATTTTAAATGTTCACATTATATAACAAAAAGTAGAATAAAGAAGCAAATATACGTTATAAAGCAAATGATTTTCTTATTTAACGATTTAAAAGTCAAGTATTAATATTTATGCATTTCTTCTGAACGTTATGAGGCACGTTGTTTCAAACTGCCATGAAGGAAAAGAATGTCATCCAAACTCCGCATTCAAAATATTATATTCATGAACAAGTAACATAAAAAATTCTTCAAGAAAAAGAAAGAAAGGAAAAAGAAATATTTTGCGGGTAGACACACGGTTAAAAAATCGATGATAACTCGACTCACAAAGCGGGTAACCCGCGGTACCCTACCAGAGGCAGGACTCTGACGCGAGGCTGAACTGTTCATGCTAACAGGATTAGTAAAAATCCAGTACTCCAGGCATAGGAAAAAAAATCAACACGCAAGGAAATTTCCCCGACCGTATTGGCAAAGAACACATGTGCCACACACGAGGAAAAATTCAAAATTCTTCATAAAATTTAGAAGCATTCACAGATAATTTTATCCATAAAAATTATTATTATTATTATTTTTAAGTAATGTAGATTTGACAGTGGAAAATACATTATATTTAAAGAACTCTCACTCACTGTGTCCATTTATACTTTAAACGAAAAATCTAATCTATATAAATAAAGTCAGATTGTTGTCTGTAAATTTATCAGAGTCAAAAAATTTGCGATAGCATCACGTTTAACACTCCATGAAAGCCGAAAATGACTTCAGATGTTTTTTTTGGTGTGTGTGTCTTTGTGTCTATATGTCTGTAACGTTATTTTAGTCCGAGTATCACACGAGAACGACTCGACAGAATTCAACGATACTTGGCAGGAATTTAGGCCTTTACCCAACTTAAAATTATATTTATCGAAAATTAAAACTTTTGATTAGATTTTGAGATATAGGTAAAAAACACCTGCGCACGCGCCATATGGCTTTTGTCAGTAAAACGCATTGCAATGGGAAAAAAAAAAAAAAAAAAAAATGTTATCTTTACGATTTAGACATAAGGGAACCCCTAAATGATTTCGGAACATATTCTCCGTGTTCATGAGAGGGGTGGAGGTATATAGAAAGTTTTTTATTCGATCAGATATCACCTGAAAATACTGGACAGAATTCAATGGTACTTGGCTTAGATTTAGGCCTGTACTAAACTAAAAAATATATCTATCAAACCGTTCAAAATTTCAATTCGATTTACAGATATACGAGTAAGAAACACTCCTGTAATCAATTTAAAACTATAACTAGGTATTTAGATACTTTAAAAAGACTGTATTTGAGAAAAAAAACTTGATCTTTTTATTTGTGGTTTTTTTTTTTTTTTTTTTTTTTAATGTAAACTCGGCGTTTTTGTACACAGACGATATCTTTCCTCATCCCCCCCCCCCCTTTTTAAAAGTTTGATTAATTTATATATAAAACATATTTTATCTCGCAAGCAGTTGTTATTCACAGGTAAGATTAAGATTAATATTATTATTTAGTACTTTTTAAGTAATTTTTTTTTTATGAAGTGCTTATAACTGCCACACGTAAAATTAAAACGTAGCAATTGCATGTATTATTTGGAAAAAAAAGAAAGAAAGAAAATTTGCTTACATTCTTATTTTAACCTATTCTTCCATATAAATGCATGCACTAAAAGCTTTTGGTATGGTTGTAGAATACAATCCTTTTGGCGGCTTTAACATTTTTGCTGTCATTTTGGTGGTGAATTAAAATGGCTCTCACAATTGCGGAAGTAAAGATTTTGGCGAGAAACGTCCGTGGTACTTTGGTGCCAAATTTCAATTTTGGCCAAGGTTTTCTCTACAGAAAGAAGTTGTTCTGTTTCTTTAGAACGATTTTTCTCAATTTTATTTTAATTATTCAAAAAAAAAAAAAAAAAAAAAAAGTTTGCACATTCAGTTCTCGGTAGAAAGATACTTACTAATTTATTTATTTTTAGCTCATAAATAATAGAATCTCTTAATATATAGTTTTTATAATTTCGATAAATTCTTAATAGTCAAATTTATGTCGCAAAATTTGTTTCCTTTCATAAATTTCCATATCTTTTATTAAATTTAGGCCTTTTTCCGGCTTTGCCTTTAATTTTAATTTATAAGATATCATGATTATTTTAGAAGCTTTAAACTTTGTTTTCAGTAATAATATGTTTCCACGTTATTATGATTTTTTTTTTCTTTTTCTTTCTTTCTTGTTTTTTTTTTTTTTTTTTTTTTTCTTTGTTCAGCTTTTTTTCTTTCATTTTTTTTTCTTGGCTTTTCTTTTCCTTTTCCTTTTTCTTTCTTTCTTTCTTTTTTTTTTTTTTTTTTTGACATAAAAAGAAATATAAAATTCAAGGTGGAAAACTACAAATGGCGACAATGCAAAATCGCATATTCAAAGAAATAGTTCTTTTTTTTTTTTAACGCAATATTTATTATACTTATATCTAGATTATTGTATCAAATAAGCAAAACAGAAAAAAAAAAAAAGAAAAGGAGTTGGAATGTTGAAATTGTTACTTTTATTTTTTTCACAAGTATCGCTTACTTTATCTTTTAAAGTGATAATAATTTATCAGAAAGAACAGTGTACGTTAAGTACCCGTTATTGTACCCCGTTATTGTACCCCTTTTTTGGAACATAAATGACAATAGAATTTAGAGATTTTCAGCGTTGATAATATTTATGTTCAAATGAGCACAAACAATTGCACAAACAATCCTGCAAATTTAAAGATATAGAGGGTGATTCAACGATGATGGGAAAAACTTTGAGGGGAGGTAGGACACATCATTAGGATTCAGAATTACATAGGAACCCATGTGCCCAAACGCCATTTTAACCCTTTACGGACCGCGTGTTTTCTGCGTTTTTTACTAGTAAGCTCCGCCTATTGCCGTTCTTCTTGAATGGTGTATTATTTAGAAGAGAGATTCTATTTATAATTGTTTATCATACAAAAGGCCATACATAATAAAAATTTGTTTCCGAATAATACACATTATTTGAATAAATATTAATATTGCGAAAATTTTTTAGATATACTGTATCACACAGAGTTTAAAAGTTACAATGTAAATGGAGTTTCAAATACGAATTTTTCTACGGTCATGGAACAAGCATTAAGAGCTTGAACAGTTTACTAAAACATACATCTTTTGTATAGGAATAACACAAAAAAATAAATATGAAATAAAAAACATTGTGCAAAAAACGAACGTAAAAACGTATAAAAACGAATGCAGCCGTTCAAACATTTTGTGATTCGGCATGCGCCTGTTCCCATGGCACTACTGGCACTACTGTTCCCATTAGCAGCACCGTACACTAGATGCATGTCTGCTTTTTCATTAATAGTAAAATCTCCCATTTTCGTCGAAAAATATAGTTTAAAATTATACTTTACAGCAGATGCAGATAACGAATAACCAGGTCCACTAAAGCTTTCTACCTTCAGAATTACCAGCCAATCAACCCAATTTTGTTTAGTTGTATTACTTGTGGTGATTATGTATTGTCAATAATACTGCAAAGAAACACTTTGGGATACATTGGAAACTCCGCCTACTGCGTAAGTTTTACATTTCGTGTGTTACAGTACATCTAAAAAGTTATTCACAATATAAGCATTTATTCGATCAGTGTGCAGTATTCCGAAACAACATTTTATCATGTAATTTGTAAGATGAACAGTAAAAGACAGAACCTTTCTGCTAAATAGGGCACCATTCACAAGCAACTGCGGTAGGCGGAGCTCTTTGTAAAAAACCCTAGAAAACACATGGTCCGTAAAGGGTTAAAATGACGCTTGAGGACATGGGTTTAGGGACATCCTTAGGACTCAGAATTGCATAGGAACCCATGTCCCCAAACGTCATTTTAAGCTTTTACAGAACATATCTTTCCTGGGGTTTTTAACAGAAAGTTCCGCCTACTACAATTGCTTGTGAATGGTGCCCTATTTAACAGAAAGATTCTGTCTTTTACTGCTAATCTTACAAAATACATGATAAAAGGTTGTTTCGGAATGCTTCACACTGATTGAATAAATGATTATATTGTGAATAATTTTTTAAATTTACTGTAACACGCGAAATATAAAACTTACGCAGTAGGCGAAATTTCCAATGTATCGCAAAGTGTTTCTTTGCAGTATTATTGACATACAATCACCACAAGTAATACAACTAAACAAAATTGGGATTATTGGCTAGTAATTCTGAACGTAGAGAGCTTTAGTGGACCTGGTCATTCATTATCTGCATCTGCTGCAAAGTATAATTTTAAACTATATTTTTCGACGGAGATGGGAGATTTTATTAATAATGAAAAAGCAGACATGCATCTAATGTACGGTGTTGCTAATGGGAACGGTAGAGCAGCGCTATGAGTGTACCAGGAATGATTTCCAAACAGGCGCAGGCCGAATCACAAAATGTTTGAACAACTGCATTCGTTTTTATACGTTTTTACGTTCGTTTTTTGCACAATGTTTTTTATTTCATATATAATTTTTTTTGTTATGCCTATATAAAAGATATATGTTTTAGTAAACTCTTCAACCTCTTAATGTTTGTTCCATGGCCGTAGAAAAATTCGTATTTGAAACTCCATTTACGTTGTAACTTTTAAAATCTGCGTGTTACAGTATATCTAAAAAATGTTCACAATATTAATATTTATTCAAATAATGTGCATTATCCGGAAACAAAATTTTTATAATGTATGGCCTTTTGTATGATAAATAATTATAAATAGTATCTCTCTGCTAAATAATATACCATTCAAGAGGAACGACAGTAGGCGGAGCTTACTGGTAAAAAACGCAGGAAACACACGGTCCTTAAAGGGTTAAAATGACGTTTGGGGACATGTGTTCCTACGCAATTCTGAATCCTAATGATGTGTCCTACCTCCCCTCAAAGGTTTTCCTATCATTGTTGAATCACTCTGTAAAAATATGTAGGAGTGAAAATTACAAATTGTACTTATTAACTATAACAACCTGTTCCCTATCTTCATCAGCATAGTAAGTTGCAACTAAAAGTAATAGTATTTTATTTTAATAATATACTTTGAATAAAAATCCCCGAGCGAAGAATTGGCACAAAAGCAAGTTTTACTTTCTCTTAACCATAAGGTAGAGAAAGTATTGTTTTAGGGTCAAATTTTCCAATGTGGGTTTTTGTTATATTTATATGTTTTGAGGTCCTCTGAATCCGAAAATCATATTTGTAGCGGTTGGTCTGTGTGTGTGTGTGTGTGTGTGTCTGTTTGTTTGTGTGTGTGTCTGTCTGTTATCAGCATATCTCAAGAACAAATGGTAGCAGAAAGTCTAAACTTGATATTCTAAATGTGTATGATATAGGGATGCTACACTAAGCTTTTCGTTGAGATGAAGCAAATGGTTCGTGTACAGGGACACCCAAGAGAATTCAATTACATTACGTCTATGGGGGAAATTGCAGGTAAGTCGAGTTTAACCTCTATAGACTGCACTAAACCAAATGAAACGGATACATATTTTTTTATACATAAAAACATGTTTCATGTAAAATATGGTAGGGAAATCATTCACTGTTTATTTACAGGGTTACACAAAAAGAACTAGATTATAGGACGACAAAAGCTGCAAATTGATCGAAGTGTATTCTAAGTTGCACCATTTATTATTGCTATAGGATTATATTTAGGTGCACCTTGTGGCCTGAACATAATCTTCAGAAGATATACAGGGTAGCAAATATTTAAGAGATAACATTTTTTTTTGTTGTTGTTAGTGGAAGTGCTTTGCTAAAATATTTTACCATGTTCAGGAAAGCTGCTCAGGAATCGAAACAAATTCCTCATAGACATATGGTAAATAATATATGTTTTTAAGTTAAATATTTGTTGCTTGTTTTTGTATATTTACACGTTTTGAGGCTCCTTGGTTATTGAAGTCAAGTTTTTTACCGTTTGATCTTTGTCTGTGTCACTTAGAGTAACTTAAAAACGAATAATTTCAGGAGAACCTAAAGTTGTATTTTCAAGTTATTATAAGTTTCTGGAAACGTTTAATCAAGGCTGATAAGTTTCAAGGAATGTTGCGTGAAAGTTGTCTGAAAGTTGCCTGAATAATTTTAAGTGAACTTTTAAGTTTAATAACAGATTTAAATTCTGTATAAATGTAGGTGCAGTAATGAAACGGGGGGTTGAGGGGGCGGCAGCCCCCTCACACAGAGCTAATCATCATATAAAACTATGTCAAAGCTTAATTTGAATTGTTTTAACATAGGTTTACATAACAGTACTCATTATCTTACCTCTTAATCTCTAACCTGTAATTATAGTATTAAATTTCAGGGTAAGAGAAAGTCGTGTGAATGACACACCAGATTATTTTAAATAATTTTGTTAGCCCTTAATGATAAATTTAATTTCTGATATTCAGGTGTTGGTGCTAGGATTAAGACTTATTGACTACATAAGCGTCCTAGGCTGGGTGGTATGCCTTCCATGGGGGGGGGGCTATCTTAGGGGCACTGAAATATTAAATGTCTTTTATTTAAATGTTTTTGTCAGTTGAAATGGTGAATTAGTATAAAATAATCTGTACAAAGTTTATGACAGTTCAATTTTAAGAGTTCTATACGTTTCCAATTGTGAAATACCATTCTCAATAATAATAATAGTAATAATAAAAATATTAATGATGTTTCCATTTTCTGTCTAGCAATATTAAAAATTTTATTGGTAATATTTAAAACGTAATAATGCATTTATTATGTCTAATAATGTTTTGACACCTTTGAACTATTTTTAGGGAGTTCATATATATATATATATGTATATATATATATATATACTTCCATAAAAGTAAAATTTTTTATTGAGAAAAACTGTTTCTCAAAGAATAAGGACAAATCTAATGCAACAATTTGATTTTTCTTATTTATTTATTTAAAATATTAATGATATTTTTGATAAGAGTGACCAGAAATCTCATTTGAGCTTGGTGGGGTTAGAATTTATTTAGTAATAATTTCATTTTGGTTTTAAATAAATGATCTTGCTTCAAATTACTAATCTTGGAAAGTTTGGTTAAAGTACTTTTTATTTCCTTCGCCCGGATTTTCTTTTTTTATTGCGTTTGACAATCTTTTTTTAAACCATTTAATTACAGGTAAAATTATACACAATTAGAATGTCGTCAAATGCAAAAAAAGTCGACCTTAATTTTCTGAATTGGAAAAGCGTAGTTAGATAATTACCAAGCCTACAGTTTTACTCTATTGGTAAAACTGTAAAAGCCATGGTAAATGAAATATCAGTCCACAGAAGGGTATTTCGCCTTTTACCATTATTTTCGAACTATAATCACTATTTTGTTTTAATCTCAAATATGTGCTATAATATCTACTGTAATGTAATATATTTTAGAACAACATGAAAAGACAGTTTTGATGTTTAAATTAAGAAAATAGGCAAGTCTGAAAATATCGTTAAATGACCACGAATCATATTTTGAAAACTACCACAATTTGTGGACGAAAGGCTTGGGATAGATATCATCATCATCATCATCATCGTTATCCTCCTCTTTATCATTATTTTCTCTCTCATCAGTAATTTAGATCATCCTGTTCTTCAGGATTCCCATTTCAGAGAGAATATCTTCTTCAGTAAATCCTGCGAAAACCATAAGGCTGTCATCTGCTGTTAAATAGTCTTCCATATTAATTCCAGACATTTTGCCGCTTCT
This sequence comes from Salticus scenicus, assembly GCA_963930645.1. Taxonomy (NCBI): domain Eukaryota; kingdom Metazoa; phylum Arthropoda; class Arachnida; order Araneae; family Salticidae; genus Salticus; species Salticus scenicus. The sequence goes on along the minus strand of OZ005655.1, from coordinate 261,603,401 downwards.
TTCTTCACATTGGGATACAAATTTTTATCATCTGAAACATCACTATCTATGAAATTTTCCTCACAATCAGATTTTTTCTTCCATGACTCCAAGAAAAAATTTAAATTTCTGTTTACTATATATCACAGAGCTACCAAACGTTTTTTGAATATCAGTTTTCTTTTTCTTTTTCTTCAAGGTCAAATACATATAATAGAAAATTACTCTTCAAACAAAAAGATGTCGAAAACCTGCGGTTCTAGTTCTAACAATGCTAGAGAAGAAATAAAAAAAATGGCAGCTTTGTTCACGTTACTTAAAAAGAGGCTCCGCCCAACGCTTTTAAACTCAGCTTTTAAATAACTTTTTATCACATTTAAAGGCATCAATTTATAGCTCATTTATTACATAGATGATAAATGTATGTTCGTTAGTATTATCAAATTACGATAAGCTTTCATTCTATTTTGTTAAAAAAAATAAATAAAAATAAAATAAATATAAATAAATAAAATAAATAAATAAATAAAAACATTTATATAAAATATATTCTTTCGAAACGCCTAAAAAATCACAAACCTGTTTCATAAGAATCTATTAGTTTCTAAATGCTTTTATCCTTAGTAATTCAATCCCAGACAAGGAGCACGTTTCTTCTTTTTTGTTTGCTTTCGCATCCATTTTTTGTTTTTATTGCTTCGTAAACATAACACGTTATTTATCTATACATTAAAAGTAAAAACTACTTTTATTTTTATCCCCTTTGGGTGCACATTTAATTTTTGGGGCATGGAAGATTTTACGGAAGAATTCATTTATTTTATGAATTTATCCTCTTAACTCACCAATAAGTAATTTAATACACCTGCCTTGTATTCCGGCGATTTCCAATATGGTTAATCTTACACTCCAAACTACATAAAATGAATTTCCATTCAACCTATTTTTATTATTTCATACTTGCGAAAATCCTTATTAAGAACCGGAAGATGTTTTAGTATACGCCCTTTTTCCCACGCCAGTATATATTTTTAGTGTTTTTCTTCTTATTTAATTGTATTTAAATGAGGAGAAAATTATACTGTAAAAATATACTGGTGTGGGAAAAAAGGGGCGTGTACTAAACAGCTTCCAGTTTACAACTGGGATGTTGGCAAGTACGTTATTTAAACAGCAAATAGCACCACCTTTTAAAGTTGTTTTTAAAATATTAAATAATTTAATAGCGAATTCCACTTACCATACTTATTAGATTAAATATATAGGACAGTTCCTATTGTTAGAAGATTGTGGTGGATGCAAACATCCTTGTGAGTGATTCTCACTATATTTAGAATTAATGATAGAGTAAAACCTGTGGTCGTGTTAAGTTATCTTACTGCGTCTTTTCCATTAAAAATTGTTAAAAGTCGACTTTTTGAGTTTGGGGTTCTATTTGTGTATAATTTTACTAGTAATTAAAAAAAAAAGGAAATACGACACTACTTGGCAATACAACGAAAGTCACCTGTTTACAAGAATACCATACTCTGCAAAGTTATTAATAATTTGTTTTTTTATTATAAATTTGTTTTTATTGTTTTTTTTTCTTTTGTAAAACTAATTATTTAAATTTATTTCACTATCTTACATATACATGGTAACATTTATAATTTCTTCCAGAGTACCGTTAGCCCCGCCCTTTTCACACCAGTATGGTTTTAGAGAAATTGTTCTTAATATGTAATTACCATAGCTGCTACATTTTAATTTATTCCAGAGCATTTTTAGATCCACTTTTAATTCGCATCACTTTACTTATAGAAATATTTTCTCCTATATATAATTACAAAAAAATAAGAAAAATTTACTTTCATAAAAAAAGTAGTACAAAATAAAGGCTGATCTAAAAATTCTCCGGAATAAATTATAATGCTGGCAACCCTGATATACGATCAAATAAGTAGAAAAATGCTTTTAAAGTATACTATTGTGAAAAAAGGGCGGGGCTAAAAGTATTCCGGAAAAAATTCAAAAATGTTACTAGGTGGGTATGTATCATTAACTGTTTCACTACGGCTTAAACTAAATACAACTGGCATGCTAAACGCAAAAATGCCGACCTTTATTAATATTTGAATGCAAAAGGCGTTGTAAGATAATTTATCACATCTACAGTTTTTCTGTTCACGACGTTGTTGAATCTCAAATGCTGTAAAGGTATTAATTACAGCATATTTTTATTAAAATTTTTGCGACCGCATGCTTTTATTTCTTTTGCAGTAAGGTCCGTTTGTGGGCGTTATTCTCCCAAGTTACAGTATTTAAGAAAGAAATTTTTTGTATTCACATTTATATTACAACATATTTATATTACAAATATAATATATACACATTATAATTTTACTCTTACTAGTCAACGTATTTGTATTCATAGTATATTATTTGTACAAATATGAATATTGGGGATATTCTTAAGAAATAAATAACATACGAATTGCGAAAGAAATGCCCACTGGAGGAGTTACCGATTTTAAAATGACTTGAATTTACGTCAGCAGTCGCAAAAGTGTTAAAAATCATTTTTTATTGAAAATAAAATGAATGCTTATCATTAAGATATAATGCAGATGAACTCATACTTATTATTTCTGTAAAAAAAAAAAAAAAAAGTTATAAAATCTTCCGTTTAAAGACTGTCAAAAGTGAATTAAAAGCTAAGTGGATAAAACAGTGGACGGAGTCTGCTTTAGTAAAACAATAAAATTATTTTCCTTTACCTCACCTATTGCATACAAAAATTGTAATTTTTTTTGAACTATATGTATATAACCGATAATGTTCAGTTTATCTTTTTTGAAAAATGCTAGAATAAAGGTTTTTGGAATTTTGTCATCGACTGTAGTTTGATCGATGTTAGCGATATTGCCAATTTCTGAGTGGGGGAATAATTTGATTTTGCATGTTTTGCATATATGTTCAAAGTTGCCAGCATTTTAATTTATTCCTGAGCATTTTTATCCCCGCTTTAATTTCGCACCACTTTACTTTTAGAATATTTCTTTCCAATATATAACTCAGAGCTTCCAACCTAAGCCGGCAAATTGTTAGTACCGCCCCTTTTTTTGCACCACTTAATTTTTAGAGTATTTGTTTTCTTCATTTGTCGTAAGATTCGTAAATATATTTGAAGAGAATTTACTCTAAAAATTAAGTGGTGTAGGAAAAGAGGCGGTGCTAACAATTTGCCGGATTTGGTTGGCAGCTCTGATAACTATGATAAAATAAGAAAGATTTACTATTTAAAAAAATGTATGAAATAAAGACGGAGCTAAAAATGTTCCGGAATAAATTAAAATTTTGGCAACCCTGCATGTTTTAGCGCTTGTATCTCGCCATTAAATCTACTTATTCTAATAAGACTGATATCAACGTATAAGATTTTTTCTGTTCTTGTCAAATAAGTGGGGTTTTATTTGTGCATAAATATTAGAAACTTGAGATATACAGAATTTTTTAACATTTGAAGATTCTTCTTTTTATCCATAGTACTTTGGGAAAGGGGGGGGGGGAGATAAGACAGGGTTTCAATGATTAATTTTTTATTTAAAAAATTTTAATTAAACCAAAAAAATTATTCATAAACCTGCAAATTATACTTGTTTATCGTGTTAGGCCTTCCCTTTTTATCACACCAGTTCATTTTTAGAATATTTCTCTCCAATATATAACTATGATAAAATAATAAAGATTTACTATTTAAAAAAATGTGGTATGAAATAAAGACGGAGCTAACAAATTTTCGGAATAAATTAAAATTTTGGCAACCCTGCATGTTTTAGCGCTTTTATCTCGCCATTAAATCTATTTATTCTAATAAGACTGATATCAACGTATAAGATTTTTTTCTGTTCTTGTCAAATAAGAGGGGTTTTATTTGTGTATAGATATTAGAAACTTGAGATATACAGAATTTTTCAACATTTGAACATACTTCTTTTTATCCATAGTACTTTGGGAAAGGGGGGGGGGGAGATAAGACAGGGTTTCAATGATTAATTTTTGACTAAAAAATTTTTAATTAAACCAATAAAATTATTAATAAACCTGCCAATTATACTTGTTTATCGTGTTAGGCCTCCCTTTTTTTTTTTCCACACCAGTTTATTTGTAGAGTAACGGTCTTCTTATTTAATCGTGATTAGTTGTTACTGAATATTACTCATTAAATATACTAGTGAGAGAAAAAGGCGGTGTCCTAACACTATTACGGATAACATAATTGGAATATCTAATTGTTCATATATTTGCTCAATGAGAATTTGACACAGTTCTATTAAGAAATTAAAATGGTATCTTTTTCATGATATGTTTTAATGTCTAATTTATATTAGTTCATTAATTTAGTACGTCAGCGGCCGATCGGTTCTGCGCTCAAAGCTGGTAGACATAAGGTGCACATTTAATTTAGATTTTAGTTCGTCTTGGGATATTACATCTTATATATTTTCTGTGATTAATAATATTTATTTATAACGATTTCCAACAAAATATCTTTATTTAAATAATCAATTTTGGATAAAACAGTAAGAAAAATTCTTAAAGCCCCTTGGCTTATAAATAATCTCCACTTACTAAAATATATAATTACAACTCATGTATCTTTAATACAACATTTGAAATATGACATACAATTTATGTGGAAAAACTAATTAAATATTTATTTCTTTTTCAGAACTAAAAATATTAAAAATTTAATTGCCATTGCCTGGTGTAAAAAATCCTTTATTGATAGAGGCCCACCAGTTGCCGAGCGGTTCTGCGCTCAAAGTTAGTAGTCGTTAGGTGCTACGCTCGATTCCAGGTCGCACTCGTAGGCCTAGCCGTTCGGAGTTTTCTGTGGTTTTCACCGAAACTTATGTAAATACGGGCTAGGACCCCCTTAGAAAGACCCCGCGGAGGGCACTCTCCCTCAGGCCTAGTACCCTATTAAAGTCAATCGACCTGAATTTCCACAACACCCCAACCATTTTTAGAACGTTAGTACGTAAAAAATAAATTAAGTACTTTATAATCTAATTACTTAAATTAAGAGCGTGTTATCCTATAATTCAGTACGTTACAAATAAATGTTGATAAATATTAAATGAAAGTATTTTATTGGAATTTATTTTGTTTATGCTTAGTATATGAAGTAAGAAATCTACACCCCGCGACAAAAAGATAGGAACAAAGGGTTTTTTCTTTGATTTTTCATAAAATAACATTATCTAAATTGTGCTTATCATGAATTATTATTATACATTAACACTATTCCCGGACTAATTTTTGTTTTAAGACTAATTTAGAGAAGTTTTAAGACTAAAATTTTTCTAATTTAAGACTACACTGCGCGACAAAAAGATAGGAACAAAGGGAATTTTTTAATTTTTCATAAAATAACATTATCTAAATTGTGCTGATCATTTATTATCATAACAAAATATTATCATATCAAAAACATATTAAATATTTGAATCATATTCAAAATATTCATATTCAAAATAATCATATTAAAAAAAAAAAAAAAAAAAAAAAAAACCCTTTATTCCTATCTTTTTGTCGCGCTGTGTAGTCTTAAATTAGAAAAATTTTTGTCTTAAAATTTTTCTAAATTAGACTTAAAACAAAAATTAGTCCAGGAATAGTGTTATTTTATAATAATAATAAATTATAAGCACAATTTCGATAACGTTATTTTATGAAAAATCAAAGAAAAAACCCTTTGTTCCTATCTTTTTGTCGCAGGTTGTATCATTTGAGATGCGAAATCTATGAAAAAACTTTAATCAGATTTGCCAAGACTGTCTAAAACTACTAATAAGACAATTAAAAAAAAAATATTGAGATGAAGCAAATGGTTCGTGTACAGAGACACTCAAAAGTATTCAAATACATTACGTCTATGGGGGAAATTGCAGGTAAGTAGAGTTTAACATCTATAGACTGCACTAATCCAAATGAAACGAATATATATTGTTTGCAATAGAGATGGTCAACTGGTAAAAAAAAATTGTGTATGCAGGAGGCTCGCCCCGCCCCCTGGGGGGGGGGGGAAGTCCCCCCTCAAGGGGAGTAAATTTTCATGATGGGTATCTTTCAAAAGAGCTCGCCAGTACCTTTAAAATGAATAGTTGAACCATGGATCTGCGATAATTTAAAATAAAGTTATCATTTTTTTTTTTTTTTTTTTTTTTTTTTTAATGTAATATTGAGAATAAATTCAAATTCAAATTCAATTTAATTCTAATTCAATTTAAATTCTACTTCTCTAATATGGAAATCGTCTGCATTATCATAAAAGATTTTTTTTAAATTATAATTTTAACAAATTATTTTTTAAAAACAGAATTATTTTTTAATAACCGAATTAAATTCTATATAAATGTACAGTCGGTAACAAAAGTGTCCGAAAACTAGCAAAATTTCCTATGTAAAAAAAGTACACTTCATACGGTTTTGTTATATAAATCCTTGTCGAATCCTGTTCTTAATCAGTCTAAAAAAATGATAAGGATTTATTTAACAAAACCGTATGAAGTGTACTTTTTTTACTCAGGAATTTTTTCTAGTGTTCGGAGACTGTTGTTACCGACTGTAGGTGCATTAATAAAACGGGGGGTTGAGGGAGGCCAGAACTAATTATCATATAAAACTCTTCCGAAGCCTAATTTGAATTGTTTAGCACAGGTTTACATAACAGTACTCGTTATCTTACCTCTTACTCTGCAACTTGTATTTATAGTATTAAATTTCAGGGTACGAGAAAATCGTGTGAGTGACACACCAGATTATTTTAAATTGTCTTACTGTTGCATAATTCTCATTTATAAAATTAATATATTTTCAAAAGTTATGATTATTTCGAAAAAAAAAAAAAAAAAAATAAGGAACCTTTAATGAGTGATGGCGACTGCAGAAGCAGAAACATTTTCTATAAATTAACAAACAAACAAACAAACGAAAAAAACCCCCTAACGTTTGAAGACACAGTCACTTTGCCAACGGATATTATGTGAGAAATACCAAATGGGTAATCAGCTAGGGTGGTTCAGTGGTAAAGCATTCGCACGGCAAGCGGAAAACCCGGTTTTGGCATTTTCACATATTTAGTATAAAAATTTGACTGAACTTAAAACTAAGAAAGCGAATTTGTAATCTATCAGTCTTGAACGATTTGTATGTAATTAGTGCTTAGTTTTTTTTATTTCGAATTGAAAACTTTCTTCCGTACGATCCTACACCTCAATGAAAAATATCCAATTTTCTGGTATTTATGTAGGAGAGAATGGGTATGAATGTCACGTTTTTCATGTTTTTACTGATAACGTTCACCATGTAATTCAGAATTTTGTAACATAGCTCATAAGTACACTTCAGTAATCAGTTACATATAAACATACTAACTTTAATAAAAAGTTATCATTTTTTATTAAAGTTAATAAAAAATGATAACTAATAATGATAATTATAATGATAATGATATATTTTTTTTTTTCTTTTACACGCATGTGCATTGTCTCATTCGTCCCCACGTATGGGGATTAATAGGACATGATTGGGGATGAATGGGACAGGACTGGAGTTAACAAAGAAAATAAATCAAAATGGAAAGTAAATAAATTTTTAAAGTTAAATTGGTTTATGTGATTTTATTACACACTATGAATTTACTGTAATTAACATAAACTGATGCACTGACTCAAATTAACATCAAAAGGCAAAAGTCCGCACAGTTGGTTCGCACAGTTCCTAGTGCTTTAGTGATTTAATTTAATAAGATCTAATCTAAAAATAAACGTATAAATAAGACACTAGAAAGAGATAAATCATTATAATAGAGCAATTTAAAATTATCCAGATAAATTTTTGTTTCCGACTGATCGGGAAAAATCAGCATTCTGTTCTGTATTCCATTAATAATCACCGGGATTTATTTAATTAGCTTGATTGAAATTGTGATTTTAATCAAATGATTATTAGTTTATTTATTTGATTTTTTTAGATATTGATTTAAGTTGCATTGAATATTCTAACTTATAATTTTTTTAATCATAATTATTATAAACAAAAATCAGAACAATTAATTTCAATCTATTTTTCTCTAAATCTACGATACTTTTATAATTCCATGTTATAACTACTGAATTACAGGTTATAAAAACATTGAAAATCTATTTACAATTTCTTTAATGTAATTATTGCGTATAATTTTAAATTAGCACATAGTGGGGAATGTCCCATTCATCATCTTCACCACATGATCATATAAAACAGGAAATAGACTTATGAAATTATTGTCAATATTCTTCTTGAATATCATAAACACAATAAAAGATTATGCCTTTTCACGATATAACAGTTACATTAACTTTAAGCAAATAGTTAATGTCTTAACTACTGCTTAATTGGATCAGTAAAAACTTACTTTGGCAGCTGAAAAACACACTTCAATTTTCTTCTGTCCTTTTATGGATAGCACAATTCTGAAACTACACTTGATAAATGACCTCAGTACTGCCATATATCAGAAAAAAATGTGAAGTTTCTGGTGCTTGAAAAACAAAAAATCGAGTTATTGGTCCCATTCAACTCCACTCTCTCCTATAGTGTTTTCTTTCAAACATCAGTCAAAGGGAAAAAAAATCTGGAGTGACTCCACTCGACTTTCCGAACATTGAGTAATTAACAGTTTTGTAGATAAAGTAAAGAAAGAGGAGTTGTTAAACAAACAAAAGAGAGAAAACCATAATAGAGTGTTTGAGTATTTTTGTTCAGATATTACACGATGTTTTATTTAACGCTACTGAATTTTGAGCCCATAGATCATAATGATAAAGAATTTTTCGTTGTGTTCCTGTAAAAACCTATAAATGCTAGATTCACCAAAATGCTTATAGTTAGTGTAACAGTGATTTATAATATTCATATAAATTTTCAGCTCAATTGAATATGGCGTTTAGATGCTATCGCACTTTTAAAAATTTGGTCCCATAGGGCATAATGATGAAGAATTTTTCTTTGTGTTCCTGTAAAGAAACTGTAAACGCTAGATTCACCAAAATCTATACAGTTGGTGCAACGGTGACCTATAACATGTGTACAAATTTTTTGCTCGGATTAATAAGGCGTTTAGACGCTATCACACTTTTCAGATTTTGGTCCCTTAGGCCATAATGATAAAGGATTTTTCTTTGTGTCCCTGTAAAAAAACTATAAGTACTAGATTCACCAAAATCTATAGGGTTTGTACTATGGTGATTTACAATATACGTACCAACTTTCAGCTTATTCGAACAAAGCGTTTAGACGCTATCGTGTTTACTCACAGACATGCACACACATACATACATACATACATACACACATACATACATCATCGCAAAAATAGTGAAAACGGACTCAGGGGACCTCGAAACGCATAGAAACATCAAAATCTCAAATTTGGGTTTTTGACATGATTACAATACTTTTCTAACAATAGTGTTCGGAAAGTAAAAAGTATCATGAAACCGTTTTCCAAACATCATAGATTACAATTTTCGCACATATATTTTATGCACATTCATCATGCAAATACTAAAACTCCACACAATTTTTTTTTTTACATTGAAATATATGGTAAGTTTTAGGTACATTATCGATAATTTTATTTGAAAATTTTTTGATTAAAACATAAATTTGCAATTTGTTTGACGAATGCTACATATCTGTATCGTTAAACAAATGATGAATGATGTTAATCGTCGTAACTCAGTCACCTGGACGTTTGCTTGTGAATTCATAGTTCAACAGTTCGAATCCAGCCCCTAGGAAGAAACCCTTCTGTGGAAATTCTTCGAATAAGTATATTTAGCACTTTTTATGCTCTAGAAAATTTTTTATGCAACCTTTAAACGGAAAACTAAATAATTCGCAATAATTTATTTTAAAATTTATTAATGAAAATCAGGTGGTATTAATAGCTGTCTTTTAAATTAATTCAAGTGTCTTAAATACATTCACAATCTTCTATTAATTTAATACGTCTTACGTATCTTAACATATAAGATACGATTTTCTGTTTTAAAACATGGCCATCAATTTAAGACATTTGTGTGACTGAATTTAAGACACGTGAATTTGCGGTTTAGATATTTGTAAACGGGCATTAACCGCGAGATAAATAAAGTAGAGGGATGACTCAATGGATTAAGGATTAGCTTTCCATGGTTCAATATTAACCACGTGATATGAAGAAAAGGATTGCTATGTTTGGCCCTTTATCGCTATTTTGGAATTCAAAATTTCAGTTTGGCAGATTATCATTATTATTAGGTAACACGACAGTCTTGTGATCGAAGTAAATTGTTTTTAAAATAATTTTTCTGATATTTCACATTATAATAAATAATAAAATACTTCTTTTTTTTTCATTATTTCCCAACAAAATTTGAAACTGTTTATAAAGAAAAGTTGAACTTTTAAAAGAGCTAAATTTGAAATCAAATAATAATTCCTCAACTATTTTTAAATATTTTGTCGGTTAAATTTTGAATACACGAAATAAAAAGAAGTAAAAAAAATAAAATGATTTAGAACAAAAAACATGTTAAATTACGTAAGTAATCAAAATCATTGGCGGTTATGACTTTCGCCAAGTATAATCTCCAATCAGTTGCTATAGAAATTTATTGAAAATAAGCTGTACCCAAGGTAACCAATGAATAGATGGTTCATCTCACATGACTCATGTTGTACCATGTCAGGGTTACCATTTATTACTCTACTTTATTTATCTGGTTGGGTCCAACATAAGTCATGTGACATGAACCATCTATGCGTTCATTGCCTTGGTAAAAGCTCATTTTTAATAAATAAATTTCTATGGCAACGGTTTGGAGATTGTACTTGGCGAAAATCATAACCGCCAATGTTTTTGTTTACTTATGCAGTTTATTATTTTTTCGCTCTAAATCATTTTAGTTTTATTTTACTTCTTTTTTATTTCGTGTAGTCGAAATTTAACAGACAAAATATTTAAAAATAGTTGATAAATTATTATTTGTTGTCAAACTTAGCTCTTTTAAAAATTTAACTTTTCTTTATAAACACTTCTACACTTTCTTGGAAAATGATGAAAAAAAAGTATTTTATTATTTATTACAATGTGAAATATGTGAAAAATTATTTAAAAAACAATTTATTTCGGTTATAGGACTGTCATGTTACCTAATAATAGTGATAATTTACCAAACTGAAATTTTAATTGTCAAAATAGCGATAAAATGCCAAACATAACAAGCAATTGGTTCATATCACGTGATTCATGTTGAACCACGGAAAGCTAATCCTTCATCCGTTGAATGAGCACTCTACTTTATTTATCTTGTTGGTTGAACCATGTCAGGGTTGCAATTTACAACTCTACTTTATTTATCTCGTTGGTTGGATCATGTCAGGGTTGGCATTTACCACTCTACTTTATTTATCTCGTTGATTTGAGCGTCTTTGACAAAGAAAATTTCTTTGCATAAACTGAATATCAAATCGCTGAATCTCAAGGTACTGCTTATATTTAAACTATCCTATATAATTTAAGTCCTATTATTTTTAACTGGCATTTGCGATATTTTGAATGTTTTATTAACGATAGAATGTTCATGTACAATATTTTCTAATAAAAGATAATTAAAAAGTTCGAATTTTTGATGTTAAGAATTTTTCTCTAATTTTGTTCAATGATAATGAAACTTAAAGTGTAAATTGTAATCGCAATAAAAAAAATTATGAGTTCAAAGACGATTTCCTTTGATTGTTCGCTGTAAGGTAATGAAATATTAACTTTGTCAAGGGATTCCAATACTTTTATTCTTTTTGTTAAAGAGTATTAAAATTGTCATCGCTTAATGGATGGTTATCCTAACTTTATTCTTCTTCTGATATCTACTGATTTATATAATTAAATTTAAAAGTTAATATTTTACGAAAAATTAAAAACTTTCTTTCTAAATGATGTAGGAAAATTCCTTTTTCATTTTCCCCAATTTTCTGTTCGAGTGTAAAAAGAATTTTCCCTTATTATTCCATTTAATAGCTAAAGAGTATGTCTAGTTAATGAAATTTAGCAAACTATTAATAATTCAACATTAATTAACTGAAAGAATTTAAAAGACATTCATATTTTCTGAATAATTACTTTAAAAGTAGAAAAAGAATGAAAAGAATAAGTATACCGAATATATATATTTTCGAAATTTTTCATTTAATTACTAAGAAGCGTTTCTGAAATGAAGTGAAGTAAATTAATGAAATTTAGCAAACTATTAACAACTAAAGATAAATTAAATGAAAGAGTTAAAAAGGTATACGCATAATGAAAAAGGGATTTATGTGTATTGAAAATAATCTGGAAATTTGAAAGAATACAAAAGAATTATTAATGATATAACTAATTCCTAATTTAAGAACATTAAATACTATTGTTTTAGAAACGCCATCGATGAATATTTGGCGATGTTCTTTTTTCTTCATATTTTCCTTTATTTTCTATTTTTTTCTTTAATTTTCTTTAATTTTTTTTTTCTTTAAAAAAAAAAAAAAAAAAAAAAAAAAAACACTCTTTAATTACCATATTGATTGTCATACTATGGAATAAAAATGAAATGAATTTCAAATATTTTTAGAGCAATTTATGAAGATACAAGAAATAAAAATAGCAAATGATAATGCATACCGCGCCATATTAATGAGGACCTAATGATTTAATAGTGCCTTTTCAAGCATTGCCAGTACATAGAAGCCGAAAACGGATCAGGACAAAAGATAATTAAAAAAAAAAGTGAAAAAGTATTATATTTTTTATTGAGTCCTTTATATTCTAAGAAATTTCAGTTAAATTTAGAGAATTGGTAGTTAAATTACCGACAGTTCCCTTCTTCAAGAAAAAGTCCAATACTCGTATTTATAACAAATCACTGAAAAATTCAGAGAATTGATCGTTTGTTAAAGTGTCTCTTTCTTCCAGAAACAATCATGACAGCTTTACGAGTAAAAATTTTTAAAATTTTATTTTTACGATTATTTAACTTTTACGGTCAATGACAAAGACACTTTTTACTAGTCAATCTAGTGGTGAAATTTCTTATAATTATACTTAGAGTCATAACAAAGGTAACTAAACTTTATTCTTTGAACTAACATATAAATTCATATTAGAACATAATATAGGAGAATGTCTTGAGATATGGTAACATAAACAGCGATAGCATACTGTAAAGTCCTTTCTTGAACAGAAACGGCTGCATGGAAAAAATGTTTTTTTGAAATAACGAAATTTTTGGTAAGGCTACATGGGAAAAAAAAAAAAAAAAATGGTTCATTGAACATAATATTTTGTTGAAGCAACAAAACAATTTATTAAATTAATGAATTATTTTGTTGATGTAGTCTCAACAACAATTTTGTTGTTTCAACGAAACATTTTTTTCTCTGTAGTACCATTCAGTATTACTGAAGGAAAATGTGTAAGTTCCATACTGAGAAGTATATTTGACATTCCTTTCATATATTGAATCTTATATGATTTTGGATTTAATGCCACCTTTAAAACCCCATGCATATACACAGGGCAAATTGTTTTGTTGTTTCAACTAAACGTTTTGTTGAAACAACAAAACAATTTGTTTTATTAATAAAATTTTTTAGTTAAACTTTTTTTTTTTCTCCGTAGATCCACACACAGCAATATTAAAGGAAAAATATATATTCTGTACTTAGCAACATCTCTGACATTACTTTCATATATTCGAATTTATACATTTCTGGATCTAATGGTATTTCAAAAAACCGCTAACTATATATATATATATATAAATGTCCAAACAACAAATTTTTATTGAGGCTAAATCAACCAAAAAATTGATTGGCTGAAAACAATTTTTGTTGTTTCAACTAAATATTTTGTAGAAAAAATGAAGCAATTTATTAAATCAACTACATTTTCTCTGTTGTTATATCCTCAACAAAAATTTGATTGTTTCAACTAAAAGTGTTAAGGATTTCGTGTAGTAAATTCAACATATTTACACTTTTCCTTCTTCTCTACACATTTAAATTAATTATTCCGAAATTATGAATGTCTTTTACATTCTTTCAGTTAACCCGTTAGTAGTCGCTAGTTGGTCGATTCGCCGCCCATCCCTTCAGTGTTTATTCAATAGCCACCAAAAAATTTTAGAAGTAGCATTTGATATACATAAATGGCGAATCAACTCGAATAATCATCGATTATGTATATCAAATGCCACTTCTAAAAATGTTTGGTGGCTGTTGAATAAACACTGAAGGGATAGGCGGCGAATCGACCAACTAGCGACTACTAACGGGTTAATCAATGTTGAATTTAATTAGTTTTCTAAATTTCATTAACTAAAAATACTCTTTAACTTTTACAGGGAATAATGAAGTACATCGACCTGGGTAGGATTCTCTTAGTTGGAGATTTTTTAAAAAAGATTAAGCCTATGTTTATGCGTATTTTGGAGAAAACCACCGACAACTCCGAAAAGCTAGGTCAAAAATCGCACTCTTAGGTCCATCACAGCACCCCTCGTCCATTAACTTTGATCTCTCGTCCTCTGGTGCAGCTTCGATGATATTTAACCCTTATCGCTCGTATGTCCCTTCTGAGGGGACATTAAAAAAATCGAGCCACGCCTTAAGGTGTTCCTCTGCAAATGAAATGTTATTTTTCTGAAACGTGTAACTGTAGGCTACCTTTTGGCTACCGGAAAATTTTAAGAGAAAGATTTATTTTATTTAATGATGAAGTAAAATAAAATAAATTATTACAATTTTTCGGTAGCCAAAAGGTAGTAAGTTGGAAACTATACGTGTGACGTTTTAAAGGAACGCCAAAAGGCGTGTCTTACGGAAAATATGCCGAACGCAAAGGGTAAAAAAATAATTACCCCAAATTTCTTTTAAAAGAAAACATTTTATTAAAAATTTTAAGTATTCTAGCCTAAACAAATTAATTGAATTAATTAAAAAATGATAATAAGGAAAATTAGATGAAAGAACAAGTGTTTGGCAATCACCTTTAGCAATAACAAAATATTATTTAACGAGAATAAAATTTCAATGTAGTTCAAGAACTAAGACAAATAAAAAGCTCAAGAACTCAAAACAAATATTATAGTTTGTAAAAGTTATGATTCTATAGTCTACCATTATAATTACTTGCTATTAATTTATGTTTGTTATAATTTTCTTTTTCTGTATGCTACGGAGCCAAATTGCGGAGGTGGAAATCATCGTCTTTTTATAAAAAATGAAAAAAAGTCATAAATTGAAGAGAAAAGCATACCCCCTGCAAAAAACAAGAAAATCAACTGAAATCGGTCAAATATGCATGGTATTTAGTTAAATAGAACTCAAAATAATAACAGAAATAATAATAATGATTTAAATATAAATGATGTTCTTTTATTTCTAGAGAAAAAAAATGATACTTTTTAAGTTAATAGCTGAATATTTTGTGTGATAAATATCTTAAAGTATTACCAATAATCTACTTTTACTTTGAGGTATGGAAAAGTGATATGAGAAATGACACTCGCAATCAGAAATTACTCCATGTTAAAGAAGGAAATTTTTATTTGATTTCAGTATATTCATTATGAAATTATCAAGAGACGTGAAGATAATTGCCCCACGTCTTGAGAGTATAAAAAGAATCAGTAAATGAAAATTTAACTCAGTGTTTTCATTACACTGGAGAAATCTGATATTTCAACTAATGAAATTCATAAATTCATATTTTAGAAGAAATACGTTTAGTTCGGTTCTAATTAATCAAGATTCTGAATATATTTGCATAATTTTTTCTAATACAAATTGAGTTTTTGCTAAATCTATTTAAGAACCACATCATCATGACTATGATCTAGAAAAATATTAATAATAAGAGAAACTTAGGTGTTTGAAATAGTTGAACGATAAGTATTTTACTAGAAATTATTTACTTATATTGAAACAAGGAAATGAAAAAAGGATAAATAACTTAATTAAAAATATCTGAAAGATAGAAAACTTAGAATATTCCAGAATAAATTAAAATGTTGACATGTCTGTTTAGTATATAAAACAAAGTAAATAAACAAGAGTCATGTGTGAAGGAGAAAAAAATTGCAAACACTATTATTAAGAAGTGACACCATAATATGCAGTTAATGGTGCTAACTTATAATACTTTTACTCCATGTAATTGACATTCTTTCCCGTTGCATTTTATCATCAGAATCATATTTACTCAGATAAATATTTAAATTTCAAAACAAAAAGAAATTTGGTTTTGGGAAACAGAATAATCTCGCTAGAATTTTTTTTTTTTTTAACCTTCCAACCATAAAATATCGATATACATAAATACTAGTCTGATAAAATTAAAACTTATAAAGGCACTTTTAAGGAAAAGTGAGCATTTTAGAATTATGTAATGCATTTTAATAATATCTTTACTATTTATTTAAATTTATCAAATTAACTTTCAATCTAAGATTCAATCTAAAGATATCAATCTAGGATAATTTTAACAAAAGAAAATGTTAATAATAGGTACAACCCTAAAAATTCAGCAAAAATAATAATTGTTATAACAGTAATTATAATGCGCCATTGAAGTATTAATTTTCAAACAAAATATACACATATACCTTAATAAATAAATAAAGCTACATCAGTTTGATTTTCTTAACGTTGATAGTTAATTTTTGGGTATTTCATCTATTGTTTTTCTGCGTATAAGAATGCATTTTCTGACTATCTGTTGTCGTCTTTTGTTTTCCCTCAGAATAAATGACTTTTATGTGAGGAAGTTTCGCCGTTATTAAAATTCTTTTACCGTAAACAGTAACATTTTTCTGTGACATTTTCTTCGTCATATAGTTAAATATAAACGCTTATAAAGAAGTTACACGTTACCTTTATGTTTAGAAATATATTTTCAGAACAACTGTATATTAGTTAATTATCCTGTTTTCTCACATCTGTTATAGAGATATAAGAATGTTTGTGTATATGTTATTAATGAAAAATTAATGTTTACGATTATTTTTAAGCATACAAGTAGGGGAGCATGGGGCGGGTTGTAACAGTTTTTGGAAAATTAAGTATATTTTGAAATGTATTTACGTTTTCCTGTTTCTAATTGCTGTTTTCTATAGCATACATATTCATCTATCATTAAAAAAAAAAAAAAAAAAAAAAAAAAACACTTTCGTTAATTTTGCTAATTTTAGCAGAAAAAATATTTTTGCAAAATTATTTGCCTGTTACAATTTGCCCTGGGTTTGGGGCAAATTGTAACAAAAAATGCCTTTAATGTGTGCTCACAGTTTGTAAATTAAGCATTATACCCATTCTTATGCCACAGAGTAGGTTTAGCAGAACAAAGGGAACCCTAAGAATAAAAACGTCAATATTTCAAAATGTTTTTTGTCATCAATCATTTATTAATTTTTTAAAAAATGCAATTAGTAACTAATATTAAATTATAACCTTCTTGGTATAGTAACAATGAATTATATCAAATGGATTATAGTAAAATAAAGATAAAATTAAAGATAAAATCAACATAGAAGTCAATCTTAGTCAGAATTGAAATTAATTCAAGCAAATGATATTTTGTTCTCTCTCTCATGCCTTTAATGTGTGCTCACATTTTGCAAATTAAGCATTATACCCATTCTTATGCCACAAAGTAGGTTTAGCAGAGCTCGAATTCCTCGCCCTTTTTTCAGGACATTGTCATTAATGAGAAATTTCTGCTTTTTTTTCTACCACTATTTTTATGCAATATTCTTTAATTGGTGATTAAATCATGATTATAATTCGGGATTAAATAATCACGGCACTGTAATATAAAAACACAGAAAATATTTTTTTTATAAACATAGTAGTGGTAAAAAAGCCCAAAATATTTCATTTCAGAAAATTTCCTGAAAATGGGCGGAGACTTCGAGACCTGGCTTTAGGCATCTCCACAAGCCACTCCTCTAATATGTTACAACTTGGCCCAAAATTTTGTTTCAACTTGCCCCATCGTATGATTTTGGATATTTTGTTTATTTATAAAAAAATATGACGATTTATACAAAAAAATTAAATAAATAAATAAATAAACATGCATTTTATAGCTTAACACACAGACTAAATAAATAGCTATAAAGATTTCTATAAAGTATAAATTAACACACCTTTAATCAAAATTTACGAAATTTTTTTTTCCCACTAACTGGCTAAAATGAAGCACGTGTACAGAACCTCTCATTAACCATTTTTGAGGAGCACCGATCGTGCTTACATTTTAATGCGCGTCATAAGGATTATGTTTATAAAAATATTTAATCACAAATGTTACAAACTATTTCGTAAATTTCGTGTTACTTCTTACCTCTGTGAGTACTAGACCCACGCTCCTTACTACTAAAATGAATAAAATGAATAATCTTTTTGAAGCATGCCAATTTCTAAGGTAATCACGTTTTAGCTATTTGTATTTTTTATTAACATACTACTTTTATTTATTAGATGTGCGAATTACAAATACAGTCGACCCCCGTATAACGCGAATTCGTATAACGCGACAAAAATATTGCCGACAAATACTCATACAGCGCGACAAACAGTCCTGTAAAACGCGTAAGATAAATTTAACATTTTAACATACTTAATCACATTTATGATTTCTCTAAAGCGTACAACAATAAAGTACGACTTAGATTTTTTTTATTAAGTACGGTTTATGAATATATATATATATATATATATATATATATTAATGATAATAATTCTTAATATGCGTTGAAATTTAAATAACTTGAGGCGTATAAGCTCTACAATATTCAAATACAAAAATGTGGACAGCAAGATTAAAACAAAAGGATTAGCGGTAAAAAAAAAAAAAAAAATAAGAAAAATGTTTACTATTTAAGAAAAAAGAATTAATCCATTTCTGTTTGGTATACGTTTAAATTTTGAACAGTAAGCCCTATTTAAAGTGCGTCTATAAAATATTACTCTTAATTTGAGGCGTACAAAACTACAATATGCAATATCCAAAAATATGGATAACAAGATTTAAACAATAAATTAATGGTAATATATTGAGAAAATATACTTAAGAAAAAAGTGGAACTGTTCAAAATCAGTCCTATTTTAAACAGTTACAGTCGGCAGCAAAACTATCCGAGCACTAGTAAAAATTCCTGTATAAAAAAAGTACTCTCAAATTTTTGTTAAATAAATTCGTGTCGAAAGATCTTCTTAGACTGACTAATAACATGATTCGACAAGGAATTATTTAACAAAACTGTATTAATAGTACTTTTTTTACATAGGAATTTTTGCTAGTGTTCGGAGACTTTTGTTACCGACTGTAAACTCGTATACACGAAATAAAAATAAGTTAATTTGTATAGTAAACATCAAAACGTTACTTAGAAAACAAAAAGGAAAATATGAAGTAAACTGGAAAACATTTGCGGATTAGATTAAACTTGTATAAATAGTTCTGGTAATGTATGTCCCGTATAAAATGGTTTTCTATTTCGTGAAACGTATCGCCCGCGTTGTACGGGATTCGACTGTACTTTACATTTTTTCGATTGTACTTTACATTTTTTACATTGTACTTTACATAGCGATACATTTTTACAGATTATTTAAAAGATAGAAAATATATATTCTCTTCTAAATTTATACTTTTATATTGACATTAAACAGTGACACTTTTGAATTTTTGTTGAAAATTTCTAGGGTTGAATGATTGGTTGGGTTTTACGTCGCACTAGTGCTGCGCAGATGGGCAATTGGCGACGGTCTGGGACACACCCCTAGAAGTGGTCCGGAGACATGCCATCACAATTTTGATCCTCTACGGAAGGGATGGCTCTCCCGCTTCGGTGACCCCCAGAGGTATAATTTTTGATGGGAACATGGAGGACATTGCGGCCACGACAGATTTTACGTGCACCAGCCACCATTAGTGTACACGACGGTTTTTGCCGGCTCAAGTACCGAACCCGCAATCTTCCAATTACGAGATCGGCGCTCTACCGATTGGGCTACCGCGGCCCGAAAATTTCTAGGGATAGTTTATGATGGAATTTATTATTAAGTTTATTATAATGAATAGAGATAAACTATTAAAAGAAGTCTCTTAATAAATAATTTCTTAACTTTAAGAAACTACATTGTTTGTAAGTGCAATCTGTTACAAAAGTATAAGACCTCAACATATTTTGTGAATTAGGTAATAACAGAAATATTTCAATGATAATTAAAACTATTCTATGTTAGTACAGTCGGTAACAAAGTGTCCGAACACTAGCAAAAATTCCTATATAAAAAAAGTACGCTTAATACAGTTTTGCTAAATAAACTTGTCGAATCCTAGTCTCAGACTGACTAAGAACAGGATTCGAGAAGGATTTATTTAACAAAACAGTATTAAGTGTACTTTTTTTTATATAAGAATTTTTGCTAGTGTTCGGACACTTTTGTTACCGACTGTACATCAAGTATTTAGTAAAATGAAGCAAATAACATAAATGGAATTAATTCCTGAAAAAAAAAAAGTGTCAAAAATAACTTAAAAAAAAAAAAAATACTGTTTCCGCAAATTAGCTCTACATTGCTACATATGATATTTTAGATGGGAAAAAATTTAATTAGATGGTCTTCTGGAATGACTTAAGCAGGGGATGGAACACGGGCGCAGAACTCATACCGGTACTGTTTAAGAAAATTCTCTAACTATAATATCGTTGATTTAAGAAGTAGAAAATTCTGTTACATTGATAGTGGTGTGAATTCTGCGCCCGTGTTCCATCCCTGCTTAAGCAAAATCTTCGAGAGTTCTACCATAGCCTCCTAAACTAGATGCATGTCGCGTTGTTTGAAAACTTGGTAACAGTTGAAATGGTAGACAGCGCCACCTGGTGCAGATTGCGTGACTATTATTCAACAGCCACCAAAAAATTTTAAAATAAGGATATCATATACATTAAAAGGAAATTGAATCGAAGAAACATCGAAAATATAAATCATATATCACTTCTTAAAGTTATTGGTGGCAGTTAAATAAAAAATTCGTGCAATCTGTACCAGATGGCGCTGTCTACCGCTGCAATTGGTACTATGTTCCGAGCTACGCGACAGGCATCTAGTTAAGGAGGCTATAGTTCTACCGTAGGCAGGTAAAATACGTTATGGTGTGGTGCAGCATCTCATATGCAGGAAATTGCGATTTCTAAAGAGTTCATGGGAAAACAATCTCGGAAAGTTACCAATGGATGCTATTTCTTGAAATGTAGGAAAATCTTTCATCCCGGATCTGGGATTGCCCCAGCACTAGCTTTACATGATGTGGTAGATGATCGAAACTAAATTTTCGTCGCATTCATTTTCGAAACCTAATAGACTATGCCACTTTCGGTCCACTCCCAAAATGTGTTCATTATTTTTAAATTTGTGTAGGTTTTTAATAGTTTTTCTAATTTCTTCGCAGTTAATTGCATAAATTATTTTATTTTTCTATTTATTTAATTTCTTCATGTTTTCAAAATCAATTGTTATTTCATTAACTTTATTAATTTTAGAGAAAGCTGTAGTCATTCTATTAAATTTAATGGCTGCTTTATGTTCTTTAATCCGATTTCTTTATTTTATGTTTTGTCATACCGATTTAGAAATAATTATGGATTTTGAAATCGTGAAGAAATTGGTTTACTACGAAAAAAATATTTGATTTTGAAAACGTGAAGAAATTGACTGACTACGAATATAATCTATATGTAACTAGCCGAAAAGCAACTGAAATTATTAAAAATCGACGCAGGTGTAACAATATCGAAAGTGTTTTAGGAATGGGCCGAAAGTAACGCCGCCTACTGAGGTCCGAAGACTATGAAAATTTAGTTTTGACCACCAAGCTAGTGCTGAAGAAGTCCCGGATCTGTGATGAAAGATTTTCACAAAGCCTCAGATAAAGCCGTTTGGTTTTATTTTTAATTGTTAATATGGAGTTTTAATATTTTTCACACTGTAAAATATATGTAAATGATTGTCTTAACCAGTTTTCACATTATAATTAAAGCAAAATAATAATAATAATAAAATAAATAAATGAAATAAAATAAAATAAATAAATAAATAAACAAATAAAAAATAAACTTTCAGATTTAGTTTAAGATATCACATTTTCCCATCATTAATGACAGAATTTTTTGTAGCTTATACATGTGTATTTAATTTATATAACTGAAGCTAAAGTGGCATAGTGGCTAAACGTATTCAAATTTGTTTAAAATGGTAAGCTCAAATGACATTTAGACTATGGTTAATACTATTTTTTCCGTTTTTACGGATCGAATTTAAAAGAAAAAAAAAACCCTCCAAGCATGTAGATAATATTCTGAAACTAATGGGAGTTTTAAATTAAAAAATTACTAACAGTAAAACATTTTTGTTACAAAGAAATTTATAAATATCAAATAGAAAATGGTTTCCATAATTAAGGTAAAATTTAATGTGCAGATTCGGTGCACCACTTCCATAGTTGCCAACAATTTAATTTATTCTGGAGCAATTTTAGTCCCACTTTTAATCTTCACCGTTTTATTTATGGAACATTTTCCTCCAATATATAACTACGATAAACAAAGGAAAAGTTTCTCATAAGAAAAAAGTGGTATGAAATAAAGGCAAACCTAAAAATACTCCGAAATAAATTAAAATGTTGGCATCTCTGCACTTCATTGTTTCAATTGACTCCACTTCATCTCATTGACTTAGAAGTATTCCACATACCTAACACAACAATTCAATGTGTTGCAGTCAGTAGAGAAGGTAATGCTGGACCAGAGTTTTCACAAAGAGAAATTCGAGTATATTATATAGTATATCTTTTTAACTATAAATATATGATAATAACTGTATGAAAATGACTGAAAATATATGATTAAAATTTGGTAGCGAAATACTGGGGGCATATAAAGTGGAAATCTTTCATCTCTAATGCTAATTCAGTTTGAATTGAATGCAGGGAAAAGAAAAGGAATGAAGGAAAAAGGTAATGCATGGGAATTAAATGAAGGAAAAAACAATGCAGGAACATTCATAGTATTTAAAAGTTATTTTGCTTTATAAAACAAATTTTAATTGCAAAGGTAATATATTTTTTTAAATAGTATTACTTGCAGTTTATTTCACACACACACACACAAAAAAAAAAGGGGGAAAAAGAACTTGGACTAAGAACAAATAATTAATTTAAATCTCATACTATGTCTTGTAATAACATTTCTATTTGTTATTTCCACTTTTTACTGTACTAGTTAAACTTCCTGCAAAATACAGGTAGATTTTTCTTTCTTTCTTTCTTTCTATTTTTTTTTTTTTTTTTTGTATTTCTATCCATCATATAAAAGTCAGCATTTGATAAAAACATATTTAAGAATCTCACTTTTGTCTTGGAATATATATTACTTTATTCAAGTAATTTAACAAATAAATATTCAGAGAGAAATATAGCTTGCAATCCGCATTAACTAGAAAATTCTTTATCAACTCTTGTGATTTTGTTTCAGAATACAAGTTAAATTATTTTCCAGAATTCATTTCTAAATCAAAAGAATTTCTGCCAACTCTGGTTTAGCAAAACATTAATAATGGGTATGATTAATTGTTAGCAAAAGTCTAAATGATATTCATATATTCGTCAGAATACATTTTCTTGCAGTGACTCTGGAGAATAAAGCGAGAAAGTTAATTTAAAGTATCTAAGTATTGTTAGAGAAAACTATATTTGTTAAGATTTAATGAATAAAGTCAAAAGAAATTCTAATCAATTTTGCGAGAGAAATTTCTCTTAAATTTTGATATTCTTAATTTATTAAATGCATATTGCATTAATTTATTTAATTAGGATTTGGAGAAGATAGTTTGAAAGAAATTTTTCCGCATAATGTTGATTGTGATGTAAATCAGCAAGTTAAAATACATATTGCTATACATAATATTGATTTTATAACTTGACTCTAATATTTAAATCTTAATTCTACATATTGAAAAGCAAAAAAATTATGTATGTATATATTAATAGGCAAGCATAAAATTTGTAGTCCCTTTTCAACATATTAATTATGAGAGTAGAGGGCTGAAAATGGTATCATTCGAAAGGTATATTTAGCCGGAAGGTGCGAATACAAATATTATTTTCTTACGATGTCAAGAAGGTATTTAAAAATACATTTATTATTTATGCATTTTTCCCCATTTTTCCCTTTTATACACGTATTTCTTTACATTAAAAAATACTTAAAAGTAGAAAATTGTTAAATCTGGCAATTTCATAAAGCTGAAATAAAACCATAGACACAGTAATTTGTATAATGTAGCATCACTATACGCAAGCGAAGTGATGACGTCACTGTCTGTCCATGGAGCCATGAAAAAGATTTTCTATGTTAATCGTCCATTGGATTTTTTGTAAAAAATTATTAAAAAATAACGGAAATTATACGCGATTTTAATTCCGATATTTGGGTATAGTTATATATAAGTTACTGTCTACATGTGTTTGATTGAGTTATTTTTTCTGTAAAATTGATAAAATTTTAATTTAAAATCACAAAACACCAGAAAAAAAATGGCAAACTTCCAGTTTCGAATGTAAACATAAACATTTCATTTCAAAGGGTGATATTTAATAAATATTCAACTGATATACTAAATAAAAGGAAAATGGATTTGTTACTAACTGCTGCATGTATAAGTAGACGATACGGAAAAAATTCCGATTTCCGTTTTTTGCTGAATTTACATGTTTTGAGCTTTCTTTACGTTTCAATTAACTGAAATTGGCTACTTATTTTTTAAAAAAGTGTCTTTATAGCTAGCTTTTGTGGGTAGAAGAAGCAAGTAGAAGATACATAAAAAATTTTGATGTCCGGTTTTCGATGAATTTACACGTTTTGAGATTTCCTTGCATTTTAATTAAGTGAAATTGACTACTTATTTTTATTTTTTAAAAAGTGGATTTATTATTCTTTCCTTTGCATATATAAGTAGAAAATATAAGATTCAGAAAAGTTTTAGATTTTCGGTTTTCGATAAAGTTACACGTTTTGAAATTTCCTGAACTCAATTCGACCATTTTTGAAAAATATCTTTTTTTTTTTTTTTTTTGTTCAAACACTGTACTTTATGAACCAATCGAATTAATTTAAAAGAATTTGATACTTGGTTGGGCCTTGGTTTGACATGGTACCTATTAGCTTCTGGGCTGTATCACACAACAAGGGGCGTTTTCACGTTGCGATTTTCTCTCATTTCAGGAAAGGCTAACAACTACAGAGAGAAATAGTTATATTAAGTAAAACTCTGCTGATTCAGTTAGAGTGAATATCGGCAAACAATTGCCGCAGCTGTGTTGCAATTGCATTCCGTTTAGGACAAGGCAATAACTTTGCTTTGCCTCGCTTTGCATTTAAAAAAAAAAAAAAAAGGTCGAGTTTCGACCACTGGGCGATACTAGTAAGTTTAATTGCGTATGCGTTAATTGTGTATGTGTTAATCTAAAATAAATTAAAATTACGTTATTACAGTTAATAAAAAAATATTTAAAAGAAGAATATCACATTTTTGGTATTTTCTTTTACTGTTAGAAATAAAAACGACATCCCCCTCCCCCCACTCTAATAATAATTTTTTTTTCAGATTGACTAAAAAAGTTATTTAGAGAGTGGAGTTTATTGCCGAAACATCAGTGGAGGACTCCCTGTGGAGACTCAAAAAGATTATCGGTTCCTCTGTGTGTCCGTCTGTCTGTCGTGCGATAGCGGCCGCACGACACTGACTTGCAATACATCACGCTATTGACTTGTAATTTGGCACATGTTCACGAGCCACATAGAATTTGCTGTATAGTTTTGGGTGTGTATTCCATTTGTAGTTCGTGTACATGGACACTCCAAAGTTTTTCTTATTATTACGGCCTATGGACAGAATTTGTATGTACCGTAATAGCGGCCGAAAAATTCTGCCGATTGACTTAGCAATTTGGTGCACACGTTCTGTGTAAAAATAGCTGTATAACTTTTTATGTCTATATTGGTTAAGGATTACGCACAGGGACACGCCAAAGTTTTTCTTATCATTACGACCTATGGGGTGGATTTCGCTTAAACGTATTTTAACATCGGTACTCTGCATTCAATGAAGTGAAATTAGCGTACATTTCTGATATGCTTAAATTAATGTTTTTTGCAGAAAACATGTGTGCTTAGGCTTCATAATTAATGTACAGGACCTTACAAAAGTAATCTGACAATGTCACGTAATCATCAAAATTAGGTCAAATTTTGAACAATTATTCATGAAAAACGAAGAATAGGTTGAATAGCTTTTACTGGTGTATACAATGTACATGGTTTGTTTGCAGAAACACGCAGAAGAATTTCGTGCCATTAGAGCCTATGTGGAAATTTTTATTGAAGTGCATTTCAACGCGTTTAAGCTGCATTCGACAAAATGAAATTATCATACATAAAGATGCTTAAAAGAATGTTTTCTCTCTCTCTAAAAAAAAAAAAAAAAAAAAAAAAAAAAAAAGGTATGTATAGACTAATTTATTTACAGAACAACCCAAAGGAATTTTGTACCATTGAGGTCCATAGATGGTATTTCTTTAAAGTGTATTTTAACATGGTTACACTCAATTAAATACACTGAAATGTTGTTAGAATGTTTAAAAGCATGTTTTTCTGTAACAAATTGTGGGCATAGAATTGTTAATTAGTTTACAGGGTTACACAAAATAATTACACAATATGTTATGCAATCATTTTGTATAAAATTTGGTATAAGTATTTATGAGTTAGAAGAAATTAATACAAGGCTATCAGTTTCTAGTAATATACATTTATATATATATAGAAATGTAGAAAGAGAGGTACAGAGGGCGGTTGATGGGGCTTTTAAAATTCAATGAAACGATATAATTGAAGACAAAAAGATTTAGCATCATTAATTGTTTTCAAATGGGAGGGCTTTATTACAAAATCTATATAAATAAAAAGAAATATTTGTTTGTGTATCTGTGTGTGTGTGTGTGTCTGTGTGTCTGCGCTCTGGTGCATAGACTACTGATCGCAGTAAACTTGATATAAAGTTAATTGAGATTCTGCAGGTGTGCACCTCATCGAGATTTTTCCGAATTTCTAATTTGAAAAATTTTGAATTAATTTTATTTTTTTCAATTTTAAACACTGGCTTCTTTGTTTCATTTTTCCAAATTTTTTCTTTCCTTTCAATCGTCATCGTATCTTGACAACGGCTACTAACTAATTTATTATTTATTTATTTAATTCATTCATTTGATGGCGAAATATCTTTTATTTATTTATTTATTTATTTATTTATTTTTTAATTTATTATATTTATTGAAAATCAAATGGTAATACAGTAGAATAAATTAAGTATGTTAAATTTTAAATTAAAAAACTTATTTATAATAGTTATGTTTTTGTATAATGCATAATTTTTATAGCATAACAGTTTTTTATTTTCACTTTTTTAATTAATTCCTTTAAAAGGGGAATCTCCCCCCCCCTTAAT
Organism: Salticus scenicus; assembly: GCA_963930645.1. NCBI lineage: Eukaryota > Metazoa > Arthropoda > Arachnida > Araneae > Salticidae > Salticus > Salticus scenicus. The sequence continues at coordinate 261,575,741 of OZ005655.1, read as the reverse complement.
TTATAGTATTTATCGGAAAAAATGATAGTATATAATAGAAAGGATTAAATTTATTATAGTTTAACTAACTTTAATTTATTTTTTATTTATTTAATTACTTTTAAAAGAAAATATACTTTTTCTTTTATTTGCTATATTGGTCTGAATCATATGGTAATATAATGTAAAGAGCGAGGGGTGTAATGTGCATGCTTCAAGAAATAAAATATTTAATAGATTCTGAAATACAGTCTTCTTTAAAATCGTAGTTCTTAAATAATAGAAGATCCACCTGTTGTCGATAAAGACCCAGATTGAAATGCTGGGGAAAGACCTTTCTGTACGCAGTGGGAACCCGTACCCGATGCAGAGCAGGTGGAAAAGGAGCTGCCGTAGTCAGCGGGCATCCGAAGCGAGGTTTAGAAAAATTTCAACGTATTTTTTTTTTTTTTTTTTTTTTTTTTTTTTTTTTTTTTTTACAATGTGATGTAAAAATTAAATAGTGATTCAATTATTTTAAAAATGCATTTAAATATAGTGACTAGTGAAGCAGGCATAGCCTGCTAGTAAATAAATAAAATAAAATAAAATAAAATCGTGCATAAAAACCAAACATAAAAAAAAAAAAAAAAAGAATTTTTATATTACAAGAGGGAATTATTTCGTTAAGACAAGGAAAGGCGACAAGTTTGAAACATAGAATATTTTGTACGCTCTTAAAATAACGTGTCATTTTTGAAATGAAACTAGTCATGAAACTAGTTTTGAAATGAAACTGGCCATGACAAAACTTTTTTTTTTTAATGTCAGCTCAACCTTTAGATTAACATGTACAAAAATTTAATAAACATAGCTATCTCATAATAAAGATTAATAAAGATTTTATATATACTGCTTGATCCAATTTTATACAAAAAGTGCAAACATATACCAATCCTGAAAATTTCATAAAGTGATTTAGACATCGTTACCAGTTGGCTTATATACATCTAAGTTAAATCAGCATAATTTATATGTATATATATATTACATATAAAGTTTATTGTACCTTTATGTTATTGAAATCTTCCCACAAATGGAGAAAATTGTAGTATAATACCACCTCCTGCTGACAGATACAATCCATATTAAATTAGCATAATTTTTCATAAGAGTTATTTCACATATCGTGTATGGAGCACTTAAACATTATAGAAGCTGAGATATAAAACTTTCCAAGACACGGAAAAAATTGAAGCATATAGCGTCACCTGATGGCCGATATATGCATAAATCTAATCAGCACCGAAATATATCGAAATACAACTAAGTATACAGTTTTGTAGAATTCCGTCTTTTATTTCTAGAGAAACAGCTCTCACGAATTTTTAGTAACATACATAGATGGACCGTTGAACAGACAGTTTCTAAGAAGTGTTAAAACGTGTTCGGGACATCTCAAAAAGTCTTAATTAATCAAAAACTAAAACTGGAAAAATTTGACAAACCTATTTATTTATTTATTTATTTATTTATTTATTTTTAATATACAAGAAAGTAAAAAAAAAAAAAAAAAAGTAAAAAAATATAACGTAAAATTTAATTTTAATATATATATGAAATGTATACATTGTTACTCCTGTTTATAAAAATATTTTTTGAAATTAAAATATCAGAAAATTATGCTCTTGATTAAAATATGAGAAGAAAAAAAAAAGGCCCTTATCTTATACTTCAGATAAAAAAATCATTTAAAAGAAATAAACAGAAATTATTTATGTAGAAGGAATGAAAAATTTCCTCTTCGCTACTTCTGCGTCCATGTAGTAACTTATCAAAATCTATTTTCTGCTTTATTTTCATCCACATTTCATTTTGACTTGTACCACGAATTCCTTGTCAGGGAAAGTAACATGAAAAATTATATTTGTCGTTTTATTCGTTTACTTTTTGGGAACAATCTACAAAGAGTATAAAAAATATATATTTACGATTTATTATAGTTTAAGAAGATGAAGGGGGGGGGGGAGAATGCCATTGCAAACTATTAAATAAATAAATAAATAAATAAAAAAGAGTAAAATCTCGAAAACCTGTTTTTGCTGCTATAGAATTTCTTAAATATTTTTAATCTTTTCTATTATTTAAAATATATGATAAATATATATAAAGTAGAATAAATTTATTTTAATAAATTAAAATTTAAAATTTTGTCATACCCTAGAAACCGAAAAAGATTACATTTCATTTAAAAATAAATGACATCCATTGAAAATAACGAATTCATTTCAATAACCTACGAAATAGTTTTAAAAGTAAACTTTAAGCGATAATACTCAATAACGCAATTACTTCTTTATAAGGCGAAAACTTTGCAAGTTATTTGTTTAAAATTTTTCTTGTATCTAATAATGGTTATACGCGAGAGTAAAAAAATGGCATTCCCTGTTCGGAGTAGTTTGTAAATAATATTATACGTATATATATTATATATGTTACCGTTAAAGCTCGAAATCCGTTAATGTGCAGATTATCTAGCTAATCTGCAGATTAACTAAAATGACCCGTTAAAGTGCGGAATCAAGAGTTTTTCGCATTTTAACTAGGTAATCTGCACATTAGTGTCTTCTGTGTCGTTAAAGTTGAAGTGTTTGTTTCGAGCGTTAGTTTTTTTTACATTCACTATGACGTCAAACAGTCACGTGATACAGATACGCGAATGACCTTCAAACACAAAATAAAACTTTTAACCCGTCCGCTGTGCTATGATAAACAACGGTGAACGCAAAGGCAAAACTTGGAGTATCAAAGCTTCGAAGCCATGATCAGGTTTCTTATTATGACCAACACAAAATTTAAAGTAACAAGTAAGTTATAATTGTTTTAATTTTGATTTTATTTCTTCTCTTTTTTAATTCTGTCAATATAAGTTTGATAAGGGTCTGGATTTTATTAATGAAATCTAATCTTAATTAAAAGCTCTCTCTCGTGAAACTTCATTTTGAATTATGAATATTAAATTTACAACACAGTAATTCTTTCCTCCCGAAATAAAACTATTAAACCACAACTTTTTAAAACTAATTTATTTTAAAATTGATTGAAATTACTATTACTTACAGAAAAAAAAAAAAAAAAAAAAAAAAAGATGTATTATTTTTTAACTCTGAAAAATGTGGCATTCAGTATTATGGCATTATTTAATAAATACTACTTAATATGAAATTTTTATGCATTTTTTAGCATTTCATTACATTTTTTTTTTTCAATTTCAAGTTTCCTTTGTATATTTTATATATCATGATATTTTTTTATTTTTTATTTTGTTCACTTTTTCAGATAATTTAGTTGTAGTTTATCACATAAAATGTGTTAATAAAGTTTTTTTTTTTTTTTTTTTTTTTTAATTGGAAAACTAAAATATTTGCTAAAGTTGTACAGATATATGCATGCTGCAAAATATAGTTTAATAAAGCATTGGAAAACTATCTTTTTAATTTTCGTGCGTTCTAAAAAATATTAAAGCTAATTTAATTATTTGAAGTACTTCCTAAATAATGCTTCTGATTTGTCTTAATTTAATATTTCTTTAGCGAATTAAAAATTGGTGCATAACTTAAAAAAAAAAAAAAAAAAAAAAAAAAAAATAGTAATAGCAATTATAAGTTGTTAATAAAACATTTTTTAAAATTTAAATGGTTAAATATTTTTATTTTGAAAAGAAATCGTTACTGTATTAGAATTCTAACATTCATTTATAAAATAGAATTTATTGAAAGCTATTAAAGTTATTATATTTTATATTAAAAATGCATAACATCTTCAAACTTATATTGACAGAATAAAAAAGATGAAATAAATAAAAAATTTAAAACAAATATAACTTTAAAAGACATAAAAATTAAAACACATACAGATTAAAATAAGTAAAAAAAGAAAGAAAAGAAAACTAATCTTATTTTTTTTTTTTTTTCCCTGAATGAAAAAAACAAATATAACGCAGCGTGCTGTAAAATTACAACACCAGAGATCTTATTTTCACTTTAACGAGTGTCTCGTAGGAAATGTGCAGATTATCTAGGTAATTTGCAGATTACCTAGGTAATTTGAGAAATGAAACAAATTTCTTCACTTTAACGGATCATCCTAGTTAATGTGCAGATTATCTAGCTAATCAGCAGATTAACTGATTTCTGCACTTTAACGGTAACATATATATATATATATATATATATGTAAAGTTTCAAAGGTATGGGGAGATTAAATTGTGGAAAAAAATTAAAAAAAAAAAATATATATATATATATAAGAAGTTTTAGTTTTGTCGTTAGTTACTAAAAGAGGGGAAATGTCCATGTCATAAAGTTAGCTGTCATGTATACCTGACATATATTGATTCTGATTTCTTTAAAGGTCATTAATAGAGCTTACGCTTCTTTATTCATTTGAATGGAAAAGTAGTTTTATTCACGTTCAAACATTTGTTTAAAATGTTTTACTCGTAATAATGTTACTTTATATTAAACTGTGTGTAAGTCAGACATTTTAGCAATTTAAAAACCTGCTTAGCCGATGCCAATTGTTGTGCTACGTCTTACATAAATACTTATGTAGAAAATTTCAGTATCAATGCTATTATCATACCTGCCAACATTCTAAGTAATATTCCGCAACATTGTTAATATCCATAATTTAGGCTGATATCTTTAGAAATCGACGTATTGCAATCACTTCGTTAATCTATCACTTCGTTAATCTATATTTATATCTCTATCTATTTCTCTATCTCTCTATCTACATATGATGGAAATTTTGTCATCACGATAACTCCCGAAATAATACTTGAAATCAAACCAAATTTAGACAGTGAACTTATCTTATAAATATTTTGGACGAGTTCGTTAACCAAGTTGCTCCGCCTTTTTACTTTCAAGTGGCGGCCACTGCAAAATTTCAAATTTCCATTGTAAAAAGCGTATTTAAGACAGGATTTGCTTGAATTTTTATGTATATATTAACCATGTAACAGTTTCAATTAAGTTTATTAATGAACTTTATTTGCAATTTTTAACAAAGTGGTGGATATCTTAAATTAAGCGGGGCCACTTGAAATCAGGCTGCCACTTGAAAATGTGCCATCACGATAACTTTTGAAATACTAAACTGATTCAAACCAAAGTTGGATAGTAAATTTACCATTCAAATATCTTGAATAAGTTTGCTAGGTATCTTGTTCCACCATTTTATTTCCAAGTAGTGGCCACTTGAAATTTTGCCATTATGATAACTTTTGTAATACTGATTCAATTCGAATCAAATTTCGATAGTTTATTTATCATTCAAATATCTCAGATTAAGTTCACTGGGCTTCTCACTCCGCTCTTTTGTTTCCAAACGGTGGTCACTTGAAATCACGGTGCCAGTTGAAAATTTCTTATCCCAATCATTTTTGAAATACTGAATTAGTTCGAACCAAAGTTGGATAGTGAATTTATCATACAAATATCTTGGATGATTTTGATGGGCAAAGTTGCTCCGCTATTTTATTTCCAAATTGTGATCACTTAAAATCAGACTGTCACATGAAAATTTGCCATAACAATAACTTTTAAAACACTGCACTGATTCGAACCAAAGTTGGACAGTGAACTTATGCTTCAAATATCTTGGATGAGTTTGCTGGGCAACTTGCTCCGCCATATCTCAGATTAAGTTCACTGGGCTTCTCACTCCGCTCTTTTGTTTTCAAGTGGTGGTCACTTGAAATCATAGTGCCACTTGAAAATTTATTATCACGATAATTTTTGAAATACTGAATTAATTCGAAACAAAGTTGAATAGTGAATTTATCATACAAATACCTTGGATGATTTTACTGGGTGATTTTCAAGTGGCGACCACTTGAAAATTCGTTATCACGATAACTTTTGAAATACTCAGTCAATTCGAACCAAAGTTGAACAATGAATTCATCATTGAAATATCATGATTTCGGTGGACAAATTTCTCTACAGTTTGTTTCAAAGTTGCGCTCAATTGAACGCTGCCACTTGAGAATTCGTTATCACGAAAATTTTTGAAACACTGAATTTATTCGAACCGAAGTTGGACAGTGGACTTATTTATTTTACCACCATCTTCGATTAGTTCCCTGAGCGACTTGCTCCGCCATTTTGACTCAAGTGGCGATGAGTTAATTTGTGAACACGATAACTTTTGAAATTCTGAATTAATTTGTACTAAATATGTAGAATAGACTTATCTCACAAATGCATTTGATACATTTGTTTGCCAATTTGATTCGCAAACTTGTTTCAAAGTGCCAACCACTTGAAAATTTCAAATTCAAATAAAAAGGTATTTATGAGCCGATTTGCTTAAAATTCCATATGTACATAGCCCACATGAATATTTCTACGAAGTCCATTAACAATTTCTAGCCGTCATTTTGTTTCAAAATGGCAGTTACTTGATAAGAGAAAGAAATCGACCTAAACTTCTAAATGAGCCGGAAGGAATTTATTTATTTTTATTTATTTATTTATTTTTTTTTTTACCCATTTATGGTAGAGAAAATATTATTTTGGGGTAAAATTTCTGAAAAAAAAATCTTGTTACATTTACCAAGTTTTGAAGTCCTTCGAATGAGAAAATCAGGTTTTTAGCAGTTGATCTTTGTGTCTCGGTCTTGTTTGTCTGGAAGACATTTCCAAAGGGAGAGGGGTGGTTTTGGGTGTACAACCTCCGAAATGTTACAAATTTGTTGAAAATTTTCGAGTTATACATTATTTTTTATACTAAATTTTATGTACTAAAGATTGAACTCCTTCCACAATTATCTTCCTGCCACCGCAATGTCTGTCTGTGTGTATGCTATCAGTATAACTTAAGACCAAATAACAACAGGATCTTCAAATTCGGTATTCTAAATCTGTATCATATGGGGGTGCTTCTTGAAACTTTTTATCGAAATAGGACAAATGGTTCCATTACAGGGTAATGTAAGATTATTCAGATACATTATGGGCGAAACTTCTGATAGGTGCAGTTTAATATGCTTAGATTGCATTAAACAAAATAAAATTGACATACATTTTTTAAAGGCGTAAAAGCATGCTTTACATAAAATATCGTATCAAAAGTATCCATTCTTCGCTTACAAGGTCATACAAAAAAGTTTTGAGATATTAGTGCGATTTTTTGGAAATGGCTCGAAATGCATTTGAAGTTGTTTATGAATTTTTTAAATGTGTGTGCGTGTGTTTGGCTCCCCATCAGTGATATCAGCATCAAAGAATTTTAAATATCTAGTGACATTAAATCTAAACTTAATCACTCTTTATACACCGATCATGTTCTTAATTTCTAAGATATTAAGATTTATCTTCCGGTTTAAACAGATAGTAAACTTCCAATTACCTGCGTGTGGATTATGCATGTTGCGGATTATCCGCGGGCTTGTGAAATCGGCGAGATTAAAAAAAAAAAAAAAAGTACTTTCTAAAGAAAAACAAAAATAAAGGATTGATTAAAAGAAAATTAAAAAACTATGTTTTTTTTTTTTGTTTTTGTTTTATTTTTTGTACAGTACAGTATGGAACTGCTTAATTCAGTGCATAAATTAACTTACAGAACATACTTTGGCTTTATAGTAATTCTACTCTTTTGTTTATTGTTTTTACAGCATTTAGTATAATATATATATATATATTATTGTACAATGACTATTTTCACTGACTGTATTATGTTTTATATACAGTATAATCAAGTTATCGAGCTAGAATAATACTTATCAATTTGCTCATCATTTCCCGGCTTTTTACAGTTCATCCACGGAGCCCGTGCCATTCAATTCCTCGGATTATCCAGAGTTTGCTGTATATATGACTCGTGCATCCTGCTAGAGGACATCTTTACAAAGCTACAAACCTCTTTCCTTCAATGATGCGAAAGTTGTGCCTCTAGAGTATTTAATTCTCTTTTGATGTTTTATTACTAGATTTTAACTACTGTGCTTAAGGTGTTGACATTGTTAAGGGCTGAATTTTGGCCTAAACGTTTGTCTTGTTTTTAACGTTTTTAAATTGTGCTTTTACATATTTTTACTGTAAATAAATATCTAATTTTAAAATTTAAAATTAGTCCAATAAGTTTCGAAAAGTGCTTTGGGGTATAATTTGAATTTTTTTTTTTTTTTTTTTTTTTTTTTTTTTATTTAATAAAAGTCTTAAATGTTTTATGAAAGTAACTATAATAATCAAATGCAGGACTGAAGAGAGGGAGGATTGTAGCTATCCCTCACAAAATAATTTTTGTAAAACAAATCTGTTTCAAAAACTGCTTTACACTATTGTTTAAAATACGCTAGAAATGTTTTGATACGTTGTGTTATGTTTTAAATTGTAAATCATGTATGTGTTACCTATTGTAATGTAGAATAAGGGAAAATAGTGTGAGTGTCACACCAGATTATTTTAATTATTCGTATTAGAATATAGAGATATTTGAACTGTTGCGGCTGTAATGAAATTCTACAAGCAACAATGAAAGGAAACAATGGTGTCGGGAAAAAAATGCTCTCTACTGCAACAAAGATACTTTAGAAAAATTTCAATATTTATTTTTCCTCCATACATTTTCCCCAACATCCTTCGTATGTATCCAAAATATTTAGATAATTTTCTGGTGTGCAAATTTCAAAACTACATTAATTAGTTTGTTGAAAAACAGTTTAATATATTTAATTATTTTTAAAATTATTTCTTTTCTTAATATTTTAAAAATAACGTTTATTAAATACCAATAGAATAAAGCATATACATTATTTAATTGCATCCTACTTTGTTAAAGAAAAAGAAAAAGAAAATCAAATAATGGAGAGATTTTTTAATTGTATACTACCATATAATAGGAAAAAACCGTAACCTAATCTCCTGTCAGTTATCTTCATAGAATGAACTATGATATATCACAAATATCACAAATTGATCATGGAGGTTTTGGAATTGTTCTTGCTGCATTAATGCCAGATAAAAGAGGTATGGCAGTGAAAGTAATACCGAATAGATTATCATGGAAATTCGAAGAAAAGATATGGCCTGCGTTGGAACACCCAAATATCTTACCAACAATCGAAATAATAATGCCAAACCATCGAGATTATAAAATATATATATCACACCGAGACACCCCTTCAATTAAAAAAAAAAAAAAAAAAAAAAAAAAAAAAAATAAGAAATCTGAATTTAAGAAGGATAAAAACGGAATGACTAGGGTTAAAAAATGGCTTACTGAAATATTGTTAGCTCTGAATTATCTTCCTTCTGAAGGATTTTGGTATTTAGATGTGAAACTAGACAATGTTTTGATATCAAATGATGACTTTGCTATTGATTGTGACTTTTCAGGCATACATTTTACGGAAAAGCATCTGAATAGAATATGTGCGCCAATGAAGTACCGATCACCCGAATACTTTAGTAAGAAGAAAAGAATTGTGGTCGAAAATGCTCGATATGATATGTGGAGCTATAGTCTATTAACTCTCAATACACTGACAAATAATCACACAGCGAGCCGACTAGATGCACTTCACAAAATCAAGACATGAAAATTGAAATTGGAGTTTATTTTAACAACAGATTTGGAAGAAAAGACTTTTTGTGATTGGTTTGATGAAGCAATTTTTGTGAGATGCATAATTTAACATTTTACATTTTTTTAACGTTCACGTTTAATTAAATGTATTTATTTTTATGTCGAAAGAAAATGAACTCGTAAAATTTTTTTGGCAACAATTAAATTATAGCTAATATTTTAATGGTTATTGTTAGAGCTATTAAGAGGTTATTATTTTCATATTTTAATTAATTAAAGGAAAAGTAATCAAATATTCGAAAATCGGGCTTCGAAGTAATGTGTTGTCATCGGGTTCTGAGCTATTATGAAAGCTTCAAATGTCTAGTTAGCAGGGAAGTTATTTAAAAATCGATTGCAAGATTTGTACCGGACAAACAAACAAACAAACAAGAATCGAAGTTAATAAAAATATGATAATAAAGTGAAAATTGTACTTAAAAAATAGTGGTATTAAAAAAAGAGAAAGAATTAGCAGCTATAATGTATAATTAAAAAGTAAAAAATTGTATATCTTTTACAAATAGAAAATTAAGCATGGGTTTCACTAAATTTACTTCATATAAACGATTTTGAAATCTATTTACAAACAAAAACTAAATAAAACACTAAATAAAGTTAAAGAAAAGTAATGAAAATGCTTGTTTTTTCACAACTTCAAATAATTGTTTTCAAAATAATTCTGAATGCATTTTTTGAATTTAATATATTTACTCATAAGTTTACAGTCATGAACATTTCAAGTTACATTTATGATGAAACGTTTAACTGACATTTTTGATATGATTAATGTAACGTGTTCCTCGTTAATGCTTTACAAATGCATTAATGTGAGTTGCTAAATTTCACATATATCTTCGTTGAAACCCTTCATTTGCAAATGGATCTGATATTACTAGAGTCATTTATATTCACCTGAGATTATCGGCTAATGGCATATGATATCTAAAAATGACATTCATGTGATAGATTAAGTTTGAAATATTTGCGATATATCGAGCGATAGAACTGCATTTTTAGATGTGATGGGGATAGAAGCTAAATTTCTCCTGTGTTACTTACTTCAAATACTTCGAGTTATTTATTATTTATCGAGAACCGATTTAAATTTATCACATTAATTTGTGACTTTCTAAAAACTATTGATTATATTTTAGAGATTTTTTTCCCCTTTATTTTAATATAAAAAAAGAAAAAAAAAAAAAAAAAAGATATCTTTGTTATAAAAAGCTTTCGTTAATTTATCTATGGTTCAACTATTCTTTTGAAAGGTAGTCATGAGTACTTTTTAAGTTGCCTGCCTACCGTTCGAGGTAATTTTTTTTAATAATTGAAAAATTGCCTGTTTATGTGCATTATATGATAGAATATAGTAAAAAACAGTGAATTACCTGAAAAAAAAAATATGCAAATTTTAAAATATTCTGAAATTTAGGCTCAAAATATGCATAAAATTTGTGAAAAAAAAAGCACTTTTACAAAACATCATAAGTCAAATTTAAATAAAGATATTTTTATTCTGTAAATTTTATTTACATTATTGAAAAGTCCTTAAGGGAGTGAACTACTCTCAAAACTATAACCGTGTTACTTAATATTTTAGAAAAGATAACATTTTTACATGCTGAAAAGATCTTGAATATACATGACAGTTCATAACTTCTATCGACAAAAAAAAAAAAAAAAAGCTAGATTCATCGTCGTAGTTCAATCCCTAAAACAACTACTCTAGAGTATCTTGTCAAAGTTTCATAAAGTTTCAATTATAACTTTTGGAGTTATGATGATTTGGGATAAAGCAAAATGCTAAAAATCTCATTTTGAGAAAAAGCAGAAAACAAATTTAAAAACAAGATTTTACCTATTAAACAAAAAATAATTTTAGTAAGTTCCTGATTTATTTCAAAACTTTTTATTTTCTTTTTTAAATTCATTTTATATTCAGTAACAAATTTTGATGCTTATATTGAGTAAAACATTTATGTATACAAACATTTACGGGTCATTTCCGGTCACTTCCAGTTTCAAAAATTGGCGAGTGACTAATATTAAAATGCCTGAACTCAAGTTCTAAGCAAGATAGAAACAAAATTCAAACTGATTTAGATAGATAAAATGTTAGGTTTTAATACTAACCCAAAAATAGAAAATCGGAGTTTTGACCGAAAACTGCGTTTTAAAGGTAGGCAGGCACCTTAAAAATACTCATTCTGTAAATTTGCACAATCTGAAAGGGGGAGGGGTTTCTCTTACATGTGCAAAAGAATTATCCTTATTGAATATTACTTTTGTAAGTAATTTTTGTTTGATTCACCGTTAATTCATTAAAAATAATTCTCATTGGGCACATTTATACATATTTTTTGTCCTATGCTGCCACATTAAAAATAATTAAAAAAGGGAGGATTGCAACGCCATCTTCCAGGTGATTTTTACCAAACGTTGAAACACACTAATATATTTCAAGGTGCAACTAAATTTAATTTATATGATTATATTATTTTATTTTGTACTTTAATTCTTGAGCTAGAGCTGCCACAAAATTTATTTTCAGCCACACGCAGACAGACAAAAAAGATATTTCCTAAAAAATGGTCAAATCGTTATCTGAACCTCTCAGAACGAGTAATCAATCAACAAACACGAAAATCGAAAATTTTTACAAATCTAATTTTTTTTTTCAATTGCATGTAGAAAAAAAGTAATGATTAATAACGAAATAATATTATGTAAAAAATTAGGGCGGAGGATCATTAACTATGTTTTGATTATTTATTTATATTCCCTAATAAAATATATTCAAATCTCTAATTATGTAAATGGTGCCACATATTCTCTTAATTCCTGAAGTTAAAACTTCTTAAAAATACTCCTTATGGCATTGGTTTGTTTGAACCTGAATTAATTTAACTGACTTACTGTTTATCTAGCTAAACGCTAGATGGCGCTTGCTCACTACTGACTTATTGTTTTCTAACATTAATTTCCTTTCTATGAAAGTGTTCATTGATTTACGTACAATTTAAATTAAAATTTAATTAGTTTAAACTTTAACTATCTTAAAATTAAAATTTCACTAACTCAATAAATAATTACTCAGCGAATTTAATCGTTAATGTAACAGCTCAGACGTTAATTCTTTATAGATTAATCGATGTTTGCAAGGCTTTTATTTTTAATTTCAATAATTTGTTGGCATCTTCCTATTCTCCAGTTTGTGTAAAAGTTTTACATGTGGCTATTCTGCTTTTTTTCTAGTTTTCTCTATGGATTCCTTGATGATTTGATTTAATAATTTATTTAATTTCTTATTAAAATTGGTTTTGCTGCCTCGATCGGGGCTGGAACAATATAAATTGCTACGATTAGCAACATTGTTTTACGAAATAAATGCAGCTTTCACAGCCTTATGAAGTACATGCCACCTGACGAGATTTTACTTCTAATTTTAAACATTTTTATCCAATTATTATTTCTGTGGTCCTTTAGTTATTTTCTCTGTCATTAAGTTTAATGGTCCTATTTTTTATTATTATCATTCATGTCGTCGTAAGTAATTTAACTTGTTTTTGTCTCTTATTGGTTCATAATCTGTATTGCAACAGTTTTGTGTCAGTCTTACCTATAAGTTAAAATCAGTTCTATTTTTGTTGTGTTGGTATTCTTTTGTATCTATTAATTGCTAAATTTTAAGGTTAAATTTTATTACGATATCTATCATTTATATATATATATATGAAAATAACAATCCATATAGTGTGAACCAATTCTTGTCAAGTGAATGAATAACATAATTTGTGTTGTTTAATAACAGCATTACAGTTTTATTATTATTATTATTATTATTATTACTATTACGTTTACTTTTCAAGAACATAAATTATTACCTAATATGGCGATTAACTTCTACTCATTTGATTTGTTGTATAATACTTTAAACTACGATTTGTAATATTTTCAAGACAAGTAATAACTACCGAAAGTATTTTCAATCAGCATATAACGTTTGTTTTTACTAAATAATCTTTTATTCTTAGATCATTCGATAAACGAATTATTCAAAATATAATAGACTGTACATTTTTTGCAATCACAGTCGTATCGAATACACAATTTCAAAAGCATTTATGCACATATTTGCATGTTTCAACTAATATGGGCATCATGTCCAAGTTACAGATGAGGAAGATCATGCCACTAATTCTATTAAAAACCAACAACCAACTAATGTTGCCGACTCAAATTTTTTTGTGTCCTACGGACAGCTCAGAATATTCCTACCTCAGAACTGAGAATGTCCGTAGGACGTAATTTCATTCTCAGTATATCCTGAGAATGTCCTGGAAAGAAAGGAGGCTTCCAAAACGTTCCTATTCCGTCTCTACATGCTGAAGAAAACGGCAAAAAATCCCTACGCATAGGGACAAATCCCTACAGGTGGCGATGCTACAACCAACTGCCTACTAAAATTGAGGGCGAGCAATTCTAGTCTAAACAGTGCGTCAAGATTGGTGCTTTTGTGCCAATGCCAAAGCGAACGGTAAATTACGTCGAATTAAAATACTACAAGAAATAGATTAAGAATTGTGTAAATAAACACCACACTGTTAAAAATTTCAAAAGAAAATTCTGTGTAATGTATCATCTTAAGTCTTACGCAAAATTACAGAGAAAAATAAACGGAGATGTTAAAAAACTTATTTTATATTTTCACTTTAATAACTAATATTAATTTAATTAATTATTGGTGAGAATATATTTCGGACTTAGAATGCTTTTTCTAAAGTGGAAACAGTCATTTTTAATTTTAATTAAAAAAATTAAATAACAAAATTAGGTTAAAATACAGAACAAAGATTGAGAATCTCGATCACTCACCTTTAACTAAGAATTACTGCAAATTTACAGAGACTCTGGATAAATATTTACATTAAATCTACAGAAATTTTTAACAGTACATGATAGGCACAATCACACAATTTTGATTTAAAAAATAAGCTCGACCATTCATTAGATGAAAAAAAAAAAAAAAAAAGAAAGAAAAGAAGGAAAGAAAGCTGTGTGCACGCAGACTGTTTCACATTACCTTCATCTAGTTACTTTAATTATTCATTTAATCATCACAAAAATCATTTAAAAAGTAAATTAATGCATTATTTGTTTTTAAATTTATTATTTATTTATTTATTTATTTTTGTTTTTTTGCATGCTTTATAGCTAATATTCCTATTTTTGTATTTATATGACATTACTGGAGCAATTGAAGATTAAATGATGCTCTCATAGGCAAAGTGTCAAAAATGACAATTACAGAAAATGAAAACCATAAGTTTTCCTTGAACGAAACTGAGAAAAGGCGACACATTTCAAGATAAAACAAAGGGCAATGTAAAAGAAATTCCATTAATACATTAGATATATGGGTGAACACAAACAAGGAGGTTTTAAGTTTCTTTATCTTCTGAGAAAGAAATTTATTTAATGTAGGTAGACATAATCCTTTTTCAAAGCACTTAGCAAAATTTCCTTCTCTGTATTTTATTCAATTTGAATAATAATTTCTTGTATAACACATTACTGCATAAAAAATTCTGATATACGTCATTTTTTAAGTGATCATATTCAGTTAAAACATTTCCGATAAATAATAAATATTTATAAGATATTCCAGGTACAAATATATATAACATTAATAATTAAACTTAACTATTTCCATAAAAATTTAGCTAAGTTGATTACTTTTAAATTAAAAAAAATTAAAATAAATAAATAGCAAATAAAAAACCTTTAAAAAAAATAAATAAAAAAGCGATTGATATTTTTAATTTTGTTATACAATGGCAAATTTTACAGGCAAATTTTGCTTAACACGTTGAGCGCCATGTCAGCCATTCTAGATTCTAGACATTTTGCCATATATATCTCTAAAAGTACTGCAGTAATCATCTTGAAACTTTAGGAGTGTGCAGAAGACGTTATACTTCAAACATTTCAGTGAAAGTTTTACCCCGAAAGTAAAAGCTGTACCGATAAAAAATTAACACGTTGAGCGCCCTGTCAGCCATCGGTGGCTGACAGTGTCAAATATGATATAAAGCCGCGTCATCCATCGGTGGTTGACAGTGTAAAATAGGATATAAAACTAAAAATATTACATTGTTTTAGGTAATTATTGAAAATTTATCTAAAATTTGCTTAATTTTTAATTATTACTGGAGAAATCATTATGGAATTTAAATGGATTTTAAGAATTCGCGTGGTGCTCAACGTGTTAAGAACGTTGTTATAGCTTTCTTTTAACAGATAGACTTTTAAAAGGAAAAAAAAAAATAATCGAGATTGGTTGTAATCTTTTTAAAATGACACTTAAATGGTTAAATATTAAAACTAATTTTTAAAAATTGAAAAAAAAAAACTATTATTCCTGGTAAGAACTTGTATTCTATAAAATGGATTATTTTTTAAATTATTTTTTATACATTTTTCTGGTGCATATCTTATTTTAATGACTCCGACAAACATATGTCTACAACACACTTTGATACGAAAAGAAAACATTTTGGGTAGGTGCTCCAGTGATTGGCATGCTCCAGTAATTGACATCTATTCTTTTTCTCTTCCAGGCATCTATAATTAATAAATAAGAAAAATTATAAAATCATATATTTCACATATAACAATTTGAACATTTTATGTCAAACACTAGAGCATAGGGTGCCAATTACTGATAAAATGAAAAACTGGCAGTGCCAATTACTGGAACATTGAGTGAGTGCCAAATAAAGATTCATATTAAAAAAAAAAGATGTTATCAAATGTATATATTTTAACATATATGTGGTTTGTGGATGCATTTCATACCATATGTACTAACTTATGATTTCTAAAAGTATTTTCTGATGACTAGAACATTAAAAACATCGGAGATTGCTCTAAAAGTGTCAATCACTGGTGCATTTACCCTATTTACTATTAAAATAAACATATTTCTTTCTATATATGAATTCACGGGGGATGATTAATATTAATATTTAATTTTATGCACTCGGTTGCGCTTTCTGCGCTAATCAAATAAAATGAGAGTAATTATTCATTTGTTCAAAAACAGAAGTAATGAAAATTATGAGCTTACCTTTTTCTGTTCTGAGGAGTCGGCTGTCCCATGAACCTGTAGCTCAATGTTTTATTTATTATTATTATTTGTTTTTCTTCTCTGTAAAATAATAATATTATTAATTGTTTGAAGAAACACCATTGATACCATCTTTTGATTTTAACTTGTATATTTAATGAAAAAGAAAGTAAAAGTAAAATAAAAAAGAAAGGAGCGAGAAATGATCTCACTCTACATAATCAGTAATAAAACACTAACTAAAAAAAATATCAGAATCTATTCCGATGAAAAAGGTACAGGTGTGGAATCACGTGGTACAGTTCCAGCAATAGAACTTCACCCCTTGAAAGAAAGGGAATGGAAAATTGGGAGGGTGGAAACAGATACACTTTTGTTCTTATTATAATGTTCGTTTTTCTTCACGGAACACATTTTTGGAATAAATAAGTCTTTTCGAGTTTGTAGTTTTTCTGTCACCACTCCTCAAACGAGGAATACTGTCTTAGTTCCAAATTGTCACGGTGTTTCAGGAAAATTGGCTTAGGAGTAGGTTTTGTCAACATGTCTGCAGTCATTAATTTACTCTGCAGATATTGTAGAGAAATTGTTCCATTTTCACACAGGTTTTTCACGCAGTGAAAACGGATATCTATGTGTTTGGAGCGTGCTGTGTGTTTGGGCGATTCAATCATTTTAATGGCTGACTGATTGTCCTCAAATAATCTTATCGGCAGTTCCTGTGGTAAGTCAAGGACCTCTAACACTCTGGTGAGCCATAATATCTCTTGTCCAGCATTTGCGGCTGATACGAACTCTGCTTCTGCAGAAGACAGAGCTACACACGTTTGCTTTTTCGATGTCCACTGGATTGGTGTTTTTCCTACTAAGAATAGATTTCCTGTCATCGATTTGCGATCAGATTTATCACCGGCCCAATCGGCATCGGCATAGCAGGTTAGGATAGGTTTTTCCTTTCCACTTATAACCAAATTCAATTTTTCAGTAGTTTTCAAATAACATATTATCTTTTTCGCAGCATCCCAATCTTGCTGCCTGGGCTTCTCATTGCGTCTACTCAGAATATTGACAGCTGCTGCAATGTCAGGTCTAGAGATAGTAGCGATATATAATAGGGATCCGATGGCTTGTCTGTATTTTGTATTGTTGTTTAGTAGATTATCATCTGAGGTATTATCCAGATAGCCAGGATTCATAGGTATATTTGTGGGCTTAGCGTTTTGAAGATTGAATTTTTCCACTAGTTCTTTAATTTTAGATCTTTGGTTTATAAAGTATTCTCCTTGTTTAGATTTTTGTATATTAATGCCGAGGTAGTAGCTTATTTCCCCGAGATTTTTGAGCTCGTATTTTGCACTAAGTTTTTCGATAGTTTCTTCTATTTGTTGGTCCGACCCTGATATTAAAAGGTCGTCCACGTAAATAATTATATGTATGGGGTTTGTTTCATCTTTCCTAAACAGGCAGGCATCTGCTGTGCTTTGTGCAAAACCGAATTCTTTTAGAGTTTCACCAATTTTCAAATGCCATGATCTGGCGGCTTGCTTAAGACCATAAAGGGCCTTTTCAAGTTTCCAAACTTTGTTTTCGTTTCCTGGTGAAATATAGCCTTTAGGCTGTTCCATGTATACTATTTCATCTAGGTCTCCATGCAGGAAGGCAGTTTTAATATCAATATGGTGAACCTGTCTGTTTCTGTGAGCAGCACTGGCTAAAAAAGCTCTAATTGTGCTATGGGATACCACCGGGGCAAAAGTTTAGTGAAAGTCTTCGCCATATTTTTGACTGAAGCCCTTCGCAACCAATCTTGCTTTATATTTGGCTATTTTGCCTGAGGAGTCATATTTGACCTTATAAGTCCATTTGGACCCAATTACTTTTCTTCCTGGTGGAGGTTCTACCAAAGTGAATGTTTTGTTTTGGATTAAGGAATTCATTTCTTCCTGCATTGCGTTTAACCAGTTCTGTTTTTCTTGTGGATTGGTTATGTTGAGAAAATCATTATAATCTTTAGGTTCATTAGCCTCAAAGTTTTCTGCTAAGTAAATAAGCCTTTCGGGAGGTACACCTTTATTGTGTCTATTTGACCTTCGCAAGGTGTCATTTGTGTTGTGTTCACTAGTGATATTTTGATCTGGTGAACTTATGTCAATTTTGACAATTTCGCGCCCTATATGCGATTCTGTGTCGGAGTGTTCATTTGTATTATTTTCTGAGAGTAATTTTATTTCACTGTTTTCTCCTGAATTGTTTATAGTATTTTCAATGAATTTAACTGTTCTTGCAAGTATTACGTGGTCATTTTTCAAGTAGATTCTATACGCTTTAGCGCTGTTATCATAGCCGACAAAAATGCTTTCTTGGGCTTTGTCATCTAATTTACCCCGTTTACTTCTATGAATGTAAGCATAGGCTTTACAGCCGAAAGTTTTTAAGTGATTTAAATTTGGTTTGCTACCATGCCATAATTCGTAAGGAGTTTTTGTAGTGGCTTTTGTAGGTAGTCTGTTTTGGAGGTAATTGGCGGTGTTTAAAGCTTCTACCCACAATTTTTTGTCTAAGTTGGCTTCTGATAAAAGTGTACGTGTCATTTCGATCAGTGTACGATTCTTTCTTTCCGCAACCCCATTTTGGGCTGGGCAATGTGGTACGGTGAGCTGATGGTGAATACCATTTTCTTTAAGAAACTCTTCTACATTTTTGCTCATGTACTCACCACCATTATCTGACCTTATTGTTTCTGGTTTCTTTCCAAATTTGTTTGTGGTAAAGTTGACGTATTCTTTTAATTTCTCGATTACTTCGCTCTTTTTACTTAGAAAATAAATCATTGTATACCTAGAATAATCGTCAACAAAAGTTAAGAAATATGATTTACCACCTATTGTTGATACCTGAATAGGTCCGCAAACATCGCTATGTACTAATTCTAGTATTTGTTTTCCCCTATTTTCTGGAATTTTTGGATACGGGGTGTCAGTCAGTTTTGTTTTGATGCAAGTTTCGCATGTTATCTCGTGTTTGCAGTTATTGATTTTTATTCCCAGAACTAACTGATTTTTGTTTAGTTCTTTAATGGAGTTGAAATTTTTATGTCCCATGCGTTTATGCCATAGAGTAATACAGTTAGGATTTTGGCATTCTTCAGTCAGGTATGTGTTATATTTGTTTATTGGCATGTGCAAATTTAACTCATATAAGTTGTTATTTTTTGTACCCTCTAAAATTGTTTCATTTTTCATAGAGATGTAACACTTTTGTTTAGTGAATGTGACTTTACAGCCATTTTGGGTGGCTTTGTGTACAGATATTAAGTTTGCCTTTAATTCTGGAACATATAAAACATCCTTTAGTGTTAGTTCCCTTTTTTGTTTATTTGGATCTAGGTATTCAATTTTTATTTCTCCTGAACCAAGTGAAGTGAGGGTGTTACCGTTTGCTACACATACTTGCGATTTTTGTGACTCATCTAAATTAACGAAAAGGTCTATATTGTTGCTTATGTGCGATGAGGAACCACTGTCAATTATAAAGTTGTTCGTCATTGTGTTTTGAGTTGTGAAAGCCATTTGTTTTGTTTGTGATGTTATTTGCTTCATTTGTTTTGAATGGCTTTGTTGTTGTGTATGTGTGTGTGGCAACTCATCATTGTGTGTCACTAACTGTGAGGAATTGGTTGTTCTGAATTTATTTCTAAATTGTTTGTTTTTAGTGTTATCAGCATTTCTGTTTTTCAGATGCCAGCACTCCGATTTATTGTGGTTTGTTTTCCTGCAGTACGTGCAGTATTTATTTTCCTTTTTTGAAGTTACTGTTATACTGTTGTTTTTTATTTATGTGAAAAGATTTAGAAGAATTTGAATTGTTTTCGGAGGCTTCTTTTCGACGATTGAATTCATCTAGCAATTTGCTGCTGACATAGTTAGGTGTGAGATCATTTTCAGGGCGAGCTTCAAGGGCTATAATCAAGGTTTCATAACTTTTGGGTACGGAGCATAGTAACAGTGCAGAAATGTGCGCGAATTTTATTTCTTCCCCAATTGATTTCAATTTATCTATGATTTCCAACATTTTATTTATGTGGATTTGCATATCGCCACCTTCTTCTAGCTTCGTGCTATATAATTTTCTCAATAAGGGATATCACGCAATTTATTCCATGTTTCTAGAGCTGTTTGGCATTGTTTGATGTGGATGATTTGAGCGTCATCAATGAACAAATTTATGATTGCTCGCGCTTTACTGTCTTTTTTTCGCCATACATCTGTTATAGGATTTGGCGGGTCATCTGTAATAACCTCATATAATTCATCCTTCATGAGATACATTTGCATTTTAAACTTCCAAACTGAATAATTTTCAGAATTTAGTTTCTCAATTGTTGGACTTTCCTTAAAGGATGCCATTTTCTGATTTCTTTTTATTTATAGTAAATACTATATCTTTGAGAAGAATTTATTTTGTTTTGTTTTTATGATATTATTAATTCTTCAATTTTTCAGAAAACAGGGTTTCTTAATTTTCTTAATTCAAAAAAATGTATAAATGCATTTAATTTTTATTTTGCATTTTCTTAATATGATTTCAAACACTGAATATACTTTTGTTTTACTTTAAACAAAAATACTTTTGTTTTGTTAAATAATAATATTATTTAATATTCATATTTTATTTTCATATTAATTTACTTTTATATACTTTTCCCTTTATCTTTGGGACAGCCAGACAATTTATAAAATACTTATATTTTAAAGGTAAGCTTTAATATGTTCATTTAAGAACAATGATACATTTTTCATCTATTTAATATTCTATCAGTCTCATAATCTAATATTAATATTTAATTTTATGCACTCGGTTGCGCTTTCTGCGCTAATCAAATAAAATGAGAGTAATTATTCATTTGTACAAAAACAGAAGTAATGAAAATTATGAGCTTACCTTTTTCTGTTCTGAGGAGTCGGCTGTCCCATGAACCTGTAGCTCAATGTTTTATTTATTATTATTATTTGTTTTTCTTCTCTGTAAAATAATAATATTATTAATTGTTTGAAGAAACACCATTGATACCATCTTTTGATTTTAACTTGTATATTTAATGAAAAAGAAAGTAAAAGTAAAATAAAAAAGAAAGGAGCGAGAAATGATCTCACTCTACATAATCAGTAATAAAACACTAACTAAAAAAATATCAGAATGTCTTTTCGAGTTTGTAGTTTTTCTGTCAATGATATCATCTTGTAATTTCTAGTCATTCTCATCACACACTGAAAATTCGATATATAGAATCAATCCACAAGAAAGCCCGATCAAGAATGATGCTGTTATTCCGTACCACACTATGATTATCACTCGTGAAGAGTGATTTTGGTAACAGGAATGGGATTTTCAACAGGCCACACTGTTACAAATTTTAACAGAAAGCTGCTGGTAATCATTTATCTTAAGTCTTATGTAAAATTACAGAGAAAAAAAAAATCTGGTGTGAAACAACCACACGACTTCCATTACCCACTATTACGCGTATTATATGCATTTTTGATAGATAATGTGATTAGAAAACATAAAAGTGACCTAAAGAAGTAGAAACCTAAAATTTTTTCCGGTAAGAGAAACTTATGAAGACATATAAAACGAAGCTTACATATAGCGAGGTAAAAAAAAAAAAAAAAAAAAAAAAAAAAAAATGTAGAGTTATTTTTTGAAACACAAATTTCCGAGATTTGAAGATGACCTACCTAAGCAGGAAGACTGTTAATTTTTTCCTCTATTAACTATGTAATACACGAGAAAGAAATGGATTTATATAACAATTTTCAAGAAAATCGTTAGAGCCGTTTTTGAGATACCAACTTTTACAAAAAATCAATTATTGACCAGAAAACAATAACTACATACAAAAGGATATTTAAAAGTGAGTTAATATGGCGAGTTTGAAAAAAATCCGTACAGCTGTTTTTAAAGGAACGCGCTTCCAGTTTAAACAGTTTTTATAAATCCCTGTGTCTTTTCACGCATCCGAGTCATTTTTTAACCCATTACAATCATTTTTCACTAAATATCTAACGTTCAAATGTTAACAGTATTTTTAATCACTTGATTCACTAAAACATCTCATACAACTAAAACTAACTCTTTTAAAAATCCAAAACTGTAAGGCCTTTTAGTTTATATTAATCTAAAAACTCTTTTAATTATATTTCTGTGTCTTTAAATTATTATTCAAAACAAACTAATAACCATTTTTTTTTAAAACTTATTAAAAAGTACCATCCGTGTTTTTCATTCATTCTAAAAAGGTAGAAATCACGTACTTGAATGCGACTCACATTATGGTGAGTAAGGAGTTACCTTATAACATTTCTCTCTCAAAATCCTCGAAAATCCAACTTCTATTTATCACAACGTGTCTAGAACTTAGTATTCCTACAATATCTGGATGATATTGTAAGAATCTGACATTTGATGCTAAGCATTAATTTTAATTCTATGTAAAGATAACGACTTTGCGGGTGCCCTAGTTCAAATCATGAAGTGCATTGAAAAACCAAGATATCTTTCGTTTGTTCCAAATAAATATGCATATTCCTGTAATATTTATTTAGGATTAAAATCTATCCTTATTATATAATGCTTCTAAAATTATCATTTTAAATCTATAAACAATTTTATATTTTTGATCACTTTTTAATCTTAAAAAAATGAATGCTTTTCATGCAGATAATTTTAGAAAGTAAATTAACACAGCTATTTCATTCATACATTTTTATTTTTAAACTGGCAAACCCATGCGAAATATTCGCATTTTATTTCCTTTCTTATTTACCTTTAAAAATTGAAACTGATAAATGTTACACCAATTTCACCATCTAATTAAAATTTTAATTTACCAGAAGCCAAATTATTATTAGAAACAAATTAATATTGTACAATAGGGAAACCAAAATCATTCAAAGAAAGGTTTCCAAATAAAATTTATGGTTCACGACCCCATTTTCATACTTTCACAGGCAGTACAATTTTAATATAGGACTCCCACGACGTCTTTTAAATTTTTGTCGTCATGCTGGCGATGACTTTTTATTAATTTTAGTACTTTTTTTGGTAAATAAATAAATAAAATAAAATAAAATAATTCCTATTTTGATTATATTTTTTATGATTGTGTTTTTTAGTCAATTTATGACACAAAAGTTCATATTATGTATATAGCTTTAAAATATTGCTAGATTTAAAATGACGCTTGTAAAGATTCTGAAGAAACAACTGTTAAAAATACATTTTTTTCGTAAAATAATCTCATCAGACAAATGTCGTCATTTTTTCTTATTAGTCCATTGAGCTAAGTCCATGTGCTTAAATATTGTCCATGTATAAATATTATTTTTTTATCCTCGCGTATCGTATCGTTTCGACAAAAAATAATTGAAACTGGGTATCTATTTTCCGATCCGACTGCCATAGCGACCGTCCTTAAACAACGACAGTCGTCAAATCAAAAGTCGGAATGTGACATCACGTGATCAAAATAACGACTGCCATCGTCGGAATTGAGGTATAGTCTGGTCGGAGAATAGATGCCCAGGTCAACGTTAGAGAAATATTATATAGATTGTGATCAACAAGTCTCTGTATTCCATTGTATAATTTGATGTATTCCATTATATAATGTGATCAACAAATCTCTTATTATCCATTATTTAATTTCACAAAACAAATCAATATAAATTACAAAATGGACTTGTTATGCCTGACTCTCTTAGATAATGAATTTTTGGTTTAAAATAAGATCAACAAATGTCTACAGATTTGAATACATTTTAATGAAAGAGTTCAAATACTAGAACTACTCATCCATGGCCAAGTAAATCAAATATGATTAGATCTGGGATTATTCGCCGACATTCGCTCTAGAATGCATTCGGTCGTGTAATAGAATACAAATTAGGAAAACGTAAAGGATTATACAAGCTTGAGAATTATCAAAATATTTAATAAATGCTAAAGCTGCAATAGAATTTACTCCAAATGAATAGCTGTTCAAAAGTTTCTAACAAGCGTTCAAAGTAAATGTTTAAAAGTCCATACGAATTTGTCGTTCTAAACTTGCATTTGTTATAAAGGAACTTGAACAATAAATATCCTTAGTTTCAAAATCGCAGTTTTAGAAGATATTTAGTTTAAATATCGTTATGTCATAGCACTCGTTACCTGATTTAAAACATCTAGATTTCATTATATTCTCAGCATTTGCTAGTTTAGATTAAATTTTTATATTGATCAACAAATAATAATAATAATCTAATTTTTCGCTTAATTTTTTTTTTTTGTAATATTTTTTTAATTAAAAATGTAATTCAATGTTTTAGTTTGCACAAAATATTGCTTCACCACATAACGAATCAACAACCATTCATTACAACCAAGGATGTTGTAATGAATGAGATCGCTAATTTTGGAATGAGTATTGAAATAACAGTGCGATTTAAAGCAAATATATTTATTTATTAAAGAGTTGCGACTGATCTAGAATACTTGTTACATTATGGTTCTAAGTCGGATAACTTACCTCAAAACATTACAAAACATCTAAGCAAGGCAAAACATTGTACATATTCCTCTGGATAAGGCGTCTCAAAAATATCTAGCACAAATGTAAAGGCAGGTATAGGGGCTAAAATAAGTAGATTTGTGACAGTAATGTGGATGCATTAATGCAATGTTGAGGCGATAGATTGCGCTGACGAGATCGATAACTAAAAATGCTATGTTTGTTGTAATAACCATTCACTGTGAATATTTTGATTAGAATGCGCCTTTACACAAATTCGGAATTAACCGAAATCTATTTCATATAGAGTACAGTCGGTAACAGAAGTGTCCGAACACTAGCAAAAATTCCTATGTAAAAAAAGTACACTTCGTACGGTTCTGTTAAATAAATCCTTATCGAATCATGTTCTTAGACTGACTAAGAACAGGATTCGACAAGGATTTATTTAACAAAACTGTAAAAAGTGTACTTTTTTTAAATAGGAATTTTTGCTAGTGTTCGGACACTTTTGTTACCGACTGTACTTGAAACAGGAACAGATCATCTGCTAAAATATTGTACAGAGAGCAATTTCACAGAATGCAGCTGCGAAGGGCCAAATATTTCATCTAAAGTACCTGAAATTGTGTGATAATGGATTGTTTCATAAATTCAGGAGACCACTAAAAATTTTAGAACATCCACAGCGGCGGCGATTGTATTAAGTTTCAAAACATGAGACGTATCATGCGCGTTTCCAACGGAAACTGATAGTCTGGCACCAAATGTACTTTCTCAGACCATGCTGTTAATGTTACCGCAGAAGAAGAAAGGTTTGGATTTTGAGTTTTGCGTGTATTTTTTTGCACAATGTGCCCTAAGAAATATACATAGCCAATCCTTTAACTTAGAAAGGGTGAGTTTATTGGAAGGCGAAATTTTTTATATTAAATCATATTGTTTGAGAGCTTCATCTATGATTTGATTTAGAAAAATAGGGTAGAGTTCTCAAACAATATGATTTTAAAATAATTCTTTTCGTATATATATATGTACGAGCACTTTTCTCTCATTTCTTTATGCAGAAAGATGGTACAGTGGTAAAAAAAGTCTCCGAACACTAGCAAAAATTCCTATGCAAAAAAGTACACTTAATACTGTTTTGATAAATAAATCCTTGTCGAATCCAGTTGTTAGACTGACTAAGTATATGATTCGACAAGGATTTATTTAACAAAACAGTATTAACTCTACTTTTTTTATACAGGAATTTTTGCTAGTGTTCGGATACTTTTGTTACCGATTGTACGCTAAATGCTACCGAAACAGATGTCTGCTTTTCAGTTTTTTCTCTTTGGCGTTCAAGACTTTAAAGAATTTCCTGCTTTTAATAATCTTGCGCTAAATCCCCCTTTAATATTACTTTAAACAAGATTACTGATATATTAATTTTACTTGTTTAGTATTGATCAATGGATTTTATGCATTTTATTTAATTGAATATATATGAATCTTTTATTTCAGAAAACTGAATTACATGTATATTCTTGCTTGAAGGCTATATCTCAGCTACCACAGTTTATAAGTGCACAAAGTTCGATATGCGTGAGGGCAATTAGGAAAAATTATGTTGATTCAATTTCGGTACATTTCAGACGACAGGTGGTGCAGCTATGTTGCAATTTACCCAATATGGGAAAGCTGTATTTCAGCTTTTACCGCGTATAAACGTACCAAACTGCCGCCTATACGGTGTGGCGGTTAACGTTCCTGACTTCCTCGCGGTAGGGCCAAGGTTCGAATTTCGGATAAGGCATGAATGTGTTGTCTTTGTTAGGGGTAGCGATGGCCGCCCATTGTCTGTCCCTTCACAAGGTGACAACCTAGTTACGCTCCCCTCACTAATTAACTTCAAACCCTATGTTCGAGTTGCGCTCCCTAAAAATCCCCACTCCCTGAAAATGATAACCTAGTTGCGCCCCTCACTTCTTATCACACCAGAATATCTTGCCATGTTTCACCTGGAAACCACCCATCTGGATAACAAAACTGATTTCTTAACTCTTATTGAAAAATTTAAAATTAAATATTTAATTCAAAATTTTAGGAAAATAAACTTTTGTTTTTTTAAGTAATTTAAGTGGGGATATATATAAAATGATAAAGGAAAAATGTTTTGTAATTGCTACAACATACTAGTTCACAATGTTTCAAGAATTTACTTACTGAAAAATTGAAGAATTTACTTACAGAAGAAGAAGAAAAAAAAATATTTTTTGAAGCAATAAATTGTACTTCTAATTTTACATCAAAAATAAAATATTCTACGAAAAATGTTCTATTCTCGAAGCTAGTAAACGAGAAGCTTGAATAATAATAATAATAATAATAATAGTAATAAATCTCTTTTTAAAATAAATTCTTTTCGTTGATAAACGAAATTTTGATATATCATGGGAAGGTAATAACGCTAAATTAAATGTGGGATATTTAGCTACGTCACCAGAAATAAATAATATAAAAAACAACACAGACACTTGGTTAAACGATTATGATGTCTTTTTACTTCCATTACCCGAATACCGTAGTTAATGGAAGTGTTGTATTCTTTTCAAAAATTCCATATCCAGTTTTCACCTCATTTCATTTAAACGTTTTAAGTTCCCCTGAGTCCAAAAAAGTGGTTTACGGCAACTGGTCAGCGTGTATATGTATGTATGAATGTGCGGAATTTTCTGGCTATCATATCTCCGAAACTAATAAATATAGAACGACAAAACTTCAGAATTGACACCGGTCTGATGTACAGATGAATTTTTCAAATTTTGACGAAAATTAGAAAAACGGAAGTAGGACATCCGAAACCGGAAGTGGGACCGTAAGTCCGTATCTCAAAAACGGCTCTAACGATTTTCTACAAAATTGCTCTATTAGATGCCCTTTCGAATGATATAGTTGGTTAGTTCAGGAAAATTAATAGGTGTCCTGTATAAATAGCTCAATTTCAGGTCTCGCAAGTGCGTTTCTTTAAAAACGACAGCACAGATTTTTTTGCATATAATAACTATCATTTAGATATCTTTTCATATGTAATTGTTGTTTTCCGGTCAACAATTCAGTTTGTCAAGTTTTGGCGAAATAATGTATCTCAAAAACGACTCTAACGATTTTCTTGAAAATTGTTACATACATCTATTTTAAATATTCTTTCTCATGCATTACATAGTTATTACAGGAAAATTAACAGTCATCCTGCTTATGTAGGTTAATTTTAGATCTTGGAAATTGGCGTTTCAAAAGATAACTTAACCATTCTTTCTGTTATTTTCTACCTCGCCATGTGAACTTTTTATATGTCTTTAGTCGTGTATTCAGTTTATCATACAGGAAAAACTTTAGGTTTCTACTTCGTTAGGTGAATTTTATGTCTTCTGTCTTTATCTAAAAAAAAAAAAACATATAATGCGTGTAATAGTGGGTAATGGAAGTCGTGTGGTTGTTTCACACCAGATTTTTTAATTTCTGAAAGACATTTGGACTTTAAAACCTATAAATATGATGCTATAAAGGTGGTACCATTTGTTTTAAATATAATGTAAATCAATGTTAAGTAATTTAAAGTTGCAAGGAGATATAATTTGCTAATAATCTGCGAAAATTCGAGCTCTAGGCGGATGTAGACCAACTAATATCAGAATAAATGTATTTTATATAACACTATGAAATATTTGATTTTTAATCATTAGCATTTATTTTTCTTATTGTATATGAATCGAAAATAAATAAATGTATCATATAAATTTGGAATTTCTTTCATTTTGAAACATTATTTACTTGAGTTGAATTTTTTCTTATCATAACAATTTAATATAGAAAGACTTTATCTCGAATGATATATCAAAATTTAAAACATAAAATGTCATAAAAATGTAAATATAGGTTATTTAAAAAATAAAATAAAATCTGGAGTGACTCCACTCGACTTTCCGAACATTGAGTAATTAACAGTTTTGTAGATAAAGTAAAGAAAGAGGAGTTGTTAAAAAACGAAAGAGATAAAACCATAATAGAGTGTTTGAGTATTTTTCTCCATATATTACACGATGTTTTATTTAACGCTACTGAACTTTGAGCCCATAGATCATAATGATAAAGAATTTTCGTTGTGTCCCTGTAAAAAACCTATAAATGCTAAATTCACCAAAATGCTTATAGTTAGTGCAACAGTGATTTATAATATCCATATAAATTTTCAGCTCAATTCAATAAGGCGTTTAGATGCTATCGCACTTTTAACTAGTATGTTGTGGCCACCACATGACTTTCTTCTACATTTTCCTATACAAATTCCCTCAGAAAAAATAATTTATAAAAATTATTATTTAAAAAAATTATCTTCCATGATAATGCAGATGATTTCCATATTAGAGAAGTAGTATAACACTAAATATCCAAAAAAATCAATTTTATTGTCAATATTACATAAAAAAAATCGATAACTTCATTTTAAATTATCGCAGATCTATGGTTCAACCATTCGTTTTAAGGGTACTGGCGAGCTCTTTTGAAAGATACCCATCATGAAAATTTACTCCCCTCGAGGGGGGGGGGAGGCGAGGCTCCTACACATACAAAATTTTTTTTCCCAGTTGACTATCTCTATTATAAATAGTTCTGGTAAATTTCATAATGATTATTAAAAAATAATTTTCTTCATGCACATTTATCCAAAATTTTGTACTATACCACCATGTTAAAAATGTAGAAAAAGCGGGATGGCAAATCAACCTGTAAGACAATTTTTACCAAAAGTTAGTAGGCACTAATTTATGTCAAGGTGCAACTACATACCAATTTGTATGAAATTCTGTGAAGTAGTTCCTGAGATATAGTTGCCACAAACGTTTGTCACACCCACGCAGAGACTGACAGACAAACAGACAGACATTTTCTAAAAATGGTCAAATCGTGTTCTACAGCTCTCAAAACGTGTAAATCCATCAAAAACCCGAGGTCGAAAATTTTTACGAATCCAATACTTTGTTCTATTGAATATAGAAAAAAGTAAAAATTTGGTCCCACAGGCCATAATGATAAAGAATTTTTCTTTGTGTCCCTGTAAAAAAACTGTAAGTGCTAAAATCACCAAAATCTATACAGTTCGTGCAACTGTGACCTATAACATGTGTACAAATTTTTTGTTCAGATTAAATAAGCGTTTAGACGCTATCGCACTTTTAAAAATTTGGCCCCATAGGCCATAATGATGAAGAATTTTTCTTTGTGCCCCTGTAAAAAAACTTTAGGTGCCAGATTCTCCAAATTCTATACAGATTAAGTAACTGTGACCTATAATATGTGTATAAATGTTTTGCTCAATTGAAGAAGGCGTTTAGAAGCTATCGCACTTTTCAGATTTTGGTCCCATAGACCATAATGATAAAGAATTTTTCTTTGTGTCCCTGTAAAAAAACTATAAGTGTTAGATTCACCAAAATCTATAGGGTTTGTACTATGGTGACTTACAACATACGCACCAACTTTCAGCTTATTCGAACAAAGCGTTTAGACGCTAGCGTGTTCACTCACTGACATACACACATACATACACACATACACACACACACACATACATACATACACACACACATACATACATCATCGTAAAAATAGTGAAAACGGACACAGGGGACCTCGAAACGTATAGAAACATCAAAATCTCGAATTCGAATTTTTGACATGATTACAATACTTTCCTCACTATAGTGTTCGGAAAGTAATAAACTAACAGTATTATGAGAGAGCCTTCAATTAAAAATAAATAAATAATAGTAATAATAATATACAAAAATACGCATAAAATATATTAAATAAATACTTATCACTTATCTTTTAAATTTTTTGAAAAGTAATTCTAAATGTGGTATCTTTATTAATAACATGTAAAGGGAAACATCTGTTATAGTGTATTTGGAGACGACTGAGAATTACAATAGCCATTCACTTTACTATAAATTTAAGGAAATTGTACTTTCTTTTAATAATAATAATAAAAATAATAATCGTAGAGTGTTTCGCCATTTTTCATAACATATAATTCTACTTTTAACTGACATGCAGTGCATTTATATCAAGTTTAATTGATCTCACGAGCGCTGTAAAAATGTAAGTGAAAATACTGCTGTCCAATGTAAATAAATAATGAAAAAAATAAAATATGTTTTAAAAATATTTATGTTCCTATTTTCTTATATATATATATTATAAATGATAGATATCGTAATAAAATTTAACCTTAAAATTTAGCAATTAATAGATACAAAACAATACCAACAGAAAAAAATAGAACTGATTTTAACTTATAGGAAAGACTGACACAAAATTGTTGCAATACAGATTAAGAACCAATAAGAGACAAAAACAATTTAAATTACTTACGCCGACATGAATGATAATAATAATAAAAAAAGGACCATTAAACTTAATGACAGAGAAAACAAATAAATGACCACAAAAATAATTGGATAAAAATGCTTAAAATTAGAAGTAAATACTCATCAGGGGGCATGTACTTCATAAAGCTGTGAAAGCTGCATCGATTTCGTAAAACAATATAGTTAATCATAGCAATTTATATTGTTCCAGCTGCGATCGAAGCAGCAAAACCATATTGAATGAGAAATTAAATTAAATATTAAATAAATCTTCATGGATTTCAGAGAGAAAACTAGAAAAAAGCATAGTAGCCACACGTAAAACATTTAACACAAACTGGAGAATAGGATGATGCCAACAAATAAATGAAATAAAAATTAAAAGCTTTGCAAACATCGATTAATCTATAAAGATTGAACGACTGAGCAATTTCATTAACGATAAAATACACAGAGTAATTATTTATTGAGTTAGTCAAATTATATTTTAAAGTTAATTAAAGTTTAATCTAGTTAAATGTTAATTTAAATTGTACGTAAATGAAGAAACATTAAAACTTTCAAAGAAAGGATTAAAGAAAGAAGTCATTAAGTCAGCAGTGAGCAAGCGCCATCTAGAGTTTAGCTAGATAAACAATAAGCCAGTTAAATTATTTCAGGATAACATACCAATGCTATAAGGAATGTATTTAAGAAGTTTTAACGGCATAATTAAGAGAATATGTGGCACCAATTAAATAATTAGAGTTTTGATTAGTGGATCTTGTTAATGTAAAACCTAAAATAATTAAACTAATAGTTGATCTTAATTTTATTAAACCTAAATTAATTAAACTTAAAGTCAAAGTACTAAGAAGAATTAAATGTTAAGTTGTAAAAAGACTCAATCACAAGCAATAATCCTAAAAAGCACACATGTAAGGATAAGCAATACAAGGCAGTCTTCAATAATTAAAGTTATTATTTTAAATGTGATGATTTTTTTAAAATAAATATTATTATTGCTATTAAATTGGATTGATTGTTCAAACTAAACAAGGGAAGCCACTAATAGCCAAATGCACACAGTTAAATTTAACGAAAAAAGAGTTCAAATTTCATAATATGAACCAGAAAAAATAAGAAGAATGTAACTTGCAATAGCAATAATCCCATTTTGTTTAATTCAACAGCAAACCCTCCCAACCAACCAGCCAAACAACATCCCCCCATCCTCCTTAATCAAACATCTGCCCACCCATCCACATTTTTTTTTTTTTAAACCTTAAATAGGTTTTTTTTGTGTTATACAGAGATTTTTAATAATAAACAATTGAATAAATAAATTTTTTAGGATAACCCATTTTTGTAGCAGCATTAATTATGTGAGAGATAATTTTGTTTTTAAACCTAAATGAACAAAGATTATGTATGCGAAAGAGGTGATTGAGAATGATATTTTTGTAAACAGAGATATGAAGATAAGAATTAAAATGTGTAAATTAAATTTACTTTGAAACAAAAATCTTGTCTTTTGTCATACAGATCAGTATAAATTTTACTACCTTTAAGTTTCAGTTTTAATTCTAAGAAACTAATACAGTTGTTGTTGAGGAGATTATGAGTTAAGGGTAAGGTGAGAAGAATATTCAAATTTGAATAAATTAGGGGAAAAATTATTGACATAAAAAAATTATAAACTATAATAAAAATTATAATATATGTCATCAATGTATCGGTAACAATAGACATTTTCAATACATAATCCCTGTTCATAATGGTAAAGGTATAAGTCAACTAACAAACTCGAGCTGCATCCTTCTTGTGGAATACCGACCTTTTTGAATATAAATTTTATTATTGTGTAAAATGTAATTGTTATGAATAAAAAAATTTAAAAGTGTCTTACATGATGTTACAGAAAAGCATTTTGGTACAGAAATTTGACTTTTAAATTTTTCAAAAAGGTTAAAGATGATATGATGAAGATCTGTTAAATTAATATTATTTAACAGGTCAGCAAAATCATATGTCGTGATATCAGTGACATTGTTCACCGATGAGACTTTAAGTTAATAGCTATTTTTAAGGCAATAGAAATTACTAATTAAGTCATAGATTAGTTTGAGAATATCAAGGAGAATTTTGTTAGCGTTATTATTGTAAGTATTACAATCAACAGTGACTGTTCTAAATTTAATAGGAGTTTTGTGAAATTTAGGAATAAGTACAATATAAGGATATTTAAAATTATTAAATGGAAGTTTTAGCAATTTATAAAAGAAGTGAATTTTACGGTTATTAATTTTAATATCATTATTGGTAGGATGAAGGATTACCTATCATTATTGGTTAGGACACGAAGATATGGATGAACTGAGTTAAGAAAGATAATAGTGTTTACAGATTATAGCATAATTATTAGGAGATTTATTTACATAAGTAATAATAAAGTTCTGTTGCAATTCTTTAATAGAGTTAATGAGATTTGATTTATTATAATGTGTGAGATTTGATCGATGTTGAATTAATTCAGCTTTAAATTTTGAAATCACTAAAAATTTCCATTGATTGAAATATTCAATAGGTTTATTATAAGAGATGGAGAGTTTATAAATAAACAAATCAATATCATATGATAACTGTTGTAGAATCTGTGAAATATTAGTTTTTGATGGGAGCCGATATTTAGTACCGTAATCCATAATTTTTTTTTTTTTTTTTTGATTATATGTCCATGGTCCCTGTCAACATATTTTACATAAGAGGGATCATCACAACTACAAGTCAATACAGAAGATAAATTAGACTTAGAGACTATATATAAATATTTACGTTTAAAAAATAGTATTGTCTTATGTTGAAAATTTATGTTGATTTGAAATTATGTAAATAATTACGCGTAGCAAAATTTATAAATTTTAATGATAAACATACTTTTAAACTATAACTTTTTAAGTATACATTTAAAAATTATTAGGAAAGTCGGATTATTAGTTGACTTTTACATATTTTGATAATTTTGCATATGATAAATAGCGATATATGATAAATAAATTATTACTTTAAAAATGCATTATATATATTGTAAACGAGCTTAAAAATGTTTAAGGAAAAAATATAAAATCTGTATACAGTTTTCATGAATATATATATTTTTTTTTTAATTAAAAAAAAAAACTTTTGAAAGACATTTGAAATTACACGAATTTTTAAATCATAGTTTTGTGTTCAACTGGCAGAAAGAATGATATAAACAGTGTTCTCAGAAAAAAAAAAAAAAACAATTTTTATATAGTAATTTTAGACTTTACTAATCGCTGATATTCGTTGATTTCTACTTGCAAAAATTACTGTATAAAAATTCTGGTATCCAAATTTCTCTTTGTGAGAACCCTGGATAGAAATATATTTTCAGGACCTGATTTGGTACAATAATAATAATAATAATAATAATAAAAATAGATTTGAATGACAATCTTTCCGCAATGTTATTTATTAGAATTTTTAAACTAATTACAAATGAAAAATTATATTAATCTTTTTTTTTTTCAGGCATAGTTACACTATGTAGTGTATTTTGAATTGTGTCTAATAAAAATAAGACGTCAATTAAGATTTTTGAAGTTATTCTTAAATTAATTTGTAAGGAAATAGGTTACACGTTTATCATTTTTATCAGTTATTGAAACAAAATTACAAAATATTCATGAGCAGTTAAACAAATGGAGTTTTATAAATACAATAGCTTGTTTGCTTGACGTTTTTGTAATTGAAATTCTAATTGATCTGAAATACAGACTCACCGCTCGCTACATTGCGACAAATTTAAATAAGGTGGTGACTTCTCGCCTACTTTTTTTTCTCTTATGTAACCTTCATAAACGTTCATTTCATTAATCGACTACATAAAAATTGTGTATTTTGGTAAATGATCGTAAACTAATTAAACAGCTTAAAAAATATATATATCTAACATTTTATAAATAGGTCTGACAAGGAAACATTCAAAAGGTGTCGTCTTCAAAAAATATTGAAAAAAATATGTGTGATTCTACTCTTCATAAAAAACCAGAAAGTGAAAAAAATTATCGGTTGAAATGAATTAGAGCGACCACAAAAAAAAAAAAAAAAAAAAAATTACCAAAACTAAGCATTTTTGGCGATTTAGCGCTGAAAGGCAATACGTTTGCTAGCACCGAGATTGCCGTATACGAACAGAACCATGTTTTGCTTCTCTGCCAAGTACTCAAAATCAATTGCCTAACAGTGTGAAATCGCCAAATATGCTTAATTTTGACAATTCTTTGTGGTCGTTGTAATTCATTTCAGCCGATAATTTTTTCACATTCTGGTGTTATATTTAGAGTAGAATTGCATAGATTTTTTTTCAATATTTTTTGAAGACGATACCTTTTGAATGTTTCCTTGTGAGAAATAGGGTATGTTTTGAAAATTAGACACGAAAAAAAAGTATGAGTTTTGTTGATTTGAGGGAAATAATCAAGTATTTTAGGAATCAGCTTCGTAAAAAGAACAAATTTTGTGAATTAATCGTATTAAACATAGTTTGAAAAATATTTAAATATTCTATTCGATAAAAAATCGAAATGCAAATCTTTTAGATATTTCATAAATAATAATAATAATAAAAAAAAATTACGCATTTTTAGAATAATAGTTCTAAAAAATTTAAAGGTATAATTGTTCTTAAAAATACCGAATTGTTTGATGTAAAAGAGTGTGAAACTTATATAAGGAGCTGTGTAAAATATATTTATTAATGTATAACTTTCTTCTTAATATAAGTAGTAAAAATAAAATAAACTTCAACACCCTATACACTCTCATTTTTTGAAACCTTTTGGCATTACTCATTTCTCAATGTTTGAAAGAGGTAAACAAAAATAATTTTTAATTTCACCACATCAGTTTCTTCTGATATAAGACAGGATAGCAGGAATTTATATTGTCCCTCTGAGAACTGTGAAAAATTAAAGCCATGTAGTTTTTGACATGAGATATAGACGATGAAGAATATCAGAAGTCAAGAGAAGAAGAATATAACGATAAAAGAATACAGTACCAAAAAGTAAAAAGTTTTTCTATAATATTAAGAAATATTTATAATGTTTAGTAATGTTTACCTCAGAGAATATATATTTATATTATAGACACATCTTGTCTGTTTTTTATTGGTAAAATTCCAAATTAAATTTGAAAATGAATTTAATGAAACACATTACTACAAATATGCTTGCATTTTGTAGATAATTTGGAATTTCAGGTAAATGACTAATAAAAAATGCACGATATTCGTGTCTTTGTAATACTTAAAAAAAAAAAAAAAACACTTTTAGAAAAATACTTTTATTTTTTTAACGTTATTTTTATTTATTTATTTGTTTTTTAAATTAGTGCATAATTTTTATGATCTCAATGGGCTCTTCCCACCGTCGTCTGCTCAATCACGTGATAGAGGAAAACGAATAATCGAATTCTGAGAATCGAATTCAATTAAATATTGTTCTTAAGAACAAAAATGTTAATATTTAATATAAAATAAAATAAAAGTAATATTGTGCATTTGTAAACAGTAGAATAGTTGTATTTGTAAATTTAATAATTTTTTAAAAACACTTTATGTGTTTATTTATTTTCAACTGTAAGAATCAATTTTTGTATATTCCAGTGTAACTGTTACATTAACTGATCTAGCAATAAATAATAGCTTGTTCTTGTGGAATGTTTATGGATTATAATTTGAAATTTTAAAATGTTTTCATTTAATTTAATTGCATAAAGTTGTTACAAGTTAATTAACTTAGTTACTGGTCTAAATGGATTTACGCAGTACGATATTGCACTGTCACGGATTTATGTACCAAAAATCAGAGTATTTAACATGTTCTTCATGAACATCAATAACAAATATAAACTAAATTATGATTGTAAATGTATACAGCAAACAAAAGATGATGAATAATGATATAAAATGGATTAAAAATGATGATGTATATATATATATATATATATATATATATAAACACACAGATTAAATACGATTGATCAAAAATAAGAATAGAAAATATGTTATTTCAGCAATCGCTATA
The DNA here is from genome assembly GCA_963930645.1 of Salticus scenicus. Taxonomy (NCBI): domain Eukaryota; kingdom Metazoa; phylum Arthropoda; class Arachnida; order Araneae; family Salticidae; genus Salticus; species Salticus scenicus. The sequence continues at coordinate 261,537,956 of OZ005655.1, read as the reverse complement.
GATAAACAAGACTTTGTCTGCTATTTGTTTTTCCTCTATCATGTGACCTCTGACGTCAGGTGGGAAGATCCCATTATTAAACAATGTTATCTATTGATTTAATTTTGTGGCTCTGTACCTTCCTGTTTTGAAATAAAAATCTGAATTCATAGTTTAGCTCTAATGAGACTTTAAACTCATTCAACCAACCAACCAATGGAATCTAGTGATTTTACTTCGCCTTTTATAGCCTTTGATTTTAGAAAAATATTACAAATAAAAATTATGTTCGATAACCTTAAAATAATTTTGACAATTAAATAAGTAACAATTTAACTAATTTCTTTCCTTAAATTTATAATCAACTTCATAAATTAATTAATTTACTCACAAATATTAGGGACTGACTACATCAAAATCAAATATCGATAAAGCCGGTGTTCTTTGATGTTAAACCAATTATTACAAATATCTTGTTGGGGACATTTTAAAATAGTGTTTTAAATTTCTCTTTTTGAATCTCACAATTTGGAATTATACAGTCTATGACAGGCTGGTTTATAAGGTTATAAACTGTATTAATAAATCAACTTTTTATGATTTACCATGCTGCATTATGATTTACCATGAATTTATAAAGTTAATATATATCATTATATAAACACTATTCATAAACGGCCGTGCATAAATAATATCGCTATGTATATACCATTTATCATTTATTTAAAATAATGTTTTTGTCTCTTTCTATGTTCGGAAATATGATTTAATAATAAGAGATTAAATTTATAAATATATTCCCTTGTTTTAAAATATTCGCCTTAATAATTTTGTAAAAGGTTTATATAAAGAGTTAAAAAAATATATTTTTTATTTCATTTGCATGAAAAAATACAGAAAATCATCGCAATACTACTGAAAAATTATATAAAATATACGCTCTTTAAAAACTGTAAAAAAGAAAACAAAATATTAGAATATTTTTATTAATGGAAAATTTAGAAATGTATATTATTAACATTGCTTTATCTATCCTAATCATAATCATTATTTTATATTTGCATTTTTAAAACTTTTCAAAAATTATTTTCTCTAATCCAGTGTACCCAAATCAGAGATTGCTCAATAGGTCTATATAGAAACTAAATGTCCTAAAGCATTAATAACGTTTAAATCTGTGCAAAGATAATTTGTCATTCATTTTGAATGATACACTTTAATATTAAAATCATATGTTTACAGCAAAATTTATTCAATATTCATCATCCAAAATCGAGTGAAAGCATTAGTTAAAAGCTTTAACTGAACATTAATAAAATTAACTATTCATTATTACATTGCATAATTAAAACTATTTGTAACTATATTAGAGATTGGTACTTTATTCGACCCATTAATATCCGATGTTTAATATAACGAAACGATTAGTTTTCGCCCGTATATGATGTAAAGCTAATACGTTTAAATTTTATTTATTCTAAAGTACTTGCAGATAAAGGGAAATTCGAAACAAAACTGTTATATATATATAAAAGTAGAAAAGCTGTATATGACTGTAAGCAATAAATTTTTTGTTATTTTAAATTAAACGATGTTCCTTAGCGAGATACGTTGTGTGTTTAAACATAACAACTTTTTCACACGCCATAAAATAAAGGGAAGCACTACCGGTGTCAGGGCTGGATATCAGCCCTGCTTGCTACAACCATCCTAATTATTTAAATGTTTAACTAATGCAAATGAAGTCATACAAAACTCAACTTTCTTTATTTTAAACTTTAACAGTGGAAAATTTAAACTTTCCCACAAGTGTTGAACTTAAATAATGTAAGCATATCTTAAGTAACTAGAAAGAAACGAACACACTATATTTGAATTAACTCTCGCACTTGAATTAGCCAAAGAAATGAGCTCACAAAAATCTCTCATTAGTAAGTGATAAATTCCGATGTTATCAGGCATCCACTATGCAACATCTAGAAGTTTAGATATTTGCATCGTCAAAATAATCCGTCCCCTAAAACACAAACTTTATTAGAAAACCACAAATTTTATAAAAAAAAATTCACTTTAAAACACGTGTAAAACAATACATTTAATTAAAATCATCTATATTACATCTTGTCAATGCCTTTCGCCCTGAGCTTCAGGGCATCATCAGTACAAAGCCATTTTTAGTTAAAAATACAGTAACAGTTTAATTATATATACAGTACTTTTAACTAAAAATGGCTCTGTCCTGATGATGCCTTGATGCTCAGGGCGAAAGGCCTTGACAAGATGTAATATAGAAGATTTTAATTAAATGTATCGTTTTATATGTGATTTAAAGTGAATTTTTTTTTAATAAAATTTGTGGTTTTCTGCAACTGACACGTGTGTTTATGATGTCTGTATATGAGATGTTATTTTATAACAAACTTTACTTTATTCGCAAGTCTCATTTAAAAGAAATAAGATAGAGAGAGATTTACTTCTTCTATGAAATAACAATCCTAAAAATACCTTTATTTAACTAAACACGAAAAGCTTCGCAAGTTCCCTTAAAATTTTTCCGTATCTCCACTGGAACTAATCGCGAAGTCAAATTAGAAGAATTCTCGATCTTCTTTTATACTAACCATACACTTCTGTATTTAACTTGACTGTTTCACCGAGACCATCGCCAGCTAAAGCAAGATTCAACTGGTGACTTTAACTCTTCTAACCAAACACTCGATGGACAAGTAGACGCGATTATTTTGAGTACTTAAAATTTGAAGAGATTGCATGAGGCCCCATATCAGGGTTGCCAGATTTGGCTTTTTTTAAATTCAATAGTCACCAATAATTTTTATTTGTAACGTTTGGCTAATAACATCGAAGATTGATAGTCTATTATGTATACGAAATGTCACTTCTCAAAATCATGAGTGACTATTAATAAAAAAAGGCCACATCTGGCAACGCTGCCCCATACGTACACCAGTTTCGAAAAGACGTGGCCTTTCCCCTTCAGGTGGAAAAAACAGTACTACACTACTTTGGAGGCAAAAGCAAGACTGAAAGCAGGGAAAAACCCAAAGGAGAGGAGTAACACAACCAGTCAATAGGACAGCTGCATGCATACCTGACAACGTTCTAATTAATATTCCGTAGTATTGTTAGTACAGGCCATTTTTTATGCACCAGTCTTTTTTTAGAATATTTTGCTTCTTCTTGAATCGATATTACATTTAAAAAAAAAAATACTCTAAAATTAAAGTGGCGAAATGCAAATAACAAAATGATTGCTATACCAAGAAGAAATGCAAATAACAAAATGGTATTTATTTGACAAATATATCATACTGGAAATAACAATTGATTAAATTTTTAAGAAGTTTGGAAGCATAGATCCTGAGAATTCAGTATCTAGAACAACCACCTCCGGCAGCAATAACGCCTGCTTCATAGTGGGCGGTCCGTTACGCTTTCCGCAAGCCCTGATCCAGAATGCAAGGAGTGATATCTTCCTAATGTATAAGAACTTGAATTTACTTGAATTAAATATGAAGTTATCACTCCTTATATTCTAGCTCAGTGCTTGAGGATAGCGGAGAGGAAAGGCCACTATAAAGCCCAATTTACAGCTCTTATACGCCTGGGCATTGAATGGTACAGAGATTGGATGGCATGTACAGGTACAGCTGCTCATGCAGCTTCAACAAGATACCACAGTTCATCGACAGAAGTGACTGGCGTATAGTAGCGAGCCAGTCGCTCGGAAACTATTGACCAGACATTTTCTATTGGTAATACATCTGGAGAATGTATAGGCCAGGGCAGCAGCCGTAAATTTTCTGTATCAAGGAAGGTCCATACAATACCGGCAACATGAGGTCGTGCCTTATCCTGCTGAAATATAGCGTTTTGAAGGGATAGAATGAAGAGTACAGCCACCGTCTTTAACACAATAGAAATGTAACGGTCCCTGTTCAAGGTGCCGTGTATGCGAACAAGAGGTGACCGAAATGTGTATCCAATGGCACCTGATACCATCACTCACCTAGTGGACGAATATGAAGATTTCGAATGCACGCTGAAAATATGCGTTCTCCATGATGGCCCCCAAAAACGGATGCGACCATCATGATGCTGTAAACAAAATCGGGATTCATTTGAAAACACGACGTCATGCCATTCTCGCGTCCAGGTTTGTCGTAGAATACACCGCTGAAGGCGCTCTTGTTTGTCATGTAACGTCAACGGTAGCCGAAGCCATGATCTTCGAGCTGACAGTCCATGCTGCTGCAAACGTCGTCGAACTGTTCGTGCAGACACTTGTTGTCTTGCAAATGACCCTATTTCTTGACACAAGGCTCGTCATCCATTAAGGTCATGAAGATAAGATGTCTGTCCTCTCGGCTGTTAGTTATAGCAGGTCGCTGAGATCCAGCACGGAGTTCTGTATGACCCTCCTGAACCCATCGATTCCATATTCTGCTGAGTCATGGGAACTTGACCGACGCGAGCAGTAGAAATGCGATACGATAAACCGCAATCTCGGTAGGCTATAATTCTACTTTTATCAAAGTCAGACACGTGCTGATAAGCATTTCTTTTTCTTGCACGAATCATCACAACAACTTTTCACCAGGCAACAACGTTCAGATGCAATCTGTGTAGGAGAAACTTGCTGAACAATTTCTTTATTTAAACACATTGTAGGTGTCACTATAGCCGCGTATATATTTTTCATTAATGCGTTGAAAAGCTAATCATTTTCATATCACAGTATCTTCTTCTTTTAGTGCAAATTTTACGTGTGTAGCGTGTCGCCTTCTTGGTGTAGCAATTTTAATGGCTAATAGTGTAGAATGTCGGCAGGTATGTGGATGTAACAGCCAAACAGAAGGGAAGACGCACACACAGAAAAAAAAGAGAGAGAGAGAGATGAAAGAGAGATAAGTGAGGGGGAAAAAAGAGAGAGATGAAAGAGAAATAAGAGAAAAAAAAGAGAGAGAGAGAGATGAAAGAGAGATAAGAGAGGGGGGAAAAAGAGAGAGATGAAAGAGAAATAAGAGAAAAAAAAGAGAGAGAGAGAGAAAAAAGAGAAACAAACACAGAAAAAGGGAAAAGGATTTTATTTTATTTTATTTTATTTATTTATTAAGTATAATTTTTTATTTTATATTTTTATTTAACAAACAGAAAGGAAATTATTTAATGAAACTAAATAAGTTTTTCCTAGATGTAGGCAGTATAGTGGAATTAAAGGTACATCTCGGAAAAAATTGTTCAGTTCAATTAAACAATTTTTTTTGTTAAATAAATAAAACAAAGTAAATTGAAATAAAAATTAAAAAATAGTTTTTCTCATAGTTTGTTCTGTAATAACATTCCTATTTATAATTTCCAGTTTTGGCAAACTACAGTATTTTTTTTTTTTTTAAATCTTGTATTTCGAACCACAATATAAAAATCCTCATTGAAGGAAAACTTATTTAACAATCCTATTTTTGTCTTGGAATATATGTTACTTTATTCAATTAATTTGACAAATAAATATTCAGAGAGAAATATAGCTTAAAATCTGAATAAACTGGAAAATTCTTTATCATCTCCCGTAATTTTGTTTCAGAATATAAGTTAAATTCTTTTACAGTATTAATTTCTAAAGCAAAAGAATTTCATTTCCAGCGACTGAGATTTAGCAAAACATTAATAATGCATGTGATTAATTGTTCGCAAAAGTCTAAATGATATTCATATATTCGTCAGAACACATTTTCTTGCAGTGACTCTGGAGAATAAAGAGAAAGTTAAATGAAAGTATCCAAGAATTGTTGGTGAAAACTATATTTGTTAAGATTTAATGAATAAAGTCAAAAGAAATTCCAATTAAATCTGTGAGAGAAATTTCTCTTTAAATTCAGATATTCCTATTTTAATAAACGTACACTGCATTAAAATTTATTTAATTAGTAGTTAGAGAAGAAAGTTAGAAAGTAGTTTTCCATATAGTTTTAATTCTGATGTAAATGAGCAAGAGCAGCGATACACAAAATGTTGATTTTGTATTTCGAATCCAAGATTTGCATTATCAATCTATCGTTTGTTTTATCCTCTATATTGAAAAGCAATGAAATTGTTTAAATTTAATTACGTTTGTGTTAATTTTACAGTGTTTTATAAAAATGTTGAAATTATGAGGGATCGTGCATCCCGCTCTTTTTTTTAGATCAGCTTCAAGGGTAAGAAATAATCACCTTTTTTGCCCCCACTAATATATCATGCATAAATATTTATGATATATTTATAGTAAATTGTAGTGATAAAATAAGATACAAAATATTGTATAAAAATAGTGGTAGCAATGAAAGCCTAAATTTCAAATTCCTGAGAGTGTTCTTAAAAAAAAGAAAAAGAGAGAGAGTGAGAGTTCGACCCTTGAATTATATTATTATACTTAATTTTAAAATATTTCAAAGAAGAATATCACTTTGTATAATTTCTGTCATTGATATGATGATCTAAGAAACACCCTCAAATATTTTTTATGTTTGGCTATATTTTTGTAAATCGCCTGAAAAAATTATCAATAGAAGTATTAAAATAAAATATTAGATTCAATTGGATATGTTTAAATGCAAGGCTACCACAAATGATGTCTTACAAGGAGAGGTCACGACATGGAAAATTCAGATCGGGACGAAATTGCGCAGGATTGTAGTATACTATGAGGGTAACAACATATTAAAGCAGTAGGACCCACTATCCACAAAATTTAGCATTTAAAGTTCCAGTAATCTTTAAATACAAGTTATTTCGCAAGCGAGTAAGCGCCTCAGTGGTGTGATCCTAAAGCGCGAGTCTCCCAATCAGATGACTTGGGGTCGAGGCTACCTACGGGACTAGTTTTTTTTTTTTTTTTCTTTAACTTTTTATGTAATCTTAACTTTTTATTTATTTTACTTTATTTTACAATTCAATTCAAAATTTGAAAATTTTAATAAAAAATTATTTAATTTTCTTGAGTATAAAATAACCTTTTCTATTTTTAATATTTATAACTTAAAAATACAATAAATTTCTATAACTTAAAAAATAAAGTTTAGTTTTACAAAACCCTAAATAAGAAACATAAAGAAAAACAGACAAATATTTAAATAATTAAAAAATAAGCAAGCTGTAAACAAAGTGTAAAATAGTTAGCAGGTGTACTTAAAACTTGGTTTGGGCTTCCTGATTTTGTTTGAATGTGTATAAATTACGTAAATACTTCTAGCTTGTTAATAATAAAGGTCAGGTGGAATTTTATTTTGTGCACAGAAGGATAAAAAAAAAGCCGTTATAGAAAAAGAAACGATGTTCATTAACATTTAAAATCTACATTTAAAGATAACATTTCTTTACCTGTAATAATTTAATGGCATCGCAATCCTATACTATAATTTTTCAAGAAGCTGTATTGATTGGAGAAGTAATTAATTTGGATAGTAATTATATAGGCAATTAAAATCATCATTTCTCTGTAATTTTTTTTAATTTAAAAAATAAAATTAAATATACCTAAAATAAAATAAAATATTTAGATAAATAAGTAAAAACAGTTTCTTTAGATTTACCTTATTTTACAGTTAAAATAAAACTAAAATTTATTTTTTAAGTTATATAAATTTATTGTATTTTTAAGTTATAAATATTAAAAATAGAAAAAGTTATTTTATACTCAAGAAAATTAAATAGAAAATTAAATAATTTTTTATTAAAATTTTCAAATTTTGAATTGAATTGTAAAATAAAGTAAAATAAATAAAAAGTTAAGATTATGTAAAAAGTTAAAGAAGAAGAAAAAAAAAAAGTAGTCCCGTAGGTAGCCTCGAACCCAAGTCATCTGTTTGGGAGACTCGTGCTTTAGGATCACACCACTGAGGCGCTTGCTCGCTTGCGAAATAACTTGTATTTAAAGATTACTGGAACTTTAAATGCTAAATTTTGTGGATAGTGGGTCCTACTATATAAATAATCTCTAAAAAATAAAGAGTTAAATTGAACACGTGTCATTTGTATTAAATATATTTAAAACACTTTAAACACACGTAAATATAAATTTATTTAAAAGATGTTAAATTTTTTTATCCAAAGCTTTTCGCTTTAATAATAAAGCATCATCAGGGATTTATGATTCGTTTCCATTGCGCAGTTTTAAATATGTTTTCTTTTTACAGTCAACAGTTAAGTCTTTTATATATAACGTGATATATTTTAAATATCAGCAAAAAACAATATGAATTCCGGTAGAGGTTGGATCAAGGAGTTAAGAAAAGTGAGAGAAGCTGGAACTATTGCATATCATACGAGGTTGTTGTAGGAGAAAGAACATCATGAATAAGCAGAAATAAACTATTAACTATTTTATAATATTGTGCCAAATTATTGGTAAAATTGCAGCATCTTTGGAATTTATTGCATTTTTGCATTTAATTATATGAATAGCTTCGGAAATGTAAAGTTCTTGGATATTAGAAGGTGCTGTAATAATTTTGGCTTTATCCCATATAGGGTTGGCGTATGGGATAAAGCCAAAATTATTACAGCACCATCTAATATCCAAGAACTTTACATTTCCGAAGCTATTCATATAATTAAATGCAAAAATGCAATAAATTCCAAAGATGCTGCAATTTTACCAATAATTTGGCACAATATTATAAAATAGTTAATAGTTTATTTCTGCTTATTCATGATGTTCTTTCTCCTACAATAACCTCGTATGATATGCAATAGTTCCAGCTTCTCTCACTTTTCTTAACTCCTTGGTCCAACCTCTACCGGAATTCATATTGTTTTTTGCTGATATTTAAAATATATCACGTTATATATAAAAGACTTAACTGTTGACTGTAAAAAGAAAACACATTTAAAACTGCGCAATGGAAACGAATCATAAATCCCTGATGATGCTTTATTATTAAAGCGAAAAGCTTTGGATAAAAAAATTTAACATCTTTTAAATAAATTTATATTTACGTGTGTTTAAAGTGTTTTAAATATATTTAATAGTGGGTCCTACTGCTTTAATATGTTGTTACCCTCATAGTATACTACAATTCTGCGCAATTTCGTTCCGATCTGAATTTTCCATGTCGTGACCTCTCCTTGTTAGACTAATACCACTTCCATAAAGAACTATTTATTCATAACTTTCTAAGATAAATAAGGTAATCAAATAAGGTAAATAAGGTAAATTAAATAAGGTAAAAATTCTCTTAGTAAGTAGTCTTGTTTAAAAATATCGTGTGTGATAGCCCTGTAAACGCTTTTTAAGAAGTTTTTATAATATTTTCTTCAAAACTACTGAACTTACTTATTTTATTATAAGTGCAATCTAAAGTAATTTTTGTGAATGACGATTAAATGTGATAAAGATCACTTTCATTAGTATGTACCTTTAATATGAATAATGCCCAGAGTATATGAGATTTGATTTATTCCGCAGAAAATCTTAATCACCAATATCAATTAATTCTATGTGTACTTGGAATGAAGTAATTCTGCTAGTAATACTGTTTTTAAAAGAAGTAAATTTATATGTGAATGTAACTCAAATCATTTGTAAAATATGAATAATTTTAGAGTAGAGATTTTAAAATAAGATAATTTATTGAAAGTCTTTTTTTTTTTTTTTTTACATAATTATGATAACAGAGAGTTAACTGATTTATTATTAAAAAAATAATTAAACACAATTAAAATGCAACTTTTACAGTGAGTTTATACAATTTAATGAAAGTAATTTTTTTCTCATAAATTACGTATATGCCAGATACTTAAATAAAACGAAAATAACCAAAAATTAGTGAGCGCATTATTGTCAAGAAAACTGTTGTAAAAGTGCATATATTTTTTCACTGTAAAATAAATAAATACGTAATAGTTACAGTTCATTTAATATAAAATAATCCAATTATTTTTTACTATACATTCTATATTCATGTGCTATCATCTGATATCTAAAAAGAGGAAAAAAAATACGCTTATTGGATATAGATCGTATTGAATATTTTCGTTACGCCATTTTTTAAATGTAACGGTTACGAGGAATAGAGAGTAAAATCTGAGATAGAAATGTAAGTCGGACATAAGTTTGCAAATTGACAAATGGTTCTAGAAATTCGTTAGCAGAATATGAAAAATCAAATGATTGTCAGCGTAATGTGTTTGACTATTTTATATTTTAAAAATATTGAATAATGTAATAATAAATATTCGCTAAGAAGTATTGTATTGGAAATTCAAATGATTTTTGAATTTCTTTCATACTAGTTAGTTGTAAGGCGACTAAGGCGCCCGTTGAGGCAACAATTAAAAATTTAAATGCCTATTTAAAAGCTATGTCTATTTTTATATTTTAATTAATTTTAAAAAATCTAATCAAAAATTCGTTACAAATAAGGTACCAAATGAAAGCGGCGATTTTTCTGAATCCGTCGGATTAAACAGCTTATCGATCGGATAATTAGATTTTTTAAAATTAACTAAAGTATGAAAATTAGGTGGCAACTTGCGTTCACACACACCGTCAAAGGAAATCTCATAGCCTTTTTAATCGTGACAGAGTCAGTCAGTGATGAGCGTAACTATATATGCTGATAGCTTAGCATTTTAGTAATTTTTGCAATATTTATAATTCTTATTTACGCAATGTTAATACTGTATGGAGAATTTCTCATAAATTAAAATTTTCCTCAGAAGGAACATGGTCATCTTCATTCGGTAAGTAAATGAAGACCATCAATATCTGAAAAGAAACAGTACTGATTTTTAAAATTCAATCCTTTAATTCCAACTGCAAGGATTATCAATAGATTCTTCGTGCTATTGAATAACATTTTCAAGTCTACCTGTTTCCCTCTATGCCAATAGTTGCCAACAAAATTCGAAGTATTGTTGGCACCTGCCCCTTTTTTCACACTACTTCATTTTTAGAATAATTCTCTTCGAATGTATTTACGATTATATAAGAAGAAAAGTACTCTACAAAGAGACTAGTATGAAAAAAAAAAAAAAAAAAAGGCAGGTACTAATAACAATTTAACTAGCAAGACCTGTCTTTGATGATGTTATAAAATATTACCCAGTGTTGCCATATCTGGCGGATTTTTTTATTCAACATTCACCAGTAATTTTGAGAAGTGATATTATATATATATAATAGACTATGAATCTTCGAAATGCTTAGGCAAACGTTACAATTAAAAATTACTAGTGGTTATTGAATGAAAAATCCGCCTTATCTGGCAACTCTGATTACACTAGATGTTATACTACACTTTTGTGATTAAATAGAATAGTGGTTATTGTTATAAAATGGAGTTGGAACATGAAATACTTTTGTATAAGGGTCACAGTACATTTATCATGGAATTATTAACCGAAGAAAGCTGTAGACGTGGTAAATTATCTTATTACGCTTTTTCGATTAAAAATTGATGAAAGTCCACTTTTTTTTTTTTTTTTTTTCTTCCTGGCGTTCTAGTTGTGTATAGTTTTACCCGTAGTTAAAGGTTTAATAAAATATTATAGTGAATTAATAAATTAATTATTATCATTAATTTTCAAAAAAAAAGTTAATTTTTAAAAAATGCGTTATTCGCAAGTGTATTAATAAATGTTTCATACATATATATAAAAAATCAAATGAATGAATTTATGTATTATCATTTTTAATTATTTCTCTATGCTAAGGAAATATGATAAGTTTTATATATACAATAATTTGTGCAAGCCCTTTTATTAAAAATTAGGCTTTTAAAGTAAACTGGTAGATTGTAACCAGTAGAAAACTTTCTTCTATGCCAATAGTTGCCAACAAAATTCGAAGTATTGTTGGCACCTGCCCCTTTTTTCACACTACTTCATTTTTAGAATAATTCTCTTCGAATGTATTTACGATTATATAAGAAGAAAAGTACTCTACAAAGAGACTAGTATGAAAAAAAAAAAAAAAAAAAAAGGCAGGTACTAATAATATTCCGGATTATTGACACATTGTTGCCGGGATATTTTCCTATTTTGAACAGTAAGTCCCGCCTTTCGGCGTTCGTCTAGAACGTTACATTATTTATTAAAATGATTTTATGCATTTATGATTAAATTATTCAAATTTTATTCTCAATAATTGATTCTGTAAATGTTACTGGCACATATATACACCAGCAGCACATAAAGTGTTAAACACGAATATATAATATCGTTTATTCAAAGTAACGCCCCTATTTTACGTGACCCGCAAGCAAAGTGTCAATTTAGATGTTGACAGCTATGCATATCATTCTATATAACAGCGCAGCTTACCGGTTAACATGCACATCAACTGCTTTTCATTATGAGGATTTTACATACACAGTTTGGTGCAATTTCATACTATAGACGCAAATATGTTGACATCCTGTAATTCTGAGAAAGTGAATGAAAGGAGCACCACCTGTAACCAGTGTGCACCTAAATTAAAAGAGTATAGTTTTTATTACAGCCCTATGGATATCGCTATAGATGCTGATATATAACCTTTTCACATACGGAAAAAATTGCATTGGTTGCCCAAATATCGATCGATAAGCACACAAAATTAAATCAGCTTAGTTATTCATAACAGTCAATTCATCTATCAAATTTGGTGCATCTGTACACCATAGTAGCTGAGATATAGCCTTCCTAAAATTGGTAGGAATGTAGCATAGCAGTGCAACCTACTGATCTATATGTGAAACAATCGTATTGTCTACCAGAATCAAACCAAATATAACGTTTTGTGGAGTTCTGTCAATTATTTCGTTAGATACAGCACCTAAAAATTTTTGATAAAACATACTCACAAACACAAATAAGCATTTTTAAAACTGGTTAAATAGTGTTTAAAACATTTCAAAAGGTTTAGATCCATCAAAAAACTTGTAGTACAAAAGGTTCACAAAGAAAGAATATATATATATATATACATACATATATACCTTTAAAAAAAAAATAATAATATAATACACATCAAGGACCGCCGTAGCGTTCCGCCTCGCCAAGCTAAAACAAATATTAAAAGAAAAACAAATGAAATTTACAAAGTAGGAAAGTCAAACGCTACAAGTGTATGTTATGTCGACATAGCATCTCGGACTTTTCGATTACCTGTATCTCAGCTCCCTGATCCCCAAGACCTATGATTTTTTGCACAGACCTTGAGCATACCCTTAAGACAAAACATACAAATTTGTATGTCGCTCCGAATTAAGGAGTCTGAGTTATATAACTTTGAAATCCCAAAATTTGCCGGTTAGATTCTTCTTCTTCTTCTTGTAATTGTTAAGACACAGAATGTTGACAGCGATAGAGCCTAGAGTTCTGCAGCTAATGATCTGAAAATTTGCATGGACATTCATTCTGACCTGCACTAGTGCCTTTTGCAATAAAAAATTTTTTTGGTCAATATACCGGGTAGTTTTTTCAATTTTATGATATTTAACCCAAAATTGTCACATTTCATTGAATGGCACTCGTATTCAATGAATTTAACTTTGTCATTGAATAAGGCATTAAATAGTAATAAATTCTGTTTTTATTTTTCTTTCTTTCTTTAGTTTGTTTTACAAAAATGGAATGAAATAAATTAAAAGACACTTTTTTCTTAAAATTTTTACAAGAAACATGTTTATTAATAATAAAAAAAAATTGATGAATTTGGATTTCGTAATAAATAAATGCTTAAAGGACGCGCTAAACAGACTTTTAACAAAAGTAATGTGGCTGATTAAATAAAAGAGCGATTCGTTAACTTTATAAAATTACGGATGATGAAAGAATACATATAATTAAATTCCGATCATATATTATATATGAGAAATATTATGGAAAAATTAAAATTTGACATTTTTATGTTTCTATGAGTTTTGAGGTCTTCTGAATTCATTTTTCATTTTTTATAATAAAGAGGTATGCATATATGTGTTTCAGGGAATAGGATAGCTTCTAAACGCTGCATTTGATATGTATGCTGGAGGTGACCCACAACTAATGATTTTAATGATGTAGAACGATTTTTTTTTCACCATGTTTTTTATTGTAAAAAGTGAAACTAAATGATATTTGTTTACTTAAAATGCCATGTAGACTAAAAATTACTAAAAATTAAATAAATTAATTTTAAAAAACAATTTTTCTTATGAAAATTAATAGTTTAAAAATCTTTTTTAATTATTTAATAACATAATAAACACATATTATAGAATCAATATAATTATGAGAAATCGAAGTTTAAAATTTAATAGATTTTAGAAGTTTAAAACGAATAAATTTCATACAATACTAAATAGAAATTATTGAGAATAATGCATGTACTTCAATAATTTACGATTTTTTTTTTCTTTACAAACTTCAAGAGATAATATGCAATGACAAAATAACTACTTTACAAAAGAAAAAACTAATTTGCATTTTATTCATTTATCTTTTAAATTTTTTCACATATTTCAATTATTATACACGAGGGTATAACAAAAAAAAAAAAAAAAAAAAAAAACAAGAAAAAGCGAGAAAAGAAGATAAAAGGTAAAAGTTTTGCATTTTATCGTGAAATGTCCCTGGCAGTGGTCATATTCTTTCTCTTTTCAGGACACTCTCAGAGATCAGAAATTTTCTTCTTTTTTACCACCACTAATTTCATGCAGAAATACTTCTGCTATGTTTAATATGCCATGATTATACAAGGTAGAGACTATTTTACAAAAATAGTGATAGTAATGCAATTGAAAATTTCTCATTCATGAGAGTGTCCTGAGAAAAGGGCGGAGAGTATGACCCCTGCCCTCGTCTGCAAGCATTTTTATACGGTGAGTGTGGCATGTGTTTTATTTTTGTGATGGTATTTCTTCCATATACAGAGATCGAAATGGGCTGTATAAATGCAAAACATATCCAAAGCATAAAGATAAATTTTAATTGAAGAAATAATTCAAAATTTATAAATTCTGATTTTATTCATCTCAATATTTCCCGTTTGATCTAGCAAGTGTCCTTAAATTCTCTATCATTATCCACTACAAATTATAACCTTTTACAAAATTAATTACAAATTTTACATTCATTTGATTACTGAAAACTGCTGTTAATTGCTCCATGGATAGGTTTAATTATCAATAACCTGAAAAAAAGTCACAATTAGCTTAAGCACAATTAATTTTGTCAATGATTAAAATTTGTAAACACAAACAGAGAGTAACATACATTCGGCTTAATTAACGCTACAACATTTCACTAATGTAAATGTTACTTGTTAGTCCTTTTTGACAGAACATCTGCATTCAGTGTCGATCTTCACTTCACGTGATATTTCTGCTATTGGCGTATTTGATAATGGTCGTTAACATTGGTGAAATTCCTATCTCAACAGCTGTGAAAAAAAATATTATATACACATACCTGCCAACATTCTAATTAATATTCTATAAAATTGTTGGCGTTCGCACCTTTTTCCACCACTTTATCTTTAGAGTAATTTTCTCCAAATGCAATTATGAATAAATAACAAGAAAAATAATAAGATTAAAGGATTTTTTTATGACTGATTTTAAAAATATTATTTAAATTAAAAAATATTGAGAAGATATTAAAAATTATACAGTTATACTTAGTAAACAAGTTCTGTGGTCTAACGATATTTAAACTAAATATCTTCACCAAGTATAATTTTGAAACTGAAGATATTCTTCTATTTCATTAATAACTGATATAAGTTTAGAACTACTAATTCAAGTAGGCATTCAACCATTTACTCTGAAGACTTGTTAGAAACTATTGAATAGTTACTAATTTGTGAATATGTTCTATTACAATTCTAACGTTTATTAAATATTTTAACAACTCTCAAACTTGTATAACCCTTTATGTTTTCCTAATTTGTATTCTATCACACGACCGAATGCATTCTGGAGCGAATCTATGCGATAATCCTAGATCTAATCATATTTGATTTAGTTGGTCATAGATGAGTGGTTCTAGTAATTGAATTCTTTCATTAAAATGTATTGCATTCTGTAGAGATTTACTGATGTTATTTGAAACCGAAATATCATTATCTAAGAGACTCAGGCATAACTAAAATAGGTATATTTTGTAAATTGTACTGATTTGTTTTGTAAAATTATACAATGAATAACATTAAATTTCTAAAAATTTAAAAACTAATAAATTGTCGTAAGAGTACTCATTGATTTCTCCTAATAATCCTAGGAGTACTTTTAATTAATGATGACTTTTCATTGTGAATATATATATAGAGCAATATTAAAAAATATGGGACAAACAGGATGAATCTTATTTTAAAAAACGTTTCATTTTATTACTGTATCGCTATAACATTATTACTTTCCGAACACTATAGTGAGGAAAGTAATGTAATCATGTCAAAAATCGTAATTTGAGATTTTGATGTTTCTATATGTTTTGAGGTTCTCTGAGTCCGTTTTCATTATTTTTACGATGATGCACGTATGTGTGTGTATGTATGTGTGTATGTATGTGTATGAGTGAACATGCTAGCGACTAAATGCTTTGCTCGAATGAGCTGAAAGTTGGTACGTATGTTGTAAGTCACCGTAGCACGAACCCTATTGATTTTGGGGAATCTAGCACTTATAGTTTCTTTACAGGGACACCAAGAAAAGTCCTTTATCCTTATGGCCTATGGGGTCAAATTTTTAAAAGTGTGATAGCGTCTAAACGCCTTATTAAACTAAGCAAAATATTTATACACAGGTTATAGGTCACAATTGCACGAGCTGTATAGATTTTGTTGAATTTAGCACTTACAGTCTTTTTACAGGGACACAAAGAAAAATTCTGTATGATTATGACCTATGGGGCTAAATTTTTTAAAGTGTGTTAGCGTCTAAACGCCTTATTCAATATAACTGAAAATTTATATGAATATTATATGTCCCTGTTGCACTAACATGGGTGGAACACGGGCGCAGAACTCATACCACTATCAATGTAACAAAATTTGCTACTTCTTAAATCAACGATATTACATGTAGGGAAATTTCTTAAACAAATACCGGTATGAATTCTGCGCCTGTGTTCCATCCCTGCACTAACTATAAGCATTTTAACGAATCTAGCATTTCTAGGTTTTTACAGGGACACAACGAAAAATTCTTTATCATTATAATCTATGGGCTCAAAGTGCAGTAGCGTTAAATTAAACATCGTGTACTATGTGGAGAGAAATACTCAAACAGCCTATTATAATTTTCTCTCTTTTGTTTATTTAACAACTCCTCTTACTTTACTTTATTTACAAAACCGTTAATTAAATAATGTTCGGAAAGTCGAGTGGAGTCACTCCAGATTTTTTTTATATTACAACATTTTTATGTGTAATACCATATCTAATGGTTAGATAGAGATTTTATAGAGATCTTTCTTCTAAAAGAAAGGACAGATTGAAACACTGTTAATTTTTAATTTCTCATACCCATATATGTATGGTAGAGAAAGTATAGTTTTTGGGTCAAATTTTCGAAATTGAGTTTTTGTTATATCTACACGTTTTGAGGTAATCTGAATAAAAAAATTATGTTTCTATTGGTTGGTCTGTGTGTCATGCCTCAAGAACTAATGATATCAGAAAGTTCAAACTTGGTATTCTAAATGTGTATCACATAGGGATGCCACACTAAACATTTCATTGAGATGAAGCAAATGGTTCGTGTACAGGAACACCCAAGAAAATTCAGATGCATTATGTCTATGGGGGAAATTGCAGGTAAGTAGAGTTTAACATCTATAGACTGCTCTAAACCAAATGAAACGAATATATATTTTTCATATGCGTAAAAACATGTTTCCTGTAGAATTTGGTATGGAAATCTATCACTGTCCCTTTACAGGGCTACAAAAAAGAACTAGACTAGTGAATCTGCAGATCAGAAGCCTCAATGTCCTATATGCACCACGCATTATTAAACAGATCAATTTTATTTATTCCTTATTACATAAAATATATATATTAATTGCATATTAATTAAAGTGTAGTTGTATAAAAAAGGCGCCGAAGGCAGCACTAAAAATTATACAAAAATTATATAGTTTTGAAAGTACGTTAAGAGTTTAAGATAAGTGGGCGTGGTTAAAAAAAAGTTAATAAACATAAAACAACGAATTAATGTAACCAAAAACATTTGTAAAAATAACACTCCATGTGAAAAACACCCTTCCTCTTCCTCTTCAGTGGGTGGGAGCAGCAGAACAGACATGTGAGAAAATTAAAAAGACCTAAAAGATTGGTTACATTTTGGTTACATTAATTCGTTGTTTTATGTTTATTAACGTTTTTTCTTCTTGTTAAACACGCCCACTTATCTTAAAATTATAACGTATTTTCAAAACGATATATATATATATATTCGATTTACTTCCTACATAAACAGAAACGTTTCTGAAGGGGGCTGCCTCCCCCCTCCCCACAACCTCCCGCAGTATCATTCTTTCTATAACTATCTGTATATATAAGCCTTCCTAATAACTGATAGTCTTGCATTAATTCTCTGTAATTCTTGTATCAAATTTCATGTAAAATGATTACATAACATATCGGAATTATTTTGTGTAACCCTGTAAATTAATTACCAATTCTATGCCCACACATACCCACAGAAAAACATGCTTTTAAAATTCAAATAAAATTTCGTTATATTTAATGGTGTGTAATCATGTTTAAATACACTTTTAAGAAATACCGACTATAGACGGTAATAGCACGAAATTCTTTTATAAATCCCAGAAATGAGCCACAGTAATTATATACGCTGTAAAAAAATTCACCTATTTAAATAATTTTAACTCATTAATATTTGAAACTAATTTGGCATCATTTGGATGATTACAGAATGCCATCAGAATTCTTTTGTGTGGTCCCGTAAATAAATAATTTAGTCTTTACATATCACCTTTTACTTTCTTTTACCCTTAAGGAAGAGAAAATGTTGTTTTTTGGGTCAAATTTTCGAAAGTTATTTTTTGTTATATTTACATGTTTTGAGGTCCCTTGGATCAGAAAATCATGTTTTTAGTGGTTGGTCTGTGTGTTGTGTGTGTCTATCTGTTATCAGCATATCTCAATAACAAATAGCAGCAGAAAGTCCAAACTTGGTATTCTAAATGTGCATGATATAAGGATGGTAAACTAAGCTTTTTGTTGAGATGAAGCAAATGGTTCGTGTACAGGGACACCTAAGAGAATTCAAATACATTACGTTTATGAGGGAAATTGCAGGTAAGTAGAGTTTAACGTCTATAGACTGCACTAAACCAAAATAAAATTGATATATATTTTTTATATGCGTAAAAACATGCCTCATGTAGAATATGGCAAGAGAATCATTCACTATTCATTTACAGGGCTACACAAAATAACTAGATAATAGTACGACAATAGCGTAAAATTGATAAAAGTGTATTTCGGTTTGTGCCGTGTATTATTATTATAGGATTATAATTAGTGTATAATCTATATACCAAATTTCATTGCACTCCGTTCACCCATTTGCGCTGCAGAATGCTGTTTATAGGGGAAGTATAATTATAACCTCCCTTATATATATATATATATATATATATACGCAAGTATGTAATTTATTTTGAAAATTGTTCTATTCTTTCAAAATGATGTTCTAACAATTGAACTTACAGATGATTTTTTTATATAATTAAGTATAATTTTTTTTATAATATAAGGATATAAGTATAATTTAGCCATTTCAAACATTTATATTAAAGTAATATATAAAAACTGCATATTAATCAAACTGCATAAAAGTGTTTATTTTAAAGGTTTGAAATCGAAATCTCTTTTTTAAAAAGTTGCTAAATTCGAAAGACATTTTAATTTTTAAATGTCAAATATTTATTTTATCAAATTATATAAGGAATAACGAGTTCTTTTTAAAATACTTTTTATAAAATATATATTTATCTAAATGCATAACTTTTTTTTATTATATGATCCAACTGAGAAACCACTTAAAGTGAAATCGAGAGCTTCATGCGATCATTGCCTGCATAGATCGACCATTGATTATCTCCGTCTATAGCCTCATCCATTCGCAGAGTCACCTGGAAGTGACAGATGAATTTTTTTCTAACGATAAACAATTATATTCTTGCATATTACTTATTTTCATATGAAGTCAGTACAGTAATGATTGATAAATTTTTGTTGGCAACACTACTCTTATATCATATGCTATATTTTTTTTTCAATTGTTTCCGTATTGTTGAAGTGATATCGTGTTTCAGCGTTAATAAATATTGTTAATCGTCATTAAAATAAAACCCCTTATCCTCATGGGCTTGTAACTCAAACATATTTTTATTTATTTACTAAGATTTGATTATTAATAAGGGGTTTTTAACAAAAAAAAAAAAAAAAAAAAAAAAGGAAAGAACTTTTGAAAAGTGGTTGAAATAAATGAATCTCCAAATTAAAATCGTGGCATGTAAGAAACACCTTATGAAATTTCAACTCAGGAAAATAACTAAAACCTAGCTTGTTCTTTTGCTGACAATTTTCTGAATTTTCACTCTATTTGAATGAGCTTTTAACATAAGTTGCCCAATATATCTAGCTTTCAACCTTTGTTCTAAAAACTTTTCTAACTTTCGCGCAAGCGCAGTAAATAATATTTATTATAAATGACCTATCTCAGCGAATATTACACATGTGAATTTTGTGATTCAGAATAATGTTTCTCTAAGGTTTTGTCAATTTTGCTACAAAATGTATGAAATATCCGTTCTTGGTATAAGCAAAAAAATTGATAATTAAAAAAATTTTATCTGCCTAAATAGTTGCGTAATTCCTACAAAAGAACATGCACATATTGTATATAATATATACAACAATGTGTTAAAGCCACAAGTCATTTGTAGCTTTTTATGATACAAGGTGATCCAAAATATAATATTTGTACTTTTCATTAATTTGTGGTTAGTCCGCTAATTGCACTCTGGACTAAATCGACAGTTGAAAATGTGAATTTTTAGATGTTCTTCGCATGTCTGAAGCTGCTCAAAGCCATTTTTTTCCTTTTTTTTAGAAAATAATAATAATAATAATAATGTAAAAAAAAAAGTTCTAATAATTTGATCACCTACTGTACTTTTCTTTAGCGACAGAACTGCTGAAAAAAGAAGATAAATTAATTTAATTTCTTTTTTCATTTAAAATTTTGTTTTAAAAAGTTTTTCTGAATTTAAATATAATCATCTTACAAGGAAACATTCAAAAGGTGTCGTCTTCAAAAAATATTGAAAAAAAAAATATATATATATGTAATTCTACTCTTCATAAAACCCCAGGAAGTGCAAAAATTATCGGCTGAAATGAATTACAGCGACCACAAAAAATTATCAAAATTAAGCATATTTGGCGATTTAGCGCTGTTAGGCGTTCAGTTCGCTAGCATCGAGATTGCCGTGTACGAACAGAACCGTGTTTTGTTTCTCCACCAAGTACTCAAAATCAATCGCCTAACAATCTTAAATCTCCAAATAGGCTTAATTTTGATAATTTTTTGTGGTCGCTGTAATTCATTTTAGCCGATAATTTTTTCTCTTTCTGGTGTTTTAGGAAGAATAGAATCACATATATTTTTTTCAATATTTTTTGAAAACGACACCTTTTGAATGTTTCCTTTTTAGATGAACGTCCATGTAAATAAATAACATTTTGATAATTAATATCATATTATGATTTTTATTCTATAGTATCATAGGAATATTTCCTATTTATCAAAAATTTTTTCAATTATCTGTATGTTCACGTTTAAAAAAAAATAACAATTAGACTTTTTTTTCAATGATATGTTATACAATAAATTTCTATTCAAGATAAGTAAAATTCAAAGAAAGACATTTTGTTAAGTGCTTTCGAAAAAGATGATATCTGACCACACTAATATTTTTTAGAAGAAAGGAAACCTAAAACCTCCCTCTTTGTGTTCACGCATATATCTGGTATATTAATGGAATTCCTGTTCCATCGTCATTTGCTTTATTCTGAAATGTGTCGCCTTTTCCAAGTTTCTTCCAAGGAAAACTTATTGTCTTCATTTTCTATAATTGTCACATTTGACACTTTAGCCATTAGTTCAGCATTTAGACTTCAATTTCTTCTATTATATTATAATTAATAAAAAAATAAGAATGTATCAGTTATTGAAAACAACAAAAAACTGTGATTTAAAAATAAATATATAATACATTGATTTACTTATTAAATGTTTATTATGATGACCAAATAAGAAATTAAAATAATCAGATGAGTTTAGTATGTAACAATCTGCCCTCACGCACATTTTATAATTTTTTTTTTACCTGATGTGTGAAATTGGTGACCTGATTGGTCACCTGGCCGGTGACCTGATCACCGTGTTCGTGCATATTTTTTGACTCAAAGTAGTTGTTATATTTTTGTGACTATTACGGTGTTTAATTTTACAGTTATTATACTTTTTCTTGTTACATTTAATTTTATAAGTTTTGTTGCCGTTCACATTGGCATCGGCAGAAAAGCACCAAACTCGACTCAAACTTTAGATTAGAATTGTTCTCCCGGATTTGGTTGTTAGTTTTTCATACATCGCCGGTTGTATGGTCCACTTCTTCTGTAACTCGCCTATGGCACTAGTATTATTTTAAACTTGTGAATAAGTACATAAATGTTTTTGATGTCGTGTATTGGACATGACGAATGTTCTTCAGTATGAGAAATGTTCTTTAGAATGTTCTTTAGTAAGGAATGTTCTTTAGCATGAAATATTTATAGCCCATTATATTTTTAATTTTTCGTTAATCAAACGAGCAAACGGGAAAGATTCATTAGAATAAAAGCAATATGCAAATTGAAAATAATTTCCCTAGTTATTAGATATCTTAAAGAATATTTCATTATAGTATAGGATTTGAACATTGTAATTTATAGTATTCTACAATAGATTTAATGATTAGGAAAAAAAAATATCATGTTAAGTAATTATCCATGTTTTTGAAAACTATTAATATATATAATGACCCTCATCTGTCATTCACGATTCCGGTTTACACCGCTTCAAAACAGAGACTTTTGGCAGCCATTTTTTTTCCCGTTTGTTCAATTTAACTTACGAAAACATACATATCATTTTCATACATATTTTGTATCGCACATATTGTTATTTATTCCCTCTAAAACCTTGAAAAACTATTCAATTATAATGTTTAAATGTTTAATTAAATATAACGGATCACTGGCTATTATAAACATGAACCTATAAATAGAATTATGTAACTTCATGATTATAAACAACGCATTGCCAAATAAAAACAAACATAAACTGTTGCCATTCAGAAAATACAAATTCCAAATGGACAACTCTTTAATTGCGAATGAACGACTCTTTGACTGTTTCATTAAAAAAAACCGCTTAAAATATTTCTAAAACATATGGACAATATTCCTGTGACGTCACAGTAGGTAAAATCTCCGAACACGTGGCCGATATTTTGTAAACAAACTAGATTCAAGATGCTATTTTATTGTTACGCATAACATTTTCCTAAATATTTCTCCAGTGAAACTTAATAATCAGATATCTGTTCAAACAAGAACAAAAGAGAAATGTAAACAACTGAATCGAATGATAAAGTTAAGACTATTCCATATCGTAAAATTGCAGAACATTTTATGTACACACACACACACACACACACATACACATATACATGTATATATAATGGATAAAAGATTAATAAGAACATTTTATACAGACACGCATATATATATATAGACATCAAAGCTTAAATAATTAGAATTTCAATCACTTTAATAAAGTAATTTATTAAATGGAACATTCATTTAAATTTGTTAACATCGCCACAGTTCACATGGCAACTTTTAATATTACATATGTTGATTAATATTAAAGTATATTACTAAAACTGGATTAAAAACAAAACAAAGGTATCACTATATCACTCTTACTTCAATTTCATATAATCTGTAACTCTTATAAATAATATTGCAAGATAAAAATTTTCAAGCCACAATGCTTTTCTATGGTAGAGTTGAGGATTGTTTGCCTAACCAGCTGATATTCTTGTAGCCTCGAACCCAAAGTGGGAATATGGTCCATTAAAGCCTTAAAAATCTTAAAATATTTGTAAAAACATATTAAAGTCTTTAAATATTTTTATCAAGCTTCATTATTTGTTTACATTGTAAGGTATGATTGGCGTCGAGTTCAGTAAGTAAATGTCGCCAGTTGATTTTAGTTTTGAAATTAGTGTAAAGTTATAGTTGGGATAGAATGTTTGGTTGGGCAAGTAAAGGTCACCAGTTGAAATGAGTATTGAAAGTAGGGTAGTCTAAGGTGATAATGTCGAGTCAAGATAAAATGTTCGGTTGAGAATGAGAAAGTCCCTAGCTGGATCCTGGATATTTTGGCGATGTTGTGGGTGAGATAGCTGGTTGGGAGTATAGAGTAGAGGTGAATTTGGGTTAGCATGGAGTGTCTGTAATTATTAGATAGTTAGTTAGAAAATACGCAAGCAAAGTGATGACGTCACTGGGCGTCAGTGGATGCAAGAAAAAGATTTCCTATGTTAATCGCCCATTGGATTTTTTGTAAAAAATTATTAAAAATTGAGGAAAATTATTTCCCGATTTTAATTCCCATATTTCGGTAGAGATATGTATTAGTTATCGTGTGCATGCGTTAGATTAAGTTGTTTTTGCTGTAAAATTGATAAAATTTAAATTTTAAATTTCAAAACTTTAGAAAAATAAAATAGCAAACTTCCATATTCGATTGAAAACATAAGCATTTCATTTCAAAGGATGATATTTACACAATAAATATCCAACTAATATACTAATTAAAAGGAAAATGATAAATATTCTATCATAATTTGAAGTTAAATTTCTTTTCAAATGTCTAAATAAAGTGCCTGATATAAGATACTCATATGTTGCAGCGGAATAGATTTAATATATCTGTCATCCTTGGCGGAAAAAATATACCGTCAAATTATTTGGCGAACATATTTTATTCCTTTCAAAAATCATGGTTATTTTAACAACTTATATTAAGAGAGCGAGGACAACCCGACCTCCCGCCAACCCGAAGGTTTATGGCGGCCGAAGCCTGGGAGGAGGTGGGAGAGAAGGAACCCATCCACAAACCGCCGACCGGAGCTGCCGAAACGAACTCGGAGAACAGCGAGCAATAAACAGAAACTAAACAATTACAAAGTCACAAACTAGCAAATTATAAAGATAGAACCAATATAGCCGCGAAGAAAAAAAAAAGTTACACGAAAAAATAAAGTAACAAAAACAATACAGATATTAACAAAAAGTATAAACAATACAGAATTTACAAAAGTAACGTTGTGCACCCTAAGATAAGAAGCTACAACTCAAACAATAACGAATCATAAATAAACCGGGCGAACAAAGTTATCATAAAAATGTACCAATTATTAGATAACTAAAATGTATAATGCAGACAATAGTTTACTCATTACAACATAAGTACATCCCGCTAAAATTTACCCTCTAGCTAAACGTGAATATAACACATTGCACCTCTTAATAGAAATATGAATATACAATAACTACAAATCATACAAAAACTTGCAAAATTTACAGAAATTTCATACCAGAATAAATCAGTTATACAAGCAGCTAATGATCAAACCTAAGATCCATGCAACTATATAACACGAGCAATTAACAATTAACTAGCCCTGTACAATAACCTAACACACAATAATTTCCACAACCCTCAAGAGCAGCAGATAAACTATAAAAAAAAAAAAAAAGAAGAAGAAGAAAGGAACAATAAACTATAAATATGCTGACAAAGTAAAGCAATATAAGTAATAAGTTAAAGCTGTTAACTAATCACGTACAATTATTATACAATAAACACAAACAATCAATATACTCTATAAAACATAGTTGCAACAAAATAACTGAAGGAAAAAAAATATTAAAATAAATAAATAAATAAACTACGTTTGAATAAAGACCAATATAAATTCACCCAATACATAACAAAACTATACTATATATAAAAACACGTATACATAGCAAATTCTTGAATTAAAAGTTATATTTAGTACGAGAATAGTGTTTATTTAGCAGATTATATATTTGCGCAACCTTTTTAATTTGAAATCTAGAATTATCAATTCTGTTAAAGTAATATTCCAATGTCTCTGCGGTATATCTTTTAATATAAACTTTTGAAAAGTTACATTTAGTACTAATGAAATGCATTGCATTACCCACGGAGCCACAAGGACACAAGTCTGAATCAAGCTTATTAATCCTAAAGAGATAGCTCGGGAAACTTCCATGTCCAGTTATAAAATACAGTAATACTTGATTTTTAATTTTGAAATCCATTGAAACATTAGGATAAATATCATAAGTCCACCTGCCAGTATCTGATAAGGTCCAATGAACCTGCCAGTCACTAAGTACCTTATACAATAAAATTCTTTTCAAGAAAGAAATGGGCAGAGGAACAATTTGAAACTGACCGAAAAGAACCGCGGATTTAGCCAATGAGTCTGCCAATTCATTGTCAACAATTCCAGAATGTCCCTTAATCCACATTAGGAAAATTTGTCCATCGTATTTTTGTAGGTCTAACAGAATATCCTGTGCAATTTTAGACTTAGGCACCAAATTTTTTAAACTTTCAATAGAAGAAAGGCTATCCGAGAACAAGACACAGGAACTGAATTCTGAATTAATGAGCCATTTTATGGCTGATGAGATTGCCATCATTTCTGCTTGAAAGACAGAGTTTTCTTTGCAAAGTTTAACTTGCTTATTGTATATAACTTTTCCGCAGTAGACGGCCACCCAAGCAAAGCAGTACCATCATCCGTTTTACTTCCATCAGAGTAGATCCTTAAGGTATCATCATCTGAAACGGGCTCATTCCACGTAAAATCTTTAACTGCATAAGTAGGATCAATATTACTTTTATAATTCTTGGACTCAAAATCCTGAATGCCATAATAATTATTCTGGAAATATATAGACTCGTTTTTGTATTGAATTTTGAATTTGTTTACCAATTGTTTCCCTTCTAAATGGATGGGGGGAATTCCCAAAATTTGACAGATTGCATCAGTAGAAACCTTTGAATAAAAATGCATTATGTTAATAATAAAAACCCTTTGGCAAGAAGACAATTTACTATAGCCATGAACATTGATATGTGGTAGCCAGGCCTCCACCGCATACAAAATCTTGGGCTTCACCACAACTTGATACCAGATTTTCCTCATCTGGGGACGAATACCCCATTTTACACCAGATATTTTTTTCATATTGTCACTAATAGAATAGATTTGGTCTCTAACATTTTCTAAATGAGGCAAAAAAGACAATCGCCCATCGATGATGACACCCAGAAACTCATAAAATTTTTCACATTTTATGTTAATATTGCCAACTTTAAAAATCGGTGGACGATTGCCAAAGTCCTTTCCAAAAGTTACAAATTTTGTCTTATTTTCCGAGATTTTTAACTGTAAATTATCACAAAATATTTAAAAAATTGTAATATCCTTGTTAACATTATTTTCTAATTTAGCTCTAGCATTCCCAGAGTCGATCAAAGCAAAATTATCAGCATAAGCAATGAGAGTAGCGTCCATGTTATCAAAAATACTTAAAATATCATTAATTAGGACCAACCATAAGATTGGCCCTAAACATGAGCCTTGAGGACAACCTCTACCTATCTGAACAAAACTTTCCGAATGTTGCGTTTTAATAAATCTATTTTTAAGATAGCTCTGTAAGACATTAACCGGATAATCAGGAACATTTATTTTACGTAAAGCTGCAATTATACATGTCCAGTCAGCGTTATCAAATGCTCCGGAAATATCAAAAAATATACTTGCAGTATACTTATAAATCCTATTCCTTTCTCTAATATTAGTAATAATCTTGTCCAAACATTGGGTCGTATTTCTTCTCTCTCTGTAGCCAAATTGATTCATATGTAAAATATTGTTACTTTCCAAGTAGTGAGTCAAACGGACTACAATAATTTTTTCAAAAATCTTACCCATTACCGGAAGAAGACACACTGGGCGATACGACTCTGGGTTCGTTGCTATTTTATTTTGCTTTATAAAGAATAATACAACCGCTCTTTTCCAAGAACGTGGAAAACATCCCATGTCAAATAATGCATTATACATGTTTATAAAAAGATCAGGAAGTACATCCCTAACGTACTTGACAATCCTTAAATCAAAGCGATCATACCCTGGAGCCTTATTCACATTCATTGAATTAATGGAATGATCCAATTCCTTGACATTAATTGGTTTAAATAACGAACTATTGATATGTTCTTCTTCCACATTATTTACTACCTCAAAGTGATGATCTACAAGCCTTTGTTGTATGTCGACTAAATTTGAATCAATCGGCATTCCTGTTAAATTAGTTACTATAGCACTTTGTTTCTTACTTTTAAGGACTGCATAAGCACTCCCAAAATTATCATTCGTCATAGAACAATAACGTCGCCAAGAACACACCTTAGCTTCCTTAATCTTCATCTTGTAAAGAGCTCTATGTTGTTGTAATCTTATCTTTAACTCTATTGAATTATTTCTCTTATATTGTCTATAGATAGCTTTTAATTTATTTCTTAAAATTTTTAGATCGTTATTCCACCAAGTTATTTTAAAATCTTTCCGTTTACCTTTATATTTGAAATTATTTTGACAAACCTTTAAAAGACTATCATAAAAATCATTCAGGTTATTGTCAAAACTTTCAATGTTTTTGTTTCGTAAGAAATGTTCATCATAATGTGCTAAGTATTTATTAATATCACTATTTAAACGATATTTGTTACAAAACTTTGATCTAAATCTATCATATTTTAAGCATACTGTTTTCGCCGTGATATCGTAAGTAATATAGCGATGATCAGAGCACGTTTCATAATCCTGAACAGTCCAGTTACGTACGTTATTCAATAATCTATAAGACATAATTGTCAAGTCCGGGTAACCTGATTTATAAGGCGTCCAAAAAGTAGGAATCTGGTCTCTATCATTTACCACATAAAGGTCATTAAAATAGCAAAAATTGAGAATTTCGAGACCCCGCTCACCATTACGGGAATACCCCCAATTTCTATGCCATGCGTTAAAATCTCCGGCCATGAAAAATAAATCTTTCTCCAGAAGTTCGTCAGGAATAAGGTCCAAATTTTCCAAAAGATTAGTTGAAGGCGAAATATAAAAGCACCCCAACAAAATGTTACCCATATCCGTCATAATATTAACAAATATACCATTTTCGAGTTTTAAGACTTCGTTGCTCACAATATCCCTATTTACCATTATGATACCAGCATTGTTTTTAATTGACAGATAGCGTAACCAGCTAGAATTTACCAAGGAAATCACACTATTGAAAACATACGGATCCTGGACAAAAGCAATGTCTATGTTATTATCAACAATGTATTTTTCCATAGTTGAATTGGCAGCCTTGCAAAAGTTTAAGTTAATTTGAAGACATTTGATTGAGGACAAACAATGAGCAACTGTATTCACATGACGCTTAGTATCAACCCCAGCTTGAGAATCAACCATAGCAGCTATTATAATCGAGGGGGTGGAGGTACCGTAGAGAGTAATTTACTTCTGTAGGCCTGGAAGGATGGGCATTTCTTGTCGTCAGATGAATGTGACGCATCATCTTTACAATTGACGCATTTTAAAACATCACTTTTACACAGTTTGGATTCATGACCTCCTGCACATTTCGCGCATACCATTTTAGATGAACATCGATTTGCAGTATGGCCAAGTTTTTGACAGTTATAGCATCTATTTATGTAGACATATTCTTTAACATTTACTCTTTGTAAGTTAATGATCACCTTTCCTTTATTAAGTAAACAGAGTTTTGTGGTTTTATCGCAGTCAATTATCCAATTATATCCAAACTTTCCCTTGAATTTCTTTATCACATCTATTTCCCGATCCTCCAAGCCGTCAATATCCTTGATCTCATCTCTAATCATATCTTCCGTAACGTCCTCGTTAACTCCAAAGAGAATTAATCGATTGTTTTTCTCCTTTCCCAATTTTCCTTGTAAATCTTTACAAATATTTTCGTCACTTTCCAATTTCTCCAATAAATCCAGTGCTTCCACTTTATTATTCATTTTTAGAATTACTTTTCCCTCTCTATTTATTATAACATCATTAGGTTTCTTGATATCGTTAGATTTTTTAAATTCACTTAATTTACTCATTATCTCTTGTCTTGTTATATCCTGCTTTGGTGTTATTATAACAACATGATCATCAATAGTCTTCTCTTTTGTAATGTCCAATGCAACTGCCGCATAAGCATTCATTTCCTTAATTTTGCCTGAGATGTCAATGTTTTTAGACACTTCTTTATTATGATCACTTTCTAGTTGCTCAAACTTTCCTTTCAGACGTTCGAGCTTCAATTCTGCCTGTGCACAATTCATAATTATGTTTGTAGTAATTTTAAATATAGATTCAAAAATATCCTTTGTCATTTTCATACCAACTCTCTCCTTTATTTCTGTTAATATTAAATCACAATCTTCCTTAGTTTTGATTAACAATTCCGTCTTATATTCAAAGTCTATATTCATTTTTATTTATTTCCAAACAATTCTATCGTAAGAGTGGTAAAATGTCAGAAATTGTTTTAGAAGACTTTCAACACAAATATATAGCGACTATCGTTCGCAAAATACAAAAGTTGTTAGAATCCAATGTAACACAAATAAACACTGTATTTATAACGTCGCTCTTAATTCCTCCACTTAATTTTGTGTTACACTTCCATATTCCCTTCAAATTCGCAATTATCAAAAACCGCTCTCGAGGAGAACACAATTGAATCCAGTATAATCACCAACTCTACTTCGCAAGATCACGTAAACACAAATCAATCACTTAATCAATCCCAGTTGAAGAGAAGTGAATTGAGGTTAATATTTACCAAAACAAACATGGACGCTGCAGCTGTACAATATTTACAAAAGTTAGTAACAGATAACACTTTTCTTTTCTGTAGTTTCCAAGATGTTTTCTACTTAATTATTTATTCAGAGCAATTCTATTGCCCTTCACAATGCGAAATAAGTAAGCACCACTTATTAATTGAAGTAAAATTGATGAGAAACTTGAAATAACAAAACACAGCAACGTAGAAAACTGTACATAAGCCTAATGGTCGTTTCACGTAAGTAGCAATTTCATTAACTTGAAATTTACCAAAAAAATACGAAATACAAATTAAATAGAAACTATATAACTAAATATACTGCTAGTTGAGCTTCAAAATAAGAGAGCGATGAATTATTAAGAGAGCGATGAATTATTAAGAGAGCGATGAATTATATGAAACAATATTTCGTACAATACATATTACGAAAATAAACATCTGGCATGTATATTTTCGGAGTATGTTTTTAATCGCCAAATACAAAAAACGCCAAAGATGACACAGTTTTGAAATTTAAAATTTTGTCAATTTGACAGCAAAATAACACAATCTAACACAGGGATACGATAGCATATCTATACCCAAATACGGGTATTAAAATCGGGAAATAATTTTCCTCAATTTTTAATTATTTTTTACAAAAAATACAATGGCCGATTAATATAGGGAATCTTTTTCTTGCATCCACGGACGGTCAGTGACGCCACACTTCGCTTACGTATTTGGAAACAGGATCTTCGATAGTCTTAAAAAAAAGTATTTTGGTAAAATGAAGTGAATCGTTTACTTCCTCTTACCCATAGGGTCGAGAAAGTATTGTTTTAGGGTCAAATTTTCGAACGTGAGTTTTTGTTATACTTACATGTTCTGAGGTTCCCTGAATACGAAAATCACGTTTTTAGCGATTGGTCTCTGTGTCTGTCTGTCTGTGTGTCTGATATCAGCATATCTCAAGAACAAATAGTAGCAGAAATTCCAAACTCGGTATTCTAAATGTGTATCATATAGGGATGCTACAGTAAGCTTTTCGTTAAGATGAAGCAAATGGTTCGTGTACAGGGACATTCAAATACATTACGTCTATGGGGGAAATTGCAGGTAAGTAGAATTTAACATATATAGACTGCACTAAACCAAATGAAATGAATACATATTTTTTGTAATAGAGATAGTCAACTGGGAAATTTTTTTTTGTGTATGTAGGAGCCTCGCCTCCCCCTCTGGGGTAGATGTCCTCCCTCGAGTGGAGTAAATTTTCATGATGGGTATCTTTCAAAAGAGCTCGCCAATACCTTTAAAACGAATGGTTGAACCATCGATCTACGATAATTTAAAATAAAGTTATTGATTTCTTTCATTTTTAACATTATTTATTTATTTATTTATTTATTTTTTACTTTAATATTGAGAATAAATTCAACTTTTTTTTTGGATATTTAGTGTTATACTATTTCTCTAATATGGAAATCGTCTGTATTATCATACAAGATAACTTTTTTAAATAACAATTTTAATAAATTGTTTTTTTTAAACTGAATTATTTTTTAATAACCGAATTAAATTCTATATAAATGTAGGTGTATTAATGAAACGGGGGGTTGGGGGGGGGGGCAGAACTAATTATCATATAAAACTCTTCCGAAGCCTAATTTGAATTGTTTAACATAGGTTTACATAACAGTACTCTTTATCTTACCTCTTAATCTCCAACCTGTACTTATAGCATTAAATTTCAGGGTAAGAGAAAGTCGTGTGAGTGAAACACTAGATTATTCCTATTATGAGGACTTTAAATAGAGCACTTAACGGAACACTGGGATGTGTTGTTGCTGTTGTGTTTTCGGGCCTATATTTTTTGTCAACCAGCAGTTTTTTTATTGTCATTCATATTTATTGATCGGGTAGAATTTTTTTAATTTCAGAACGAAAATTATAAAATATCGAAACACATTTGATTTATAAACAAAAACTGAAAATACATTTAAATGATCACGTGGTAATCTTCATGATCTAAACATTGTTTTCAAAATTTATCGTTCACATTCCGTCATTTTTGACGGGGTTATATACTAGTTTATAATAATAATGATGATAATGAAAACAATAATAATAAAACTGAAATGCTATCATTATAAAATTCATGTTATGCTGTTCACTGCAAATCAAGAAATGACCCACGCTACGCAGAATTATATATTTCTTCTTCTTCTTCTTTTTTTATAAATCTAATTACTTTTTTTAAATATTAGATAACATAAACAAATAACAATTAGTATATCGTCGCTACCTGTATTATCTCATACAAATTTACGCAGTACTGTATAAAAATAAAAGTCGAAATAAACTCAATTTTATGCCAGTATATCGGGAAATGCTTTTGATTCTTTGCTTTTTTTTTTTTTTTTTTAAAGAAAAAAAAAATTAATAAGTTTTTTAAAAATTGTAGGAGATTTGTTGCACAGTCATTCATCTTAAAGGTACTGACAAGTTTATTTAAAGATACTCATTCTGAAAATTTATACCCCCAGAAATGAATTTCGCTCCTCGGGGTGAAGTGATGCCCGTGCATTTACAAAAACATTTTCTGATTGTCTATTATAATCATAAACATTTACTTTGTAATTTAATTTTGAAAAATAAAAAATAATTCCCGCACATGTATATGAAATTCTGTCCTATACTGACATGTTAAAAATTATTAAAATTTGGGATGGCAGCGCAACTTGTTAATCGACTTATCCCAAAATTTAATTAGCCCAAATTTATGTCAAGTTCTAACTAAATATCAAGTACGGATAAATTTCGTACATTGGTTTATGAGATACAGCGTCCACAGAATTTTTGACACACACACACGATTAGAGATAAGCGTTTTCTAATAATGGTCAATCATGGTTAGAACGGAAACTTGCGTAAATACGGGCTAGGACCCCTTAGAAAGACCCCCACGGAGGGCATTCCCCCTCTTGGCCTAGGACACATCAGGAGTCAATCGGCCTTAAATCCTACAACCAACCATGGTTAGAACATCACAAAATGTGTAAAAATGGAGGTCGAAAATTTTCACGAATTCAACATTATATATATATATATATATATATATATATATGTGTGTGTGTGTGTGTGTGTGTGTGTGTATGTGTTTGTGTATATAAGAAAGTAAAAGCGTGGTTAAGGAATCTGGGTGATGCTTATTTACCTTAAATTATTTCGCGCAAGCGCACACACACACATATATATGTTCCTTCAATTTTTATGTTTTCTACATGTGATCATCACCGTACAGTTTAAGTTGAATTATACTTAACACTTTCGCGACCCCATGTTTTTGTCTTTTTGACAGTTAACTCTGCCTGTGGGCGTTACTCTTGTATATTACATTTTTTTAAAACAATGTTTTCTGTATTCATATTTATAATATCAAGGATATTATAAATATCCATGTTATAGGAATTCATATTTAAGGATAAACTATATTAATTATTAGGATTCATATTTAAGGATAAACATTACAGTTATACTCTTTCTAATCAAAGTATTTGTATCCACAATGCATTGATTGAATAAATGTGAATATTGAGTGCATTGTTAAGCAATAATGTAACTTACGTAACCTAAAGAAACGCCCACTGGTGGAGTTACAAATTTTCAAATGACATGAATTCACGTCAGTGGTTGCGAAAGTGTTAATTGAAACAGTTTTCTTCATTAATTTTCTTTATCCAGATTTTCATACATATCAGAATGTTTTTGGATAAAGTTTTTATCGTAGAATACTGTGCTATATTCTAAAACCTAATAAATAAATAATAAAAAAATAAAAATAAAAGAAATACTATAAAATTTTTGAGAAATATCACAAATTAATCTTATAAAAATTCAAGCGAGTTCTCCATAAATAATAAACCACTTAGAGCATTTGAAGTACTAATATAAAGGGGAAATCTAACTTTTATCCACATCGCATTAGAAAATGCAAATATATCACAAATATTTCAAACTCAATCTATCACATTAATGTCATCACCACATGTCACCATTCGATAATCTCAGGTGAATATAAATGACTCTAGTAATATCAGATCTATTTGTAAATGAAGGGTTTCAACGAAGATATATGTGAAATTTAGCAGCTCACATTAATGCATCTGTAAAGTAATAACGAGGAACATGTAACATTAATCATTTCAAAAGTGTCAGCTTAACGTTTTATCGCAAATGTAACTTGAAATGCTCAAGACTGTATATGTATTTGTACGTTTAGGAAATTTAGAAAATGTATTAAGATATATTTCAAGAAATGAATTATTATAAATTTTAAAGCACCATGTTTATCTCTATTAACAAAAAAAAAAAAAAAAAAAAAATCCCTTTAATTAGTAGCTTTTTACATTCCGAATCCACTACTTAAGGAAACTATTATAATAATGATTTGCGAAGTGGATTTTGTATTCCGCATAGCCGAATAAAGAGTGGTTGCAGAATGTTGCAAATTTATATATTTGTGAATGACATGATGTCTAGTTGTAGACCTCCAATTTTACACCTGATACAAGAACCTCTTTTATATTGTAGATATCTACGATTTTGATCGATTTTTCGTGATGCAGGTATGTGTGTATGCGTGTGAATGAACACGATAGCGTCTAAACGCTTTGTTTGAATGAGCTAAAAGTTGGTACATATGTTATAGGTAATTGTAGCACGAACTATATTATTGGTGAATCTCACACTTACACTTTTTTTACAGAGACACAAAGAAAAATTCTTTATCATTATGGCGTGGGGATAAAATTATTTAGCGCGTGATAATGTCTAAAAGTCTTATTCAAATGAGTAGTTATATACATGCATAGCTGCCAACCTATTCCAGAGTATTGCTGGTACCCGCTCGTTTTTGTACATTCCCTTCAAATGTATTTACGATGAAAAAAGAAGAAAAATACTCTAAATGAGACTGGTGCGAAAAAAAGGAGAATACTAAAAATACTTCAGATTATTAATTAGGATGTTGGTAGCTATGTACATTTTATAGGTCACCGTCGCACGATCTGTATAGATTTTGGAAACTTTAGCTCTCACAGGTTTTTATAGGGACACAGCGAAAATTTCTTTAGGCTGAAATTATGTAAAGTGCGATAGTGCTTATTACCCTTATTCAAATGAATCTGTCTGAAAATTTATTTACATGTTATAGGTTACTTTCGCATGAACTGAACAGAGGAACACAACAATTTTTTTTAAACATAATGGCCTATTGTTTGAAATAGTTTAAATTGGGATAGCGTTTATATGCTTTATCCGATTAAGCTAGGAATTTATTACAGGTCATTGTCGCACGAAGAGTATAGATTTTGGTGAATGTAGCACTTAAAGATTTTTACAGTAACAAAAAGATAAATTCCTTATCATTATAAACTTCGGGCTCAAATTTGAAGTGCAGAAGTGTTAAAAACCTTATTCGATTCATCTGATTGATTTCAAACTTATCTTATTATAATTTGCTTAAACAAGAAATTTTAGCGAAGTTCGTTGTGCCTGAGGTGTTATTGACAAGTGAGATTGTCAATAACGAGTTTTTGTAAATATGGATAGCTCCCGAAAAATCTAGATCGTGCATTAACACAACTTACCTTTCTGGCCCAGGTCCTAGACTACGCTTGCTTGACAAGATGCAGGGTTTTAACTTTTAATTCAACGTTACTTTATTTTTATTTTATTTTTACTTTTTATCATGCTTAATTTCATTCTCCATTAGTCCAGAGGAAGGAACATAAGAAGTTTCGAAAAGACCGTATATTAGTTTGCAATTTTTTTTTTATTTGTGCTTTTTACTGTTGTTTTTACTTTTCTTTTAATATTCCAGCAAAAAGTGCATCCACTTACATTTAACCCATTCTAGGTCTCACGCCGTTTTCATTTTTATTATCCGAACATACAAATGTAAGGAAAGTATTGTAATCATGACAGAAATTTGATTTTGAGATTTTGGTGTTTTTATACGTTTTGAGATCACCTGAGCTCATTTTTGCTATTTTTACGATGATTTATGTATGCATGTGTATGTTCGAACACGATAGCGTCTAAATGCTTTGACCGATTGAGCTGAAACTTAGTACGTATGCTGCAGGTCACCGCAGCAAGACCCTACAGATTTTGGTAAATTGAACACTTTGAGATTTTTACAGGGACCGAAGAAGAATTTTTAATCATTAGGGCCTATGGACCCAAATTCTTTAAAATGCGATAGGATTTAAATGCCTTATCCGATTGAGCTAAAAATTTATATGATGTCGCACGTACAGCATAGATTTTCGTGAATCGCACTTATAGATTTTTACACGGTTAGAAAAAAATAATTTTTAGCCCACAGATCTACGGGCTCAAATTATTTGAAGTGCAATAGTGTTACATTGAAGAACATGGAGCAAAATGCTCAAACACATTATTATATATATACATATATATATATATATTTGTTTATTTAACGACTTCTTTTACTTTAATTTATGTATGAACCTGTTAATTACTTAATGTTTGGAAAATTGAGTGCAGTCACTTCAAATTTTTTTTCTCTTTCAAAGCAATTTTACTGGAACATGCTTTGTATCTTTGTAAGTGATTAAGTGTTAACATTGCTAAATATTTAGCAGAAATACCGTGAAACTGCTTCCCCTTTCGTAGCAACATCTTAGCAATGAATAAACCACTCAGAAGTAAAATACTCTGTCCGTGTATATGCGTTCATGACCATAGAAAGATTATTAAAGCAAAATATATGTATATTTCATACACTATAACGAACGTCTTCATATTTTAATAGGTGACATTTAAAATTAATAGATGTATTTGCTTCACATTTTCAATAATTTTTGCGAAATTCTATGCAATTTATTTAACTGATGGTCTATATTTCTTTAACTGCAGAAAAATAGTCTCACATATTATGTGGAATTTACTTGATTTATAAAAGAAAGCCAAGTTTCAAATGTTAGAGAAAGTATTAAGATTTTCTAATACTATGATACAATATTGCATTAAATTCATTATAAAATATTTTTAATTTTCATAAATCAATTATTTTAATCCTTTGACTGCTTATTCATGAATTTCCATGAACAAAGTAAGCGTTGAAATATTATTTGATCACATGTAATTTTTTTTTTTTTTTTTTTTTTTACATGATCTCTAATTTGAAATACATTTGTTACGAAAATGTACTACAAATTTAAAATTCTTAATATGTAGATTTAAAATATGTAATAAAAGAAACTATGTACCTTTTAAGACGATTTTATTAAAAAATGTGCAGTCAGTGGGTTCATCTTAAAATTGTTAAAATATATATTTTTTTTAATTTGTCATTTGCAGCAGTATATTTTCAGCTGTTTTCTATATCCTTTAGAATGTAAGAAATTGTTAAAAATATTTAAAGGATTCCCTAAATAACTTTTAAAACTTGAAATATTTAATTTTTTTTATTTTTAAAAATGAATTGAATTATATTAAGTAAAATAATTTAAAATTATGTAGGTTGTATGTGTTTTTTAAAATTATCTATTTTGCTTAAAAAAAAAGAATATTTTCTTTTATAAATAATACATTTTTGTGTGTAGGCAATGCAAAAAACTTCTATTTTAAGAATTAGAATATAAATTTAATTTATTTTAATTTATTCCTCGTAAAACCATTAAAGTTTTATACCTCACACTCTTTCTAGTTTTCTCGTGTATATTCTTAATTTACTGAAATGAATTATAACAAGCTGATGTTTTCAAAGCTTCATTAAATAACACGAATATTATTTTTCCTTTTTCATAAGAGTTTTTATATATCGAAAAGAAAAGTATTCTCGGGAAAAGCAAATATCGCTAAGTGCTCTGAAAAGAGATGACGGTTATATTTTGCAAGAACACCAAAAGAAGAAGAAGAAGAAAAAAAGGTTTTTACGCTCGAGTAGATATCAAATCTATTTACAGATTTCATGTTTCTCCGTTCCTTGATTTATGTTTTTCACCTTTAATAAGCCGTAGAAAGGAAGAAAAATAGATGCTCGTAATTTTGTATACATAAATTAATTTCAAAGCATACTTATAAACGTTACTTTTAATATAAATTTTATCAATGATAAAAGTCATTTTAGAAATATGTCATAGAAATTTAAATACATAAAAAAACGAAAACAACATTATTAAAAATTAATTAATTAATTAATTAATTAATAATAATAATAATAATAAAAATAAATAAAACAGTTTTACAACAAAAAGTGACAATCAAACATGCTAACAATTTAATTTGTTCCGGTGTATTGTTAGTATACGCCATTTCTTCTAAAACACTTTTAATGTGAAAAGTATTTTTCTTCTTATTTAATCGTAATTGCATATTGGAGATAATTTCATATAAAATAATGTGCTGTCAGAAAAGGACGGACACTAATATTGCTCCGGAAAAATTAAAATGTTGGCGTGCCAGGATAACTCTGAAAATTTATCAATGTAAAGCTTTCCTCAAAATTGCTTTAGTTAAATTTCGTATGAGAATTTTATAGAAATTTTTGGTGTATATATATACAGGGTGATTATAATTAAAGTCACGATTTCAAAACGCTATAATTTTAAAACTACCTATCAGAGCGGTTTGATATTTTACCAGAGCAATCGTGATGCAATAAAATTTCGTTTGAAAAAAAAATTGCCGTTAATTATCCAAAATCTGCCGTTAATTATCCATAAATTATTTACCATATGAAGCTCCTCTTTTTCTCCTTTCACTATGACTATTTCCGCTGTAAACACGTATTCTTGTCTTTTTGCTAAAAAAAAAAAAAAAAAAAAAAAAAATTGTAGTAAACCCTTGAAGTCTATTGTTTCCTGCTATTCCATTGTGTTCCTAACAACATCACTTGACAGCGCCATCTACAGGAACATGTTGGAACTACTTTTTTCCTCTCCTAAACAAAATTGCATTGCCTCATGATTGCTCTGATAAAATATCAAATCTTTCCGATGGTTAGTTTTAAAATTATAGCTTTTTGAAATCGTAACTTTTATTACAATCACCTTGTACATATATATATATATATATACAGGCTGTTCGCACATTTTTTAGACGATTTTATTTCGCAGTAAGAAAAAATCGTTTGCATGGAGAATTTTATTTTCACAACAGTTATATTTTTGGAAGTTTTATTTATCTTCTGATATTTATAATTTTTGTTTAGATGCAAAAATGCGCTTTTAAAATGGCAGTGGATGGAAGGATAGGTTTCCACTCTTTCCAAAGTAAGTTTTTAGTGAAATCGTTATGAAAAGCATTTATCAGGAGAAAAATGGAAAAATGTTGCAACAACAGATGAATCTTGGGTCTATTTAAGTGGTTGCAATAAAAAAAGGTCAATTTATTATCACAAAAGTGGGAAAAAAAATTGCTACATGGCTCAAAGCATCAAAAGAGAGTTTTTCCAAAGGATTTATGATTGCCACTGGTTTTTTCATACAAGCGCAAGATAAAAGCAAAAAAATGTGACAAAAATGTCAAAATCAACTCTAAATATTCTCAAGAACATATTTTAATTCCAATTTTTAAAAAGGAAAATCCAGATCTTTATCCACAATGCTATCAATCCGTTGAACTGTATCAAGACAAAACAAGCAGCGACACATCGCAATCCGCAATTGCTTTTCTAGAAAAAAATGGAACAAAAAACGGGAATTAAAACCATACACTTCACTGACATTCCTGCTAAATCTTCTGATGTATCACTGTTGGATTTTTGTGTTTTTCGACTCTTAAAATCAACATTATCCAAACACCGACCTACAATGCTTTGTGGACTCTGGAAAGCTGTTCAAGAGGAGTAGAAAAATATACCTCTTCCGATATTATAAAAAGCATTATTATCATAGAAATTATGATATAGAATGTTAGTTAAGAACAAGGGCTATCAAACTGAACAAATAAAACACGAAATATGAGAGAAATTGCTTCAGTACACTCCATCAAAATCGTCTAAAAAATGTGCGAACAGCCTCTGTATACACATATATATATATGAGAAGTAGAAAAATCAGTTAAGTAGTTTTTGAAATAATCTATGCAGTGATTTAAAAAGCGCAATTTTGTGAACCTGCGTTTAAATCGTTATGAAATTTGGTGTACGAATCTGTAAGACATGTTTTCATCTTAGTCAATAGAAATTACTTTTAGCAATACTTCTTTTTAAGACTTTCCAACAAAGTTGAACTGTCAGATGTTACTTTTTGAAAGTGGAGTAAATACCGCCATTGGTTTGTGTAGAGAGACACCTGAAAGAATTTCGAAGCATTACGTTATATGAGAGGTATTTCTAAAAACCATGTTTTAATACCTTTATTTTGCACAAATTATAAAGAAATTGACATTTATTATTTATATTTAGAAAAAATGTTTTCTATAAAATAAAGTGTAATTAGCATAAAGATTTACAGGACAACATATTTTCAGCTCTAACTGGAAATTACTTCAGTTGTATTTCCATTTTGATAAAGTTTTTGTAACACCTTCTAACAATATTTAAAAGCGATTATGATTCGAATTAATCTGTCTGTCTATATTTCTGTCCGTCTGTTTATAGGTCCGTTTGTCCACCTCTATCGCCCATAAATATATACAGATATTTTTTTTTTTTTAAATAATATATATTTCTCAAGTTCACTATTGCATATTCATATTTAAAATAGCACAAATAGCACAAGTGGTTTGTTTACAGGACACCCAAAAGAGTGCCAGTGCATTGTGTTTTATGACTATCATCATTTTTATGAAACCTACTTAAGTAACTTTGTATTGCACAAATCATAATGAATTTAATATTTATCATTAAAAAAAAAAAAAAAAATCTATAAGATATGGTATCGTTAATGTTTATCGTTAATCTTTAAAAAGCTACACTGCTAAAATATTCAGTTATATTAAAGGCTATAATTTGAAATTGCTGTGGTTGAATTTCCGTTTGTTTTATAGGTTTTTACCACTTTCGAAGAATGTTTAAAAGTGATTATTATTTCACTTAGTCTGTCTGTCTTTCTGTCATTCTTTTTATCTGTTGCTATCACATAATCAAAGTACATTGTAAGCTAAACAACGCAACGAGTACGTAGAGGAAAGTGTTAATATGCGAACCGTCAAATTTATTTTTATTATTAATTTTTAATTGCCTCATTCAATTTATTTTGTTATAGCTGTATGATATTTGTAAAAATATAAGAATACAAAAGTAACTGAATGCTTATTAAAAATAAATAAGAAGAAACCTTGAAGTAAATTGCTTTCTTATTCATCTTTGAAGATATAATAGATCTAATTAAGGTTAACTTTGAAATTTTTATATATAATTTATAGCTAACACTTCAAAAAGGCAGATTTCAAAAATCAGATTATTAAGACAGAGAACTGAGGTAAATGGACTATGGTCCATTGTACCCCGTTTCTTAGGGTTCCATTGTACTCCGTCTGGACCTCTGAAAGCAAATAATTAAAAAAAATAAAAAATCCTCTTAAAAATATTTTAATGAGATTAAATATAATAATAGACGAGCTTAGCCCTTTATTGTGCTAAATAGCCTGTTCCAAATCATTATTTCTAAAAGACGAAAAGAAAAAATGTTTAACTAAAGATATTTACTTTTGGCTACCATAAACTAAACTTCTCGAATAAAATGGCTAAATTGTTAGTTAGGCATGAAGTTGCTTTCTAAATTTCATCGTTGCAGTGATGCTATCTATGTACCAAAATACGAACCACAAAAATAAATAAATAAATAAATTATAGGGAGCGGTCCATTGTACCCCACTCTCCTCGACATTTTTTTTTTTTATTAACTTCTATTCTTGTTTGTTTGTTTGTATGTTTGTTTGTTTGTTTATCCGGTACAAATCTTGCAATCGAATTTTAACTAACTTTCCTACTAGCTAGACATTTGAAACTTTCACAGTAGCTCAGAACCCGGTGACAATACAATACTTCGAAGTCCGAATTTCGAATTTTTGATTAGTTTTCTTATAATAAATTAAAATATGAAAATAATAACATTCTAATAGAGTTAAAATAGCCATTAAAATATTAGCTATAATTTAATAGTTGCCAAAAAAAAAAAAAAAAAAAAAAAAAAATACGAGTTCATTTTCTTTCGACATAAAAATAAATACATTTAATTAAACATGAACGTTAAAAAATTATAAAAGGTTAAATTAT
The DNA here is from genome assembly GCA_963930645.1 of Salticus scenicus. NCBI lineage: Eukaryota > Metazoa > Arthropoda > Arachnida > Araneae > Salticidae > Salticus > Salticus scenicus. The sequence continues at coordinate 261,494,634 of OZ005655.1, read as the reverse complement.
GCATCTCACAAAAATTGACGTCATTATCAGTTTAAAAAATTTATGCATATTGATAAGAGCTGTATGGTTCATCAGAAAATTTAAAACATGGTATATGAAATTTTTTTTAATATTATAATTATTTCTATTAAAAACCTAATTTAAATGCAATATATCTTTATCTGACACTCATTAAGAATCAAATTTTAACTGTTAAAAAAAAAAAAAAAAAAAAAAAAAAAAAATACGACCACTAAAAAGTTTATTTATTTTTTAATACGATAAAGTAACTCGTTAGAGTCAATATCTGTTCTATTATATTAAAATCCTCTCCGTGGAAGATGAAAATTGGGATGGTATGTCCTTGGGGTTAAGTCCTAGACTTTCGCCAATTGCCTGTAGAGTAGCCCTAGTGTGATGCACTCAAACTTAACCTCAACCTCTATTATATTTAATAAAGGCCTACTGAAAGGGGAATTAATTAAAGTGGAAGCAAAGAATTTATGAAAACAGTATTTTAGTAATTTTTTGTGTATCCTTTAATTTTATGAACTAGTATACTAGTTTTTGATATAATACAACGAAATATTTATATTTAAATCTTAATTATTACTTTCTTTCCTATATTGGAATGGAAATGATATAAATGTATTTGATAAATTTGAGTCTTTTTTTTACTTTGAAACGTTATTTACATTACTTAGAGTTTTTCTTAGTATAACATTTTATGTAATGAAAGTTTATTTCGAATGATATCTGCCCATAAAATATATTAGTACCAATAAATTTAAATTTAGAATACTATTTAAAAATTATATTGATTTTTAAGCTTATAAAAAATGTGTTGTTGTTGTTGTTACTTATGCCACTCGGAAATTCCGAGCCCCGTTAGTGGAACTAACCGGGTTTAAGGCAGGAGGGGTGCGTCATTCCGTTTAACAGAGGAGCGCCCATTATAGGGAGGAAGTACGTCTTAGCTCCAGAAGCTGGCGATAGATGGCAGCACCAGCAGGAACTCGAATTTTGATCCGGGACAAGGCTGTGTTTAAACCCATGTTCCGGTACCCCCAGAGGTATAATTTTTGATGGGAACTTGGAGGACTTTGCGACCACGACGGATTTAACGTGCACCAGTCGCCATTAGCGTACACGACGGTCTTCGGCCGGCTCGAGGACCGAACCCGCAATCTTTCGATCACGAACTCGCTGCTCTTACCGATCAGGTTACCGCGGCCCATAAAAAAAAAAAAAAAAAAAAAAAAAAAATGTAATACAATGCTTCAATATGTTAAAAATATACATGTTACTTTGAAAAAAAAAATATGAAAAATAATTTCTATTGTATTATCATTTTTAATAATTTTCTAAGTTAATTACATTTTAGAGTGCAACTAGCAATTATCGATAAATAAAAAAATAGCAATGCAAATTTTAATGCACTTCTTTTTCTTTAATCTAGGAGAGACTGTGGGATATTCCGTCATTTTTCATAACATATATTTCTACTTTTAACTGACAGATAATGCATTATATTCTGTTTAATTGAGCTCTTGAGAGATTTTAGGATGTATATGAAAGAAATGCGTTTCTGTTCAAACAGATAATGTAAAGAAAAAAAAAAAAAAAACTCTGAAAAGAGATTTATGTTCCCGTTTTCTCATATTTTTACAATTTTTAAATTAGCCCTGTCTCATAGAGAAAACTTATACTTTTTAAAAATATGTCGTAAATTATGCTTAGCAACACTTATAAAATTTAATGACGAACCTATTCCTTAACTTAAACTGATATTTTTCAATGTATTGTTTGATTAACCGTTTGAAGCTTATTACGAGAACACGGATTAATTGTTGATTTCTAAAGATTTTAATATAAAGCGAAGCACAGCATAAAAGGGCAAGCTGGGACATTTCTTCCCCCTGGTAAAGTCTAGTCGGTAATTTTTTCTGGATTCTGGTTGGTATGAGATTTTGTAAATAAAATATCTAAGCTTAAGTTACACGCATAAAAAATTCCAGCAGAATCTTATATACAAGCTTGGTTAATCATCTCAACCATCCAATTATTTGAATCTAACTGGACTTCTCAAATATAACAAAATTTTTGAAATTTTAACTTTGCAATTTTAAGTATGTAGAGTAAGTGCAACCACGGGATAAATGTAATCTTGACTTATGATTCACTTTACCGACTGAACGAATTGTGCTTGAATATAAGCTAGCCAACAAGAATTTTTCAACTGCTACAACTAATGGATTTCCCAAATGTAGGCAAGAATAAAGCTTTTATAAACATTTGAAAAACAAAATAATGGTGATATAATTAGAATTCATTTATTTTAATTCAAATGGCATGAATTTGATTCAATAATGTTTAGTAATTTCTTTGCACGAAACATTAATCAGCATCACTGGTTGTAATAATTTTCTACTATACTGTAACGTTTTTACTCGTTCTCTCTGTTATTTTTAAATAATTTTGGTGATAATTTAGTGTGAGCGAATAAGCAAAGTGAGTGAGACCGTCAAAATATATTGGAAATATTCTGAAAACCATTATTGAACCATATTCTGAAAATACATTATTGCGTTATATTACATCAGCAGCGTTCTTTTGGGAGAAGTTCAAAGAGCTCTCAAACGCGAAGCATTTTAACCCTATTTCTCAAAAGAACGCAGCTATTGGCGAACGGGTAGATCTTTCCGATCGGTCGAGTACTGATAGATTACAACATGGGGAGATCTCCCCAATGTGCCGAGTACTGATAGTTTACAAAACGGAAAAATCTTCCCGATCGGTTGGCAAAGAGATAAGCTAAATTTAGACCTAGTAGTCATCAAGACGATTTGTTTGAAACTTTCTTTGTTATATTTAGCCTTAGAAAAGCAAATAAAATATGAAACAGTTTCAGAAGTTTGAAAAATTGCTTAGATTTCTACTCTACAACAGAGAGCCTTTCTGGAATTTCGATGTTCTGCTATAGTTGTACTTGTAAAGTTTAATCTCAGTTCTTGGTATAGAAATTTAAGTTTTGTATGCAGGTTTTGAATAAAAGATTTGTTTCATTTCTAAAGTTTTTGGTTATACTTAAAGTAAGAATTTTGTACGTCTAGCAAGTACAACAAGATTGTTCACTCTTTTCCCAAACAATTTAAATTTATCACTTATATATATATCTAAGAAATTCAACTTTCCCACTTCCAGAGAAAACACTATCAACCAACCTCCCATTTATTAGTTGATGCAGAATGGCAACAGCTGTTACCTGAAACGAAAGTTAGGAGAAGAAGCAGGAGTTCTTCGCGAGATGTCAGAATGATCAGACGGGATCAGAGATATGCTGTTTGAGCATAAGTGCTCAGAACTTTAAGTTGTTCTCATTAGTTATGAAAACTAGCACAGACGGTGCACAGAAGTTAATGTTATTTTCTAAACAGTTCTAACTGATGCATTGTATATATTTATTGTAAATTTGTGTTCGTCATCAAATAGATTAGTGTGTTATATAATTTCAGCGTAATTCCTATAGTGATTCTTCGTTTTTTTTTCATTTTTATTCTTGTGAATTTAATGGAAAAAATAGTATTAGCAACGATTATTTCATATTCTCTATTCTGTGAATGATACTTACATATATATATTTAGCTGCGATTTTCAATTTTCAATGAAACCTAATACTTTGACCTTTATAGATTTCATCGTTTTGTTAAAAAGTTTAAGATGTGGGAAATACTAGTTGGATATTACGGAAAATTTTGCAATTTTGCAATTCTCTAACGAATTGACCTATTTTAAAAATTAAAGATAAATCCCCGATTTGTGAGGATTTTCCCTATCTGGAAATTCGACTTGCATTTATCTCAATGCACTGTATATGTATATAGTAAGCCGAGGTTACTCTTATCTCAAACCATGGGGAAAGTGGAACTGCGAAACACAAAATATTCATCATTTTTTCCTTTAAGTGGAACATTGTTAAGTTGTTAAAGAACTCACACAGTCTGTAGAAAATTAGTTGCAGTTTATACTTAAAATGTTTCGGAAATGTAAATATAATAACAGCTTAGAAAAATAAGATTTAATTGAAATTATGTCAAAACATTTTTAAACTTAACATCACTTCGCTCTATTTTTATTTTCTCTTATTCACATAATGGTAGAGAAAGTTTTTTTTTTTTTTTTTTTTTTTTTTTTTGATCAGATTTTTGATAATGATATTTTGGTACATTTGCTTCTTTTCAGCTGCCCTAAATTTGAAAATTGATTTTTTAATGGTTAGTTTGCGTGTTTTTGCGTGTGTCTCTGTATTAACTGTTTATTGGCATATCTCAAAAACAAATGTTCGCAAGAAGTTGATATTTGATATATTAAATCTGTATCATATGATGGTCGTGACACATTTTATTGAAATCTGGTAAATACCTTGGCGAAATTTCACGTTTTTCCTTTCATCGTCTTGAGACTGCATGAAAAAAAAATGTATATACATATATACATGTGTATTAGAAGAACATAAGCATATTTTTTATAGAATATGGTAAGGAAAACATTCAATTCTCATATTTACGGACCTATACAAAAGAATTTTATTTACGAGGCTATATCATCGAGAAATTTCATCTAAGTGCAGTTTAAATGGTTTTATGCGTTTCTCTTATTGCTCTAAATTTAAGTATAGTTTGTGTTGGGTATAAAATTAACAGATAATATACAGGGTTACTGAAAATTAAGCGAATACATTATTTTTTATTGGGTGTGATTGATGATAGTGCTTTAGCAAAATTTATCATACCCATTGAAATTGCTTAAGAATAATAATTAATTTCAATTACTCTTCAAATAGATAATATATCTTTCTTGAGTCCAATTTTTTTATGTTGCATTTTTGCTATAATTTTTTTCATTTTGAATTCGATATATCAATACGAATATCAAGATTTTAGTGACCAGCCTTTGTGTGTGTGTGCCTGTTATTTTTGTAACTTAAAAAAATAAATAAAAGAAGGAGATTCAAATTTGGTATTTTAAAGACCAAATAGAAATACCACTTGAAAACTTTGATTAAGATCGGCAATTTTCAAACAGAGATATAGTAAAATTCGATCCTGGTCTCTGCTCGATTGGAGACACCATCACTTAATATTAAATAAATTCGGACGTGGCTTTGAAATAAAACACCTCGTACTTAAAGACGAAAACATTTAATACGACACTACTAAAAAAAACGCACAAAACATAGATAAACATTTAGAACACAAAAAAAATATTCTTCTCTAATTAACTAAAAATGTCATTCTCTCGTTCCATCCAAAAAAACTCCGTTGTCTCTTCTTTTGGCTGTTGCCACCTATCCTGTCTAAATACCACTTCTAGACGTCATGGAACTTTACTCGTCCCTCCTTTTTGAGCTTATACGTCACAGGAGTGACTATGATGCTACCAAACTTAGATACTGTTTCATGATATAGAGAGTTTCTACACAAATGTTCACATTCATGATAATGCTGAATAGTTTTTGATATAAGTTTTTCATATAGGAAGAACACCAAGAGTTTCTAAGAAAATGTTTATGTAGGTACCACAAAAATTCTTTTTAGAAAAAGTTTATCAAATAAATGTTCATATATGTAAATCCTAAAAGTTTATATCAAGAGTTTATAAAAAAAATGCATATATCATAAAATCTTTAGGAAGAGCTTCTGCATATGCCCACAGAAAAAAAAAATTAAATGCAGAGTATATTCATCAATAAACAACAACAGCAATATACACAAATAATTGATCTAAATATCTTACAAACAACCCTTATAATATGCACATGAATTATATAGTATATCACGAGGTAAATTAAATTTGAATAATTAGATATAACTGAAATACTATTAAAATATTTTAAGGAAGTCTAGATAAAGAATCGGCATTGCCATGATTTTTCCCCTTCCTATACGTAATTTTTAGATTATATCTTTGCAAAGCTAAAGCCCAACGTGCTAATTTTGCACCGTGTGGCATTGTTTGGGTCAGAAAAGTCAGAGGATTGTGATCGGAAATTACTTCGACTTCTGCACCGAAGAGCCAAGTATCAAACTTTCGTAGAGCAGTCAGCACACTGTAAGCCTCTCGTTCGATCGTTGACCATCTGACTTGGCACGGAGAAAGTTTTTTACTAAAGAAAGCAATCGGATGTTCTTTGCCAGAATCGTCCGACTGAGATAAACATGCTCCTATAGCTTTGTTCGAAGCATCCGTGTATAATTTGAATGGCTTTGCTATATTAGGCGTATATAGAGATGGCATATTCATTAAATGGTGTTTCAAATTTTGAAAAGCTGTTTCTTGGGCATCAGACCAGGGAATTTCATTAGGTACGCTTTTCTTTGTTAATTCAGTCAAGGGAAGAATTTCTGAAGCAAAATTTGGAATGTATTCCTGGTAATAATTAGCCAAATCAATTACACTACGAAGTTCTATTTTGGTGATAGGCCTGCAAATTTTTCTTATAGCTTCGGTTTTTTCGGGATCGGGTGTATGTCTTCTTGATCCAATAATATGGCCTAAAAATTTCACTTCATTCTTTCCGAAATCGCATTCCTTTAAATTAACTGTAAGACCAACTTCTTGGAATGTTTTGAGAACTCCTTTCAAGTGTTATATGTTCATTCCAAGTGGTAGAAAATACTGCAACATCATCGATATAGGAACGACACTAATCTTTATGACACTCTAAAACTTTGTCTATAGATTTTTGAAATGTACTACCAGCGTTCTTCATACCAAATGGCATGACAGTCCATTGGAAATGCCCTGAATGGGTAGTAAAAGCAGTATAATGTTTGCTGTCTTCTTTAATATGTATTTGCCAGTACCCTTTCGTGAGATCTAGAACAGAAATAAACTGCGAATTACCAATCAAGTAAATAAGATCATTGGCAATCTTCATGGGGTATGCATTTGGGATGGTATAGCTGTTCAATAAACGAAAATCAACACATAACCTAACAGTTCCATCCTTTTTGGCAACGCAAACTACAGGATGAGCCCATTCGCTGTTACTATGTTCTATTAGTCCAAGTGTAAGTAATTCTTGAATCTGTCGATCCACTTCCTTTTGCATAACTATCGGTATTCTATATGGACGTAGTCTTTTAGGACAGCAATCTCTAGTAACGCGGACACTGTGTCCTTCTACTTTAGCGATTCCGGGTTTAGTGCTGAAAACATTATTATATTTGCATATCACATTTTTCAAACCATTTTTCTTTTCAAAATTTAAATCTAAACTATCAATATGGTCCGCTGTCTCTTTAGGGGTTAGGCATCCATTTCCGAATGGTGCATAATGAATATCACCAAAATCTTTATCTTCATCAAATATTAGGCCAACATGGTCAATTCGAGCAACATATGGTCTGAGCTTATTAAAATGCAGTTCTCTTCTGGACCCATTCTCTAATTCAACTAAGGCTGAATGTGGTCTAGTGATTTCAACAACAGTAGCTGAGCCAATCCAAGTTTTAAGTAATTTATGCGAAGATGAAGGAACTAGTATTAGTACTTTATCACCAACATTAAACTGTTTATCTCTTGCTCTCAAATTATACCGCAAAGTATATCTTTCTTGCGAATCCTGAGCATATTCTGATGCAATTTCATGTGCTTTTCTTAGTTTCTCAACTAGTTCTGATATATATTTTTCAACTGATGCGGAAGCTGAAGTGGGAATTTTCCTCTCACCAGTCCATACGTCTTTCAATAGTGACAATGGTCCAGGAGGCAAACGCCCATAAACCAACTGAAACGGAGAAACACCTGTCGTACTATGAGGAACTTCTCTGTAAGCAAAAAGTAGATATGGAAGATGCAAATCCCAGTTAGATCCATATTCCTGTATATTTTTATTTAACATATCTTTCAATGTTCGATTCCAACGTTCCACTGCACCCATACTTTCTGGATGACCTGGCGTTGCAAGCCTCGGAGAAACTCCAAGAAGTTCCACAAATGCTTCAATTAATTTAGCAGTAAAATTAGCACCTTGGTCTGTACATATTACTTTGGGGAACCCTGTCTGTGTAAATATTCTCATCAGATTATTGCAAGTTGTTTTAGCATTGATGTTAGTCACGGGAATAGCTTCAGCCCATCTAGTACATAAGTCAACTGCACAAATCACATATTTATGTCCTCTTCGAGACGGGGGTTCTAAAGGTCCAATACAGTCCAAACTCCAGACTTCAAATGGAATTTCTGGCCTAACGATGGGTTGTATCGGTATACGATCCCTATAGGAAACTGTTCTGCGTAATTGGCAGGTTTTGCAACTTTCACAAAATTTTTTAACGTCTTCTTTGAGACTTGGCCAATAAAATGAATATTTTATTCTCTGCTTTGTTTTCTGTTCGCCTAGATGACCAGCCAATGGTATTTCGTGTGCCATCCTAAGAACTTCTTTTCTTTTGCATGTGGGCAGAACAACTTGATTAACATTTTCTCCACATAAGCATTCTGAATGGACAAGAACTCCATTACTAATTTTAAATGAATTCTTCCCATTTTTGGCATAAAACCAGGATTTCTATAAATATTCATCATCTAATTGTAATTTTATAAAATCTTCTTTATTTCCATTGCTTTCATCATCGGTAATCTCAGCATTAAGTTGAAGGGACGTTGAGATGTTTTTCTTTTCATTATGCTCTTCCTGATTTTCTTTTTCGATGCTCTCATTTAATTTTGCAAGTACATGATTCATACATCCATTTAATTCTACATTCTCCATTAAAACTTCATAGGCAGTTGAACAAATTAGCATATCATTCACAAGTTCCTTCGACACTGCACAAGTTACAGGTACATTGCCGTGTTTCCCATCATCTATCTTTAGGTCAAAAATCTTTAGAGCAGCTACTTCTTTTTCACCGAAAGCCGAAATAATTTGGATTGTTCCATTCCATTCTCCAAAGTCGGTATCGACCAAATCTGCACGAAGACTGAAATTTGTGCTCCAGTATCCACTATTGCCTCCAAAACTTTTTCTCCACATTTGATATTTACGTATTTCAAATCATCAATTCCATCTTTAATCGGCATAGAGGTTGACACAGTAATTGACACCTTAGCAGTTACAACTTCGTTCGCTGTCTTTGGCTTCAACCACATTACTTACGGCATTATGAATTGATGTTTTCTTGGAATTCTTGGGACAAACTCTAGATAAATGCCCCACAGATCCACACAAAAAGCAAGTAGGTTTAAAACTTGTATTTTGATCAGTTCTTGGAGGAAATGATGTCCTAAATTTCCGAGATGGCTGTTCGTCCTTTTGTTTGTTGCTAAAGTCTTTAAAATCAGGTTTGTAATTACTAGTTGTTCTATGTTTCATATCACTGAAACCGGATCCCTTAGCATTCAATCGTACACTTTCGTACTCATCCAACTTATCAGCTAAAATACCCAGAACAAGTAACTTAGCCCAGTCATCGACGAAATGGATATCACCTGGAACGCGTCTTTTTAACTGATCCGTAATCATAAGATTCTTCAATCCTTCAAAATCATTTACTGCAACTCCTTCAAGCCATTCCTCAAAGTAGCTTGTTATTTCGAAAACAAAGTCTCGCCAAGATCGAGTAGGGTTTCGCTGATGTTTCACAAATTTTAGTCTGAAATGTTCAGGGCCTAATTTAAATCGTTTTAATAATAAACCTTTGATATAATCATAATCGTCAAATTTTTCTTCTGATTCACGAGCTATTAATTGAGTGATTTCTTTTGGCATAAGAGCTAAAAGAGCTGATACCCAGTTACATTTATCTAGATTAATTCTATTGGCTTGACGCTCAAACAAAGTCAAGAACAGCACTATATCTCCATCTCTCATTTCGAATTTTGGAACGATTTTTGTTAAATCTTGCGTACTACTCTTAGCTTCAGAAATCGGTGCTACTTTAAACTTTTCAGCTTCCAAACGGCTTTTTTCTAACTCAAATTCATATTCGCGTTTTTGTTTTTCTTGCTGTTCACGTAATTTTTCAATCTCTAGCTCTTGGAATTGCTTTTCAGCATCTTGTTTCTCACGGAGCTTCCTATCTTCGATAATAATCTCGAGCTGATTCTTAGTAAATTCTTCGTCATATTCTTTATCTTTGGTAATTAATTTTCGTAAATCGCTTACAGTAATTTTATTCGTGACCTGAAGATTCAACTCCACAGCCAACAATTTCAAATCCTCTTTCTTTGCGCGACCCAAATATGCCATCTTATACACCTAAAATTTTCTGAACGAGAAACTTAGCAAAAATTCCTTAAGTTGGTGCTGATTAAAACACTTTGTTAAATATTAATGGAAATAAAATTATATACCATACGCAAAACTAATAATTTATACCTAAAGCAATTGATATCTATATAAATTTCTTTACTTAGCTTATGAATCAAATTGACTTTAAAAATACATGAATGTTATTTTCACACATTAAAAATAATTTAAAACACACTGTCGTGCATATTTACATTTCCTTACGCAATGAAATATAAAATAAAATTCTTTTCTTATTTATCCAATTTATTTTTTATTGAAACCAACACTTTTATTTCATATAAAATGAATAAACAAACATTTCTATCATAAGCTTACTTCAACGTTTGTAAAAAAAAAAAAAAAAAAAAAATCTGGAGTGACTCCACTCGACTTTCCGAACATTGAGTAACTAACAGTTTTGTAGATAAAATAAAGAAAGAGGAATTGCTAAACAAACAAAAGAGAGAAAACCATAATAGAGTGTTTTTTTCTCCATATATCACACGAGGTTTTATTTAACGCTACTGAACTTTGAGCCCTTAGATCATAATGATAAAGAATTTTTCGTTTTGTCCCTGTAAAAATCTATAGATGCTAGATTCACCAAAATGCTTATAGTTAGTGGAACAGTGATTTATAATATTCATACAAATTTTCAGCTCAATTGAATAAGGCGTTTAGATGCTATCGCACTTTTAAAAATTTGGTCTCATAGGCCATAATGATAAAGAATTTTTCTTTGTGTCCCTGTAAAAAAACTGTAGTGCTAGATTCACCAAAATCTATACAGTTGGTGCAAATGCGACCTATAACATGTGTACAATTTTTTTGCTCAGATTAATAAGGCGTTTAGACGCTATCACACTTTTAAAAATTTGGCCCCATTGGCCTTAATGATAAAGAATTTTTCTTTGTGTCCCTGTAAAAAAACTATAAGTGCTAGATTCTCCGAAATCTATACAGATTGAGTATCTGTGACCTATAATATGGGTATAAAATTTTTGCTCAATTGAATAAGGCGTTTAGATGCTATCGCACTTTTAAGATTTTGGTCCCATAGGCCATAATGATAAAGAATTTTTCTTTGTGTCCCTGTAAAAAAACTATAAGTGCTAGATTCACCAAAATCTATAGGGTTCGTACTATGGTGACTTACAATATACGTACCAACTTTCAGGTTAATCGAACAAAGCCTTTAGACGCTAGCGTGTTCACAAACATACACACATACACACATACACACATACACACACATACATACATACATCATCGTAAAAATAGTGAAAACGGACTCAGGGGACCTCAAAACGTATAGAAACATCAAAATCTCGAATTCGGATTTTTGACATGATTACAATACTTTCCTCACTATAGTGTTCGGAAAGTAAAAAACAATTAAAAAAAAATGTAATCTTTAACACTTTTTATATAATTACCATGTGTCAAGAAAAAAAAATTTACTCTTTCTATAAAATAATGAAATGGAACAAAAAATAAAAATAATAATAACGCAGACGATTTTCGTCAGCATTAGCTATTTCGTTCGAAAACAACTAATTTATTATGGCTCGTTATTAAATGAAATAAACAAAACACTATTTGTGTAATTTCAGCACTTAATAACTAAATTGAATCAACTCTCATATATATTTCATATTAGGTACATTCATTAAAATATAAATATTCTAAAAAAAAAAATAGATTTTCCAATTTCAGGAATAAAATACGATATTTACTTTTATTTATTTCATCACACAAAATACTTTTAACTCTATATTTCGGAGAGCAAAAAAACAAATATATATATATGTATATATATCAAACTGAGGGCGAAAATATCAAGATCTACAATTGTAGATATTTAACAGATAAACAACTCTATATTTTTTGAAGTAAATTAAAAAAAAATTACATTGTATTAAAATTAATATTCACTGGCGTGAAATATTAAACTTTTATTCACTGTCGTAAATAAATGTAATTAATACATATACGTTTTATTAAAATTAACAATCACTGGCGTGACATTGTATGCTGTTATTTACCAGCGTAAAATATAATGCACTTAATACATTCACACTGTATTAAAATTGACATTCACTGGCGTGAACTTTATTCGAATGTATTCAAAATATTAGAACTGACGTTCTATTTTCATTTTTTGTTAGGAAAAAAAAAAAAACATTTTTAGAATGTACACTTAAAATATTTGGGCATATACACAAAAGCTCTTACCTTCCCCATTTTCTAAGTATCGTTTTCTATCATGGTAAAAGGCTGCACCAGTAAAATTCGATCCTGGTCTCTGCTCGATTGGAGACACCATCACTTAATATTAAATAAATTCAGACGTGGCTTTGAAATAAAACACCTCGTACTTAAAGACGAAAACATTTAATAAGACACTACTAAAAAAAACGCACAAAACATAGATAAACATTTAGAACACACACACACAAAAAAAAAAAAAATTCTTCTCTAATTAACTAAAAATGTCATTCTCTCGTTCCATCCAAAAAAACTCCGTTGTCTCTTCTTTTGGCTGTTGCCACCTATCCTGTCTAAATACCACTTCTAGACGTCATGGAACTTTACTGATATGAATAAAAGTTCTGTGTATAATTTGAAATATGTTTTTCTGTTTAATCACAACTTGAAATCGTTTATGAATGCTGGTAGAATAATGAAACAGGAATTGATTGGGGCAGCCTCATCTTGAAATACACGCCGTCTGAAAGCATTTCTATAACTAGGAATGTAAGATGTCATGTAAAATCGTGTAGGCTTTACTTTGGAACTCGTTTCAACTTAGTCTTTTTTTTTCTTTTTTCTTTTTCCTTTTATAAAAGTATAACATCTTGACTTAGAACTATTGTTATTTAACAATGACATTTCTTGAACTGCTGTCGCTGGTATGTTACGGATCAGACATATGTAATAAAATAAACACCCAATGTTTCACTAAAAATGCATATTTTACATTGAAATCCCATAAAACATGTTACCATAAATACACATCTATTTTATTGCAAGACTTGGGTGAAATGCCGAAACGAAAGCATCTAGGAAAAATAGTTTTAAGATTAAAAAAAAAAAGTAAAAGTAAATATATTTTTAATTTGTACATTTATACTCAAAACAAAATAGCATCAATTTTCCTAAGAGTTCAATGAATAATAAATAACTGGGAATACTATAGAAATATTAAACAAAAACTACAGCGTCTTCCTCCAATGTAAACTATACAAAATTTGTAATCGACTGTTTTAAAATATATTTATTATTATATGATTTTCTTATACATGCATACATACAATAATAATAATAATAATAACTTAATAATTCAATACTTTATTTTTTTGGAACTTTTTTGCATTATCCATTTGTAAATGTTTGCAAGGGTTTTTGAGATAGTTTTTTATTTCACTAGATCATTTTCTTCAGATCTAAGACAGGTTATCAAGAAGTTATATTGGCCCTCTGAGAACTGTGAAAAATTAAAGCCATGTACTTTTTGACATGGGATATAGATAAAGAAGAGTAACATAAATCAAGAAAAGAATAATAAAAAAATAAATAAGGAAAAGTATTTTTTTAAAGAACTTGTGAAGAAATATTTAAAATATTTCATTAGCATTTTTTAGAGTTTATATATTTATATACTTATATAATTGATAATATTTTATTTCATTACTCATTTAAAAAAAAAAAAAAAAAAAAAAAAAAAAAAAAAAAAAAACTTTTGCAAATGAATTTTTAAAAGATACATTGCTACAAATACGCACACATTTTGTAGTTAATTTGACATATTAGGAAAATTAACGATAAAATCACACGATATTTTAGTTTTTCAAATGTAAAATTTTTCCTTTTTAAAAATAGCAAATAACTTTCATGACCATTATTACTAAACGAGAGTGTCTAATTATTTAATTTTATGATTTTCTTCATTACTGTTTAAAATTGAAAGTGTGGATTTATCTTTTTATTTTGCTTTCGCATTTTATAGTCTTCTATTTTAGGAAGGTACTACAAATGAAAAGTATATTCTATAATCTTAAAAAAATTCAAGAAATAAAAAAATAAAAAATTAAAAAGTAGATAATTTCGTTTCGTTATTTATGAAAAATTTTAAGTTAAATAATCGTATGCTTTTGCCATGAATATTATAGACAGACGGATAACAAAATCAAATCTCGGCAGAAAAGTTGATATTTACTTCACGTTACGTTTTCTGTTGACATTTTGAAATAGTGTTTATATATATATTAATGAATTTCTGCAGTAAGCGTTATATAGTATATCACAAGTTGGAAACTACAGTATAAGGTTATAAACAGTGTGAATAAATAAAGCTTATATGCTTTATTACACAAAATTTACACCTTTAATGTAGTTGTTTATAAAAATACCTCTCATAAATGTCTCGAAAAAAAGTAACGCTATGTAAAGACTAAATTATTTAAATCTATAACTTTCGTTTTACATATATAGTTTAATAATTAGATATTAGACTTATAATCGCTCGCCTTCATTTAAATCTGTTTGCCTCTAATAATATACAGGGCTACTAAGTATCCGGAAAGCATTTGAGGAACTTTTACGGACTACCTACTTCATTATAACCACTTTTTTTGTTGTTGTAATCCTTTTACCTTTAAATTAAAATAATTTGCATTTACTCAACGGGCAGTTTTTGAGCGATCAGGGAGAGCAAAATCTATTAGATAAATGAAAAGTTTTCGTGGTTATTTTCAGAATGGGGTGCATCTAAGATATTTTGTGGCCCGATGAGAAAGTTTTTACTATTCAAGTCGCTAAAAACTCTCAAAACTATTGCAAACGTTTGGATATAGCTCTCAAGAACACCAGAAAACGAAAAGATGCAACAAGGTATTTGTCTCTACAAATGTTTGATGGTTTGGGATGAGATTAGCAACAATGGGAAGACTCAATTTTTTTTTTCGAAGAAAATGTAAAATATAATGGAAAAGTTTATCAAAAAGATGTTTTAGAGAAAGCTCTACATCCATGGAAGAAAAATCACCCGGCTAAGATATTTCACTAAGTTTGTGCTCTGGTCCACGGAGTCAAATCAACGTTTGCTTTAATCGATGTCAAAGTGAAAAGGTATCTGACCAAAAATCTGTGTTCTTCTAACAGCTCTGATTCGTATCCAATGGATTTTTCAGTGTGTGAGTTCTTAGAAGAACAATTGCTAACACAGAAAATCATACATTTGATACACTCAAGAAAGCCCTGGGCAAAATATGGGACGATTTAGATCCAAACAACTTGCGACGTACCGTCACCTCACCTCGGAAGAAGATCGCAGCTTGCATCAAAGCCAATGACTGCCATTTCGAAAACTCATAAACTCATAGTAAAAAATAACTGTTAGACATTACTTGTTGCAAAAACAGAATCTTTAAATTTGTTTTTCATTTCACTAATTATTTATTATCAAATATTTTTTCCGGATACTTAATAGCCACTCTGTATATATATATATATATACATATATATATGTCCTACTGCAATGATATTTCAAGGAAGATATCATAATTGTTATTTTACTTCCATTGAAAATATACAGAAATTCATTAAAGTATTGTAGAATAATTATAAAATTTATATACGTTTTAAAAATTGTAATAGATGAAAAAAAAAATTAAATTTTTTTCTTTTATGAAAAGTTTAGAAATCAAAAATCTTTATGATTAACATTGCGTTATCTATCATAATAAATATTTTGTTTTTGCATATCAATTACCTCTCAAAATTTATTTTCTCTAATCTATTAAAAGCAGAGATTGCTAAATAAGTGTATTAGAAACGAAAAGTCTTCTAAATCATCAATAATGTTTAACTCTGTGCACTGTTCAGTTTGTCATTCATTTTGCATGATTCATATTAATTTTGAAATCGTATGTTTACCGCAAAATTTATTCAATATTTATCCGCAACCGAGTGAAAGCATTAGTTAAATACTTTAAAGGAGCATTAACTAGATTAAACACTCATTATGAAATTGCTTAACTAAATTACTTGTAAATACATTATAAACGCTATTCAAAACACAAATTAAACGATATTGAACCCATTAACATCTGTATCTTAATATAACGGAAATATTACATTTTACACGTATTTAATGCGAAATTAATACGCTTAAAATTTATGTATATTTAAGTACTCGCAGATAAAAGGTTCACTGTTAAAAAAATGCAACTTTGCTGCCAGAAATTCTCTGTAATTTGAGAAAAAAGTCGTAAATTACGAAGATCTTACGTTGGCAAAACGCATTTTTCTGTAATTGCAGAGAATTTCTGGCAGCAGAGTTGCATTATTTTAGCAGTATGATTAGCATCGGAAAACTGATATGTATGAAAGTATAAAAACTGTGTAAAACTGTTAACATTATATGTTTTATGATTTAATATAAATGGACTTAATTAACAAATTAATTTGTATCTACACGGACTTCAAATGTTATTGTATGAATGAGTATAAACACTATTTTGTTTACGTATATATATTAAAAAAAAATCAAGAAATTAAATCAAAGTAAATTTCTGTAGTAAGATTATTTTATCAGTATGGTTGCATTGACTCCAAATGTTATTGTTTGAATAAGAATAAACACAACTGGATCCTTTAAAAAAAAATTCTGAGGTAAAGTATAATATAAATTTTCGTCGTTATTCATCAGTATTAAAAAAAAAAAAAAAAAAAAAAAAAGTTTGCCGTTTTTATTTATAAGAAATTTGCTGGTTTTATTCCAAAGAGTACATTGTTAAAAATAAAATGGTACCAATTTATCTGCAACCGATATTCTGGAGGTAATTTTCATCATTTTAATTGTGTCATTATACTTGTAACCACTAATTAAGGTCATTTGCCGTCAGACATAGGTTTGATGACAAATGTATTTAATTTAACCGTCCTAATTAAACCACCAGCCCATTATATCTTTGCATACATGTGCTTATACCTCATTTTTGGATCTTTAGATTATTATAGTCAATTCTTCATAATATTATTTATTAAGCTGCTAGACAAAATATCAACAATTTCAAATTTTGATAGTTACTTGGTCTGTTTGAAAGGAAAAAGTGCTTAAAAAAAAAAAAAAAAAAAAAAAAAAAAAAAAACTATAATTTGATAACTAAGTTAGTACACAAAACGTTAAATATATGGAAGAATTTATAGCTAATTTATTATAAAAGTTTAAAATACCAATCGATTAGACATTTCGTTATAAAAAGAGAAAAAAAAGAAAAGATGAAAAGAAAAGAGTTAGACGGACAGTGTGCAGTATTTAAAGTCAGAGTGCATAATAATAAAAAAAAAAAAATCACATTTCTTAATTTTTGACCATTTTGTATACATGCTAAATTCTAAAAACTTTGTTATAATTTTATGTTCAACAACCCTTTAATTTTAATTGAGCGATTTCGATACTTTATGAAACTTTTTCGAAGTAAAAAGAAAACTTAAATATTTCCTTAAAACTAAGTTTAATATGAAAACTTACAACACACTTCTAATTACATTATAAATTTTCTAACAACATTTAAAAAAATATTCATGTTTTCAATTATATTTATTTTATTTCAAGAAGTATACTTCGAAATTTAATTTAAAATGCAACTGGAAAATCTTAAAAAGGATTTACTAAAACTTGAACGAATGATATTTTCGCCATATTACTTTATTAAGAAATAAATGATATGAACATTTTACATCATCATATTGGCTAAGGTATTTATAGTATTGTCAATGTAAATTGTAAAATAATTAATAAAAACATTTTTAACATCTTGGAAATTATTTATTTTTTACCTCCTTTTTCAGGTACATTTTGAAACATTAAAGCAAAATCAGATTTCTTTTCGAAAAATAATATATGTTTAGTGAATTAGGTTAATAATAATATTAAAAAAAAAGAACCTTAAAAAATATTAAAATAAAGTTACAAGAAAAAAAAAAGAAAGAAAGGAAGAAAAGAAGAGAAAACTTAAGCACTCTCTTGTAATTTTACGGTAAACTATCATACAAAAATATTACTAGTATCATGGATAAAAAACAACGACTTGAAATTAATATTTTCATTTGATTAACTTTTGGATTAAACTTACAGCTAAAAATAGGTTTTAAGTATTAAAATTTTCAGATACAAATGCTTAAATATATTGATTTTAATTTTATTTTACTTAAATTTTATGTAAAAATGTCATTTTTCATTTTTTATTAAGATTTTAAAATTAAGATTTTCTCGTTCTTATTGAGATTTAAAAATTTAAATTATGAAACTCTAAATGCTTCAATTCTAAATTATTTTTTCACTAATACAAAGGTTATTTCTTCATATGAGGTTGAATGTTTTGAATTTTGAAATATCCTTATCATTATTTTCCGATAATCTATATTATATTAATCTGATATTTAGCATTACAAAAAAAAAAAAAAAAAAAAATCATTCTCGGTTTTCTTATTAGTTATTACATGTAAGATGTCTGGATATCGACATTCAGAGTAAACCCAATTTTCACCATACTTTTTGCAACCTGGGATAAAGGATTAATAGCGAACGCGAATTTTCCTGAAGATTAGGATAAGTCCAATCGATTTTTCCCCCTTACCTCCCAAAAGAAAAAAAGAAGAAGACGAAGGAAAAAAAAAAAAAAAAAAAAAAAAAGAAAGAAAATGTCGAACTTTTACCAAAATTGTATTATCTATTTCCGAATAAAAACAATTTTCGTTATATTTTGCAACCTGTGGATAAAGGATTAGCAGCGAACATGAATTTTTAAAAAGGTGCGAATAATTGATTTTTCCCTCTAAAAACCCTTAACCCCACACTTTCTTAAAATTCGTTAGAGCCGTTTCAGAGAAACGCAAAACATATATATATATGTGTGTGTGTGTGTGTGTGAGAGAGAGCATGTATCTGTATAATTCACATTTACAAAGGTCGAACACGAGGAAAGAAACCTAGAATTGATCAATAAACAATTACATATGAAGTGAAGCTCCATACGATACAAATAATATTGAGAAGTTAATATTAATTGTGTATGAGACATTGATATATGAGATCATAAATAAATCATTATTAGCTCGTTTAATATAAGTGAAGGATTCGTACTTAATAATCTAAAGTATTAAATTTCGAGCAAGTAGGGGTAGAGCCTCTATAATACAGGCCGACTTATCGTCCTCCATATTTGCCCCCATTTGGAACCGCGCTTCCCGACTGGCGCGCTTATTGCTTTATTGGCGAGTTTGAATGAAGGTTTCTTTTCTCAGAGTTCAGCGCGATATTTAACACGGCATATATAATAGTTCTTTTCTTAATTCGAGGCTGCACTTAATCGGTAGTGATTTCTGCAGTAGTGAATAACATTTCTTGTTCAATAATATGAGAAATGTTAAATTTTGCTTTGGTTCGTTTAATTGTTAGATATAAAAATAATTTCATTTTCATCAAGATTTTATAACTTAATTTAATTGCAAAATAATTTTTAAAGTTTTTAACAATTTATTTTAAAATTATATATAGATGTTTATTGTTATTGTGCAAATACTGTGTAATTTAATATATATATATATATATATATATATATTAACAACACTTTCATTAGTATAGATGCAGAAATAAAGAACGAAAATAAACTAGTATGTTGTGGCCACCACATGAATTTCTTCTATATTTTCCTATACTAATTCACTCAGTAAAAATAATTTATTAAAATTTTTATTTAAAAAAAATTATCTTCCATGATAATGCAGACGATTTCCATATTAGAGAAGTAGTATAACACTAAATATCCAAAATAAAGTCAATTTTATTGTCAATATTACATTAAAAAAAAATAAATAAATAAATATTATTATTATTATTATTATTATTTTTGTTAAAAATGAAGAAAATCGATAACTTTATTTTAAATTATCGCAGATCGATGGTTCAACCATTCGTTTTAAAGGTATTGGCAAGCTCTTTTGAACGATACCCATCATGAAAAAAAAAAAGAAAAAAAATCCACAGATGTTGGCACAAAAATTGACTTTCTCTCAACATTTAGTTTTATACATCTCCTCCGAGACGAAAGCGCTCAAAGCTGGTAGATGGAAGGTGCCGAGTTCGATCCCAGGTCACGCTCATTCACCTAGTCGTTCTGAGTTTTCCGTGGTTTACTCCGAAACTCGAGTAAATACGGACTAGGACCCCTTAGAAAGACCCCCATGGAGGGCATTTCCCCTACAGGCCTAGGACACATGCGGAGACAATCGGTCTTAAATCCTCCAACCAACCAACCAACCTCCGAGACGCAAACCGTCTGCATTCCCCATGGAAAACAATTTTAGCAAATAATTTGCGCTGCGTGAATTTTTTCAGTAAAATATAGAAGAAAGTTTTGTGCTGGTCACGGCATACTAGCTTGCTTTATAATTTAAAATTTAATTATGGTTAATTTAGCCGTCTTCTTCATATATGTATAATAGGTATGTGAGTATGTATGTGTATAAAAAATTTACAAATCAAAATCAGTCTCCTACAGATTTCAGTTTCATATACTATAACTAAATTTTACGAAGAATAATAGCTCCTTTCCAAAGTTTCTGTGGAGTTTTTTTTACTTAATTTTTCTTTATATATATATACTAGCAGGCTTCGCCCGCTTCGCTGGACCCTATTTTTAAATGAATCACTATAATTACTGAATTCTCAATTTTTATTTTTTTGCCCCACCACTCTCCCCCCCCCCTTCCCAATAATTTTAAAAATTCGAAAATATCCGCAATCGATTTGTAAGTATCGAAAACCTCTATGTACCAATTTTGAATGATCTAACTCGCTATATTTTTTTTGCCCCTCCGCCCCCCCCCCTCCCGTCCCTCCTAATAACGTTACACTTTCGAAAATATCCTCATTTGACTTGCAGGCCTCTAAAACCAATCTGTACTAATTTTGAACGGCCTAACTGCATTTCTATTTCTTTTTGCCCATAGCCTCCCCCTGATATAATTTTATCCCCCTTATAATTTTACAAATTCAAAAATATCCGCATTCGATTTTAAGTATCGAAAACCATTTGTGTACCAATTTTGAACGACCCAACTCTATTTTTATTTTTTTGCCCCCCCCCCATCCCCTCCCCCTTCTCGCCCCTCCTAATAACTTTACACTTTCGAAAATATCCCCATTCGACTTGCAGGCCTTTAAAACCTATCTGTACCAATTTTGAATGCCCTAACTGTATTTCTATTTTTTTTTTGCCCATAGCCCCCCCCCCCTTACCGCACCTCCTGATAATTTTACAAATTCGAAAATATCCGCAATCGATTTGTAAGTATCGAAAACCTCTATATACCAAATTTGAACGATATTTTTTATTTTTTTTGCCCCCCCCTCTCCCCTCCTAATAACTTTACACTTTCGAAAATATCCCCATTCGACTTGCAGGCTATTGAAACCTATCTGTACCAATTTTGAAAGGCCTAACTGTATTTCTAATTGTTTTTGCCCCTGCTGCCCCACATGAGGGCTGAATTTTTAAAATTCCAGAAATTGGTTTTTAGATATTTGTATTAGATATATTTTATAGCAAAAATTTCACGTATATCTGTTTTTTTTTTTTTTTTTGTTTGAGATATATAGGATTATGCGAAATCGCGTTTTACGCATGTGAAATCCCGTTTCGCCCCCCCCCCTCCCCCGCCCCCTCTTGGGGACCGAATTTCGAAAATTCTAGAAATTGGTTTTTAAGACACTTATATTAGCTATATTTTAAAGCAAAAATTTTACGGATATCTGTTTTTTTTGTTTGAGATGTGAAGGATTTTTTGAATTCACGTTTTGCCCCCATCCCCCTAATTTTTTCAATTTTTTTTTTTTCCTAAACCATCCCTGACCTATAAGGAAAAAAACAAAAAAAGAATGATCGAAATCGGTCAAGCCGTTTACGATTTTATAAAGGACATACAGACAAACATTCATTTATATATATATATATAAAGATTTCTATAATAAAAGTCTGTTACCCTCCAATCAAGTAAAAAAAAAAAAAAAAAAACTTAGCATTTTGTATAAACTTATCATCAGGGCTGAAGTCTTTCTAGAAATTTTCTATGTTCCCTCGCCTTTTTTTATTTTTCACTATAAAAATTTAAGGATGATAAATTTTGCTTTGCTTTCCTTTAAAAATTCAGTGAATCTTCTCTAAATGTCCATCTCTTTTGAAAGGCCACATTCCTCCAGGGCCAATTTTAACAGATCCAAAATTTACTTCTATAACTTAATATTAATATCCCTCAAATAAAAGTTCACTTACAACTGTATTCCTTTTTCAAGATCAAGTAATTTTACTTTGCCTTTGACCAAAACTAATTAGTGTTCACCATTTATAAGTGAGAGGTTAAACACTATATCTTCAGCTATGCAGTGGCGGATTTATGGGGGAAGGGGGCTAAGGGGCTGAAGCCCCCCCCCCCCCCCAAAAAAAAAGCACTAACATTCCCAACTGAATGTTACAATTGTAAATTTTTCATTGATCTGGATTAATATCTTGAAAACTCTTAGCCCCCCCCCAAAAAAAAAGTTAAGTTCTGGATGCGCCACTGCAGCTATGTGATCAAAACGTAAATTCCTATAATCCAAACGTAATTTATAGATTTTGTGGCCTGAATAGGATTTTCTGAACAACCTTAATTAAAAGGCTACTTCTTTTTAAGGGCTAATATTTTATGGCAGGTGGCTCCCTTACTATGGTGCACGTGAAGGTGTTAAGGTCAACTGACTACACGAGGGTCCTCTCCCTGTAATAACTTTAGGGTGGTTTTATTGTATAAATATATATATATTAAAATTTGTATATATATATATCTATATATAATCTGTCTTCTACAGATTTCAGTTGATTTGCTAATTATATCTTTACAGAAAAATATAGAATAGTGTTCCTAATTAACAAATGACTTTTTTTAAGAATTAATTTGAACATTCACTGATTTATTTTTTTTAAATGTAATTCTTGTCTATAATGTTTAAGTCTCTCAGTATCTTTATTTATGCAAGATTTTAATTTCGTATTACATTTACTGTTATTTTAAATATATTTTAATGCCAATGTTCACTTAGTCACTCTCGCACATTTACTGTAGATTGTAACATGCAAAAGTGTTTCATAATTTATGAATCTAATTGATTTTTTTTTCTTTATTATATTTGTCTTGAGTACATATGAATATATACAGAGCCTGATTAAGACCTGCTGTGGCCCAAGGCCCAGGACAATTTTCGTGCCCCCTCCCCCCAAACAAATTAAAGCTTATTACAGTAGAAGATCTTTATAACGCAATTCTATATAATGCAATTCTCTATATAACACAAAATTTCTTGGATATAAACAATAAATTTTGCAGTTAAGAAATACTTCCTAAAAAACTGTTACTTTGTTGAGAAGTAAGTGTGATACATTTGTTTTTCTTGATCTGCTTAATTCAGAGATTTTTAATGAAAAAATTGCTATCATTAATTTTTTTTTAAGTGAGCAGTATAATGAATGATTTTGTACAGGCATATATGGACTATCTTTATAAAGTAAATTTTAGAATGAAAGTTATTATCCACCCAATTTTTTGTTCCAAGAAATGTAACTTTAAAATGCCCTACTCTGTTTTGATATGTTTCAGACATATTTGGCCATGTTTACAAGGTAAGTTTGACGATGTGTGAAATGTGATCTATATAATGCAAAATTCTATATAATGCAAAACCTCGTGTTTTTAGCTTTGCGTTATAAATATCTTCTACTGTATTATTATTTTATTTTTTTCAAAAAGTTAAGAAAATTTCACAAAGTTAAGAAAATGCAACTGGATACAAACCTGAGGTGTAGGTTCAGTGTTGCATTAGAGCTAGGAAACAGGAAATTGGTGACGATTTGGTATCTACCCCTAGGTGTGGTCTGTAGGCATGCCATATAACTTTTGATCCTCCTCCTCGGAGATTAGATTTCAACTAAAGATTATTATCATTAGCTAACTTTCAATTAATTTTTTAAAGAAAATCTTTGCCAAAAATAGCATTTAAAAATTTTTAAAGTTATTTTGGTGCCCCTAAATAGAGGTGCCCTAGACAAGACGGCCTGTGCGATAATCAGGCCCTGAATATAAATAAGTAAATTCTTCACTTTTCCTTTTTAAATGTTTGAACTACAGCTATATTCCATATCAATGGAAAGTTTTTTACAATTTCTCTTTATTTTAAACAAATAACATTCAGTCAGTGCCAGACTTACTTTTACTATAACAACATTGTGCAATATGAAAAATGTTTTATAATTAATAATTAAAAACATATTTTTTATTTCTTGTCTTTAAATAACATCACTCTTCTTTTCACTATAATTTTATTTTACTCTATTATGGATTTGCATTACTCAAATGTAAGTTCTCATAATTAAATTCTTTTATAATTTTATCCAGTAACCTCAGAAAGTATTTCATCCTACTTTACTCCAGGTGAATGATGTTATAATCAAAGTTCTCACAAAGGGAAATTTGAATACCATTTTTTACCTCTATTTATTTTTAGAATTGGCTAATCATTGATATATATTTTTAAAAAATTTTCTTGTATCCAAATTTGTATTTGTGAGAACCTTGGTTATATTAGGTTTCTAAAAGTAATATTCTATATGTGCTAATAAAATGAAAATAAATCCAGTAATATATACTTTTAATCATTAGTTAAAAAAGAGTAATACTGACCCCCCCCTCACACACACACACACACTTAGTTGTGAGTCTATATGCACTCATTGTTTCAAAAGATGCAAATACCAGACAAATAAAAATACGTATATTTTATTTATTTCATTTCACAAATTATTTACACTTTTGGAGAAATCTAGATGCTTATAATGTTTAATCAGATGCAACAAAGGCTTGCAAAATAATAATAATAATATATACAATACCTGGCCAAATTATTAGACCAAAGAAAATATTTAAAGATTTTTGAAATTTTTCTTATATTTGCTTTTATTTAAATATTTTTAAGTGTAGTATTCATTCAATTACTCTCACATTTACTATAACCTGTAACATGGGAAAGTGTTTCATAATTTATGAATGATGCATGATTATTATTCACTATAATAATTTTTCTTTACTCTAATATAGATTTTGAGTACATATGAATATACACAAGTTAATTCTCCATTTTCACTTTCCAAAAGTTTCAATTACAACTATATTCCAAATCATAGGAAAGTGTTTTATAATTTGTCAATGATGCATTATTTTAATTTTTCAATAACACCCAGTCAATCATTATCTGACTTACTTTTACTATAACTTATGTAATATTGAGAAGTGTTTCATAATAATGGACTTAAGCATATTATTTCTTTCTTGTTTTTTTAATAAAACCACTCAATCATTCTCTGATTCACTATAATTCTATCCTGTAATATATAACAATATAATAATTTAAAAGTTATCATGTTTGCATTTTATTCTATTATGGATTTGTGATCTAACGTACTACTTCTTTTATAATTCTATTCAGTAACCTGGTGAAATATTTCATCCCATTTTATTTCACGTGAACGATGGTGTTGTAATGGGTGTCTAAATGTAATAGCATTTATAGACTAATAAAATGAAAATAAAATCCAGTAACATAAAATTAATCCGTAGAATAAAATAAGTAAATAAAACCATCATTTCTATTTATCAAATTATGAACCTATATTCTTGTACTGTTTCAAAAGATGCGAATAATACTAGAAAAATAAAATACAAATATTTTATTTATTCCGTTTCACAAAATGTTTACATTGCTGGAGAAATCTATATATGCTTATATTTATATTGTTTTATCAAATACAACAAAGGCCTTGCAAAATAGGATGTAATATAATTACATATTCACAACACTTTTACAAATTGAATTGATATTAAACAAAGTAAAAAATGCATATCTGGAAAATACAAGATGCAGGAAGGTTCATCGCTCCGATATGTAATGCTCTGTCTATCAACCTAAAAAGATGCAATTTGCTTTTCAGACAAAAATGAAGATAGCCCCCTGTCTTTTTCTTGTATTGCATCTTTTTCTTTTAATATCTTTTAAATTTTTACGATAGCATTTTCTAATGCTGCAATTTTCTTTTTCAGAATTTTGTTATATTCTTCATAATATTCCTATAAAAAAAAAATAATAATAATTAACCAATAATTTCAGTCTATGACAACTAATTTTTCAAATATTTAAGTACATAAAATGATACAGTAAGAATAATTTTGATGTCCTTTCGAAGAAGAAATAAATGAACACAATTATGCATCTCTTATCCTGTATAATCTAATGTCACTGAAAATAACAAAAATATCCTAAATAATCTGTTATGATGTTTACATTACTTCCTTTTATCCTACAATGTGATAAACATATTATATGGTAAGGTATAAGCTCAAAGGCACTGTATTTGAACATTTCTAGTCTATTTCAATAGTAGTTCTAAAAGAACTTTTATTTAACAAAAATTTCTGTGTGAGGAACCTTCTCAGGCCTAGGAGTGGTAAAGCACTCTTGAAAAAGAGAGAAAAGAGACTAAAATGTTTAAAAAAGAGACTGAAAAGAGACTAAAATGTTTGAAAAAGAGACTGAAAAGAGACAAGTTTTTTCCTTATAAATGAATATTATGAACAAAGATGTGAAATTAATGTACATACTGCGCTAACATACCAAGGGAAAGGTGGAGGGGGTTGGCCACCCTGAGCCTCTGATCATGAGGGAGGTCTCCAAAGAAACTTTTAATTTGTAAGTATATATATCTGATGAAGATGTTGTGCAATTATTTTCTTCCCTGCAATTCCACTTGAAGTCATAGGTTCCTGTCTAAGGAACTTTAAAGAGCAAAATGCGACAATTCATTTTTATTTATGCAAATCCTAAATAAGGCAGGGCAAATGGGGCCACCAGTAAGAATTTCGTCCCTGGCCTCGAGAACTGAAAGTTTTTTTTTTTTTTTTAAGTGTGTACAATATACTGTGTACAAAACTGTCCTGAATGTCAGCTTGCACAATATGTAAGAAAAATTATCTTAGCAACAAATTCATAGTAACACCAGAATTACAAGTATTTGCTAAAACTTATAGAATCTAAATGTTTACAAAATTGTTTTATGGAGGTTTTAAATTAAAATGCATCACAGATGCTGCTATTCTAATTCATGAAAACTAAAATAAGAGTATCATGTATGTTACTTATATGTAAAATAATTTTTAATAACACATTAGATACTAATACATATATAACGAGGTGCGGAATTTACCAAAAATCTTACCAGCCAGTAATATAAAATTGGAAGCTTAGGACAGAATAACAGTTACTTTACATGTACTACACGATATGCCCAATAACAAAATTTTCTAAACCAACCTGCAGTAAGATGATATTTAAATGTGACCTAAAAATTTTTGTCCAAGTTTACTACGTTAATAACAATAACTCGCAAAATAAACAAAATTTGTAATACAAAAAGAGAAAAATATATATATATTATAGTAAATTAGTAACAGAAAATAAGTTTTAAGCTTAGCATTTCTTTTTAACGCTGTTAAATTGATTTACCTATATCCTGAATAAAGCAAACGAACATAAATTTCGTGATTACTTCATTGCCCTTTGCATATGGCGAAGGAATAAATATATCACACCATGACAAGAAAAGTGACGCAAGTGAAAGAATAGTAATTTTGAGTTTACATTAAAAAACATATATGATGTACCTCCAAAATGCAACTTTTTTAACTTTAATCTAATTTTCATTTTTTAATTCTGTATTTTACATTCTATACAATACTTGTGACATCTCTCTTTAAGAGTTAAAATCTATCACACACATTGACCTGAAAGTGAATCTTTGAGGAAAAATGGGTAAAGAAAAAATATTGGAAAAAGCATGAAAAAAAGCTAGAAAAGAGACTAATTGAACAAAAAAGAGACTAAAAGAGACAAATGTGAAAAAAAGAGACAAATAGCTAGAATAGCTAGCTACTCCTAGGTCTGCTTCTCCATCCTCCTCTCTCTTTTGTTACCCCCCCCCCCCCTTTTTGTCTGCAGACTTACCTTCAATAAATAGCACATTTGCTAAAAATATTTAAGAAAATCACAGTGCGAACTAGGAGACAATCAAGTTAAAATTGTAAAAAAAAAAAGACAAACTAATTTATAACATTGTGTAAAATCCAGGCCCGTACAAAGTATATAGAGAAAAATACATAAATAATAATAATAATAATAATGTCTGAGCCTGAACTGTGAAGAGCATTTTTTTTTTTTTTTCAGTTGTTTACAAAGACAGTGTAAAGTGTTTATAAATGATATTTACATTTTAGTAATTTAAAAAATACAGAGTTTGCAAATGAGATAAAAATTTGTTTAATTTATTATTTGTGCATAAATAAATAAAACTTTATTTACAGATTTATTTATATTAAAATGAAATAATAAAAAAATACAGGGTTCATAAATATAGTAAAAATCTTATTTAGTTTAGTATTTGTAAATGAAAAAATAAAACTGCTTATTTGCAAATTTAACTATATTAAATTGCATTATGTAAAAACACTTTAACTTTAAAAATATAATTAAAAAATTTAAAAAAAGTTTAATATGCATCCTTAATTTTTTTTAATTTAGGATGCATATTAGTTTAATTTTGTGTACAACTTAAAATTCAAAATTATTGTGCAAGACAGGTATCAATATTTACACATTTATAGCATAATACGCCATAAAAGAAAAGGAAAACAAACCTTTTCTGGATTACTCAGATGTGATTCAAGTACACAACCAGGTTTTGGACATCCAATTTCAGCCTCAGTCTATTCTGCTTGAATTGGGACTCTTCAAAATGGTCCTAAAGAATTTTTTTAAATCTTATTATGAGTATTAACAAATTAACATACATTTATTTAAAAATGTATCATAAATGTATTCAAAAGAAGTAAATTGCTAGTAGTAAATTGATACTTTTATATAATATTTACAATTTACATATGGAACATTTCAAGAGTTGACCAAGATTTTTTTTTTTTTTTTTTTTTTTTTTTGGGGGGGGGGGACAGTGGACTTTTGTAAACAAATAAAAATTAGCACTAATTTATATATATATATATCAAGTTTATAACGTGGCAGAGAATCAAGTGCAAGTAGTCATTTGAAATAATATTGAAAACATGGGAAATTTTTTAAAAAATTTACTTTTTATAAAACAAAAATTTTGTGAAATGACTTTATGAAGTGAAATTTAGTGAATGGGCTCATACTTCGTTTACTAAATTTAAATTTTCTGAAAGGGTCTATTTTATGAACTTTAATTTTTTGAAAGGCCCCATTTTATAATATTCAGTTTGGAGAAGGAAGGGGGGAGGGGGTTAAAAGGAATTTTTTTTATTTTGATCAACCCCTGAAATAAAAAAATGAATCCCCCCCCCCCCCGAAAATCCTACTTAAAAAAAAAAAAAAAAAAAACAGAAAAATATTGATTTAACAATTTATAGAATACATAAACATTCCCATAAAGTAAATCTTCATCTGAACCTGAACAATCTATCATTCAAGTATGCAGTTAAACTAAATATTAAGATAGAAAATAAAACAGATTGGATACTTTGTATAAATATCAAACAGGGTTTAAACTGCCATTAGTTTTTTTAGCATTTTGCTAAAAGATATTGTATTTTGCTAAACTATGTCAGTAAGAATTTCGCTAAAAAGCTAAAACTAGATTATTTCATAAAATATCTTTATATAACTACCTCTAGTTTTTATGCAAATATTCGTGGACAGGAATTACAAAATCACTAAAAATATTGGGAATCATTATCTATTTAGTACATTCGGATTTAATTTCGACTTTTAATGGTTAAATTTAAATGCAAAAATATTTAAAAACATAATTAAGAATTTGCTTCATAGATGTATTCTCAGTGCTAGTATTGTGTTGTTTGTTGCAATCGAAACAAAATTTTGCTGATTCATTTTTCTTAAATCACAATATATGCTTGGTTAAAATCATCAGTGAACAAAACAAACAGAAAACAAAATTGGGGATAACCAAGTTAAAAAAAAGAAATCAATTCTATTCAAAGAATTAATTTTCGAAAAAGCTAAAATACTGCTTATACGTTTTAGCTAAAATGCTAAAGAAACTTTTTTTGCCAGGTTAAACCCTGATCAAATAATTAGTTCATGTTCTAAAAGCATTTTTATTTTTATTATCTCATGTTAATTAAACTTTAAAAAACAAATAAGATTATTTAAAATGAAAAATAATGGGTTTTTCTTGAAAGTTAACCGTGAAAACAGAAATAAAAGCACCAACTTGTTTCAGAGAAATTTCCTCAATAAAGGTTTAATGCATATATACTACATTAAACTTTATTATAAATAAATTTCTTAGATATATAATAATATGACTGCATATTTTGACTCACATAATGTCAATTAATATACCATGTTCTAAGATATAAATTTTTAAACATAAAAAGGTTTTGTTTCTTATATTGATCAAAATATTTAGCATTATTTCACAAAAATCTTAAATCTCTTTATATTTTGCAAGAATTTATTTATAAGCAAGATCTTTTATTAATAATAACTAAATTCTTTCTTATCAAAATAAATAATTATTATGTAATAAGTAAATCAATTTATTTTAAATAAAATATTTAACATTAAAAACAAGGACGTATTATATGTGAAAATTATTGTAGTTTAAAACGAAATTTAAGGACCATATATTTCTTAATCTAGAAAAAAAATTCTTAATCTAGATTTTTTGAACGAGGATTGTACAAGTTTCTATTGAAAGATTTTAGCATAGTAAACTTAAATTTTCAAAATTCATACTTTATTATTATTATAATTATTATTAATTTAAATTTACCTCTTTTAAGACAATAGAAAACACCAATAGATATTTCAGAAAAGTACAAGTCTATGAAGTAAATAAATGCTTTTTACTGTAGTAAGTTAAACTATAATACATATGAATATATTGTTTAGCACAAAAAGTTTATTATCTGATTTTAATGATTAAATAAAAATAACCCTAAAAATGCAAAAATGCGTACATTTCTTCAATAATAATTCACCTATGATTTAAAATTAAAACAAACTAAATTTTATTTGCATTAAATTATGAAAACAAAACTTTATTTGGCGAAATTTGACGTCGCCAATATTTACAAACTCAGAATATCACATTAAGCTCATAGTTAACTGTTTTACGTCTTTAAAACATATAAGCAGTTAAATATTAATAAGTAGCAGCATGCATTATCATATTTTCACATAAAGAGGAGGTATTTATCAAGAGATATATTAATTAAACAAAATATAACTTACATTCCATACTTCAGCGCCGAATCTCTGAATGCATTTGTCTCGACGAAAATTAACAGTCCAAATTTTCTTTCTGATCACCTCTAAAAGAAATCCAAACATCCGAGGATTCTTTCTTGAATGAATACTGCAATTAATATCTTAACATCCATCTATATTTATTACTTTATACACAGAAAACAATAAATATCCTCTGACAGCGTAACGATAACAAGAGATCTAAACAAGCAAGCAGACGAGACGACAATGAAAGAAGTGTGCTTCCGCGGAAGTAAATAGTTCCACAATTAGAAAAAGCTATTCAGCTATTGATAACCTAATATTATATTTTCTTTTAAATTCGAAGCTAAATTTGTTTACTTATCTTTTATGAATGAATATATTTTATTTATGCGTTTAAAAATTACCATTTAAAAAGCATGCAATTTGGCGAACTTTGAAACGAAACGCGTAAAACGGCTCAGGGTTGCTTTTCTCTCCCACGCTCCCCACTTGAAGGAATTGGGGAAAAAGATGCCGGACGAGTCTGCTCGTACTATAGGTGCCTTAAGTAGGGGGCTATAAGTTCGGAGTGACGTAGCTATAGAAATTATTGACCACCCAATCGTATGTTCTCCTTGACTTTGTGTAAAGGAGCAGAGTCATTCTGGAATACGTATTGCCTATTCTATATGCAAAATAAATCAAGTGATTCAAGATTGTTTTTAAAACCTCCATGAAGGCATCAGCATTCAACCGATACTCTTTGTGAAAGAAGTAGAGTGGCGTAACATGTCATTCATTGCTCACAACTCCTATAACCATAACAATTGCTAAAAGCTTCATTTGCGTAATATGGCGATCCTTTGCAGATTGTGAGCATAATTGGCTGTCATTTGTTGTTTTTTACTTTCTCTTACCCATAAGGTCGAGAAAGTATTGTTTTAGGGTCAAATTTTCGAACTTGAGTTTTTGTTATATTTACATGTTCTGAGGTCCCCTGAATACGAAAATCATGTTTTTAAAGAATGGTCTGTGTGTCTGTCTGTGTGTCTGTTATCAGCATATCTCAAGAACAAATAGTAGCAGACATTCCAAACTCGGTAGTCTAAATGTGTATCATATAGGGCTGCTACAGTAAGCTTTTCGTTGAGATGAAGCAAATGGTTCGTGTACAGGGACACTCAAAAGTATTCAAATACATTACATCTATGGGGGAAATTGCAGGTAACTAGAGTTTAACATCTGTAGCATGCACAAAACCAAATGAAACGAATACATATTTTTTGTAATAGAGATAGTGAACTGGGAAAAAAAATTGTGTATGTAGGGGGAAGTCCCCCCTCGAAGGGAGTAAATTTTCATGATGGGTATCTTTCAAAAGAGCTCGCCAATACCTTTAAAACGAATGGTTGAACCATCGATCTGCGATAATTTAAAATAAAGTTATCGATTTTTTTCAATTTAACAATATATATATATATATTAAATGTAATATTGAGAATAAATTGAACATTTTTTTTATTTTTTTTATTTAGTGTTAAACTACTTCTCTAATATGGAAATCGTCTGCATTATTATAAAAGATAATTTTTTTAAATAATAATTTTAATAAGTTAGTTTTTAAAAACAAATTTTTTTTTAATAACCGAATTAAATTCTATATAAATGTAGGTGCATTAATGAAACAGGGGGTTAAGGGGGCGATAGCCCCCTCACACAGAACTAATTATCATATAAAACTCTTTCGAAGCCTAATTTGAATTGTTTAACACAGGTTTACATAACAGTACTCGTTATCTTTCCTCTTAATTTGCAACCTCTATTTATAGTATTAAATTTCAAGGTAAGGGAAAGTCGTGTGATTATTTATCATCTAATTTTTTTTTCTCGTTTTAGTGTTGGTCGAAATTCCTCAGAAAAAAACTATATCTTTGGATGTTCTGTGTGTTTAAGGTTGATCTAAAGAAGTTTATTAAAAGCTAAGTCTCCGATCCCGAGTTTGTGCTTACATAAAGTTTTTCTAGAAATAACGTAAGCTATTTAATTGAGATTATCGTAAATAACGCGACAGATAAAGCCTTCTTAGGAGACATTATGGTCTATCACAACGGCTCTCGTAAATTTCTAAGGGCTTTTTGCTGAATGATCTCTTGCCCCTATTGGACAAATTATGTATTTCTATTAGTGTCCGATAGTTTGCTATATGTTGCGAATTTTGCAACAATCTATTTATTCAATGCAAGCCTTCATGTGCAAGGTTAAAAGTAATTCAAGTTTCATTAAACAAATGGTGCAATTAGGCATATTAACTGGAACGAATATTTTGTTGCTAAATCTTATAATTTTAAGGATTCTTCTAGTGAAATAGAATGACTGAAAATGATTAAACACAGCTCAAAATTTCTAAAAAAAAAAAAGGTATTTGCAGTTAAGTAGGAACCATTTTTCTAGTGAAACGTAGACTTTTGTTTTTAACAGTGTTAGAATAATCCGGCAATATTGCTGGATTTAGATATTTCTAAATGTGTGTGCTTCGCGTGTATAACGATGATAACTTCATGTTTCTTTATTTCTCATGTTACTTCATAGTCCCCCATTAATGATCTGAAAAGAAAACAAGTCCTTCCAGTTCAATCGGAAGAATAGGTTGATTTCTTTTTTCTTATCAAGTGGCCGCCGTTTTGAAAGTAATTGACGGATAAAATTTATTTGTGAACTTTGGTGAGATATTGATTTGAGCGATGCGCGTATGAAGTTTTAAGCAAATTGATTCACAAATAACGTTTTTATGTCAATTTAAAATTTTCAAATGGCTGGAACATGAAAACAAGAAGACGGATGAAGTTGTCCGACGAAATATCATACGCATTTCTAAGATAAGTGTACTTTATAAATTTTGTTCGAATTGGTTCAGCATTTCAAAAGTTATCAATGTCAAATTTTCAAGTGGCCGCTACAGGGTAACAAAATGGTGGAACATATTTTCCACAGTGAACTCATCTAAGATATTTGAAACTTAAGTTCATTGTCAAACTTTGGTTCGAATTAGTTCAGCATTTCAAAAGTTTTGTGATGACAAATTTTCAAGTGGCCGCAACTTAGAAACAAAATGGTGGAGAAGTCAACCAGCGAACTCATTTTCAAAACATCCATGTCATACGTGTATTGTCCAAATCTGGTTCGAATTATTTCAATATTTCAAAAGCTATCGCGATAAAAATAATTTCAAGGGTAGACTGATAGTAAGTGGCCGTAACCTGAAAACAAAATGACGGAGCAATCATCCAGCGATTTCATACAAAATACTTGTAACATAAGTCCATTGCCCAAATATGGGTAGAATTAATTAGTTCAATATTTCAAAAGTTAGCGCGATAACAATTTTCAAAGGGCAGTCTGATTTCAAGTGGCCACCACTCAAAAAGAAAATGACAGAACAAATTGCCCAGCGAACTCATCCAAGATGTTTGATAGATAAGTCCACTCTTAGACTTTGGTTTGAATTAAATCAGTGTTTTAAAAGTTATCGTGATGACAAATTTTCAAATGGTATCTTTAGTTTAACGTATCCGTCAATTAGAGACAAAATGGTGGATCACGTTTATTAATAATCTTGGTGGAGACTTACATAGTCACAAATCCAGTCTTAAATATGTTTTTTACAATGCGGATTTAAAATTTTCAAGTGGCTGTCACATGGATACAAAATGGAGGAGCAACTTGGGTAACGAACTCATTCAAGATATTTGAAACGTAAATTCACTGTCCAACTTTGGCTTGATTTCCTTTTTTTTTTTTTTTTTTTTTTTTTCGGAATTTATTGTGATCACAAAAGTTTCATTATATATGAATATATAGATAGATAATTATATAGATAAACGAAGGAATTGCAATAGATCGATTTCTAAAAAAATCAACCTAAAGAAAACATTATTCTTCAGAAATTACATATGAGGTCCATAAATAATATATGAGGTCCATATATTATTGTACACATCCTATTTATCAATTAAATGTAATGTTTTACAAATTGATTATAAGTAAATGTGTATAAGCTATAGAAAAAAAAAAGGAATAAAATTCATATACAATTTCTAATATAAAAAGTAGGTAATGTATTTATATATGTTAAAACACTAGTGTAATAGATTTTTTATTATTTAGTCGATTTGTTATTATTTTTTTTTTCACATAATTTCCTGTTTAATACAATTTCCAGAAGCAAGAGTTTCTAGTTTCTATATTACAGTACATGCTATAAATTTTTTTAAAAACATTAAATATACATTTTTTTCTTCTTTTTTCTAACAGCGGCGATAAAAGAAAGCCTTAGTGTGACAGTAAAACCTTCAGATAATTTTTCATCTATCAGAAAACGGATGTTGAACTTTTATCTTACATTTAACCTAGTTTTATTTTTCTTTTTTGAGTAATTTATCTTTGAACTAGACTTAGCTGCTGTAAAGAGCAAGATAAAAATAATACTCTAAAAACATCTGTATTTAAAAGAACAATTTGAAAAAAAAAAAAAAAGTGTAATAAAAAGAGATTATTTAAAAATCATATCATCTGGGATAAATTATATTTTATCATAAATTTAAATACCCATTTACGTTTCCGGGAAGGATAAGTACAACTACTAAAAAAGTAATTTATTCGTCCAAATGGCAGCCAGTAACTTTTTTGTTTCATGCAATAAATTGTGAATATGAGCATAATTGCATTAATCTATAAACCATTAATCTAAAGTTGTTGCCTCATTAAAATAAAAATTTTCTACATGGGACACAAAATGTTTTTAGAATTATTACAAGAAAAAAAAATATAACATTATTTATTTATTTTATTATAACTTATTTTCTCTCTTTTAAAATTTTTCTATAATAATTACTATTTGCAACATGAAAATGTAAGAAAAGAGGTTAAAACTGTAATAGATTCTCTGTTTCTTTTATTTATTTTTATAAATTCCAATAAAACGCATGTGGTAGATATTTATTGCATGTTTCAGAAAATGTACATTGGGCTTTTCTTTTATGCAGGATTGGTCGATTGTACATTTTTATACTTTTCATTTATTAGGAAATAATGGTTTAAACTAAATATTAAAAATTAGGTAAATATTTAAATATTCTGTAGATAGTATTTAAATATTTACACTATAAGTAAATATTTATTTTTTATTTTACTTAATATATGGATATATACATGTATACTAAGTAAGATTTCTGCAGTGGACAAAAATCTATGAGGAATTTTGTCAATACAATAAAATTTTCTACTAATTTTACAGATATCAATTCAGAATAATCCGAATTTTCAATAGTGTAGTGAACCATTTATAGACTGTTACGTAAAAGCCAGTGAGCTGCTTTATTTATAAGACACTTATATTTTTAGACTCTACTAGATAATATCCCAACTAAAAAAATCTTCAGAAAAACTTAAAAAAAAAAAAAAAAAAAAAAAAAAACTGCACAAAACTGCAGATAATATGAAGATGTTCGGAAAAATAAAAAATTTAAGGGGGGAAAAATTGCTTTCAAGCTGCAAATGCTTTTATGCTACAGCCATTCTGCAGATTTTATGATTTTTGTTCCAAATACCTTCAAAATATCTGTAGATTTTTCTGCAGTTTCTTTTTTCTTTTTTTTTTTTTTTTTTTTTTTTTTTTTAACGTATTCACATAATTACATGGAAGATAATTATGAATTTATAAGATATATAAAAAAGCAAAACTTTCTAAATTTTGATAGAGAAACGAATATCATTTTAATTGATCGAGAAAAGAAAAGAATTTGACATTTTATGCCTCTGATTTTAATTTGGATATTAGGGCTGAGTTGTAAAATGTAAAGAGTTAAAAATACTAGCATTTTATACATAAAACACATTGAAATATATCAATGATAAATGATGAGGTGCCGAGTTATTACGTATTGTCCGTAACACTCACATCGGATTTTTTTAATAGAAATATTTTATAATAATTATTTGATTAAAATTAAAAATTGAAAATTAATGTATTTTTGCAAGTTTTAATAGTGTGTTTTCTTAAATGTATAATGACTTATAATGACAATAATAAATAATAATCTATAGAAATTTGATTCTAAATTGTTTAGGTCTTTTTTACTTTTAAAATAGCTCATAATATATAAGCGCAAAAACATGTTTATTCTTTTTTTTTTTTTTAATATAATACATGAAACATTTCCCCCTATTTTCTATCAAATAAATAACACATTAGACCATGTTGAAACCGTGCCACGGTATAAAAAAAAGGGTTATAAATTTCAATAAGAATATACATATATCTTTAGATGGTTGTAAATGTCGTGAATGTTACAAGATATAAAGCAAAACTTATTAAAAAAGAATATTGTATTGTCCTTTTATCTGATATAAATTTTTACAGGCAGTTATTATATGCTTCAGTTTTACTGGAAATAACTCTCTGGGCGACGATAGAAGATTAAAGGATATTACATGAGAAATAAATCTAGTAGATTTTTTTCGTAAAAGAATAACATTAAAAATTATCTATAGGTTGAACATTTCAGTTTATAATAATTTTTTTTTTAAAGTATTTTCATGAGAATGTAAGTAAGAAATATTCCATTTAGTTTAAAATTATAAACAGAAATTCTTTGTGTATCGAGAAATAAAAGCAAAGAAAGAAACTTTTTTCGCTTTTGTCAAATGCTACAAAAATATACCTTACAATACGCATGTTTCTTATTTAAGAAAATTAAAAGAATTTTTAATTATGAAAAGTTTGATGAAAATATTAAGTAAAAAATTGATTTTTTTTAATTATTAATTATTATTATTATTTTTTAAAATCTTATAAAGGTATTTTTGAGAAATAAAATATCAAATTCATTGTAGTTACAAGAAAAAAAAAGTATGCTTTTTAATATAGCATCCATATTAAATAATTTGCGGATAAACAGCACAAGAAAAATTTTACAACTAAAAGTTATTTCGATAAGCCACCCAGACGGTGTAGTGGTTAACGTCCTTGACTCCCACACGGTTGGGCCTAGGTTCGAAACCTGGAAAAGGCACTGGGTGCTCCTTCACAAATGTTCATTAATTCAGCGACCCCCCCCCCCCCCCCCCGGCCAATTCTTAAATTGCAAGTGCCACGCCATTAAAAAAGAAAAAAAAAAGAGTTATTTTGATAAGCATTTATTCAATGAAGATTTTTTTAAATTTTAATAATTTTATTTTAATGAAAAAAAGAGATTGGAAAAGAAACTGCTAAAAACTTTGTACATATTTAATAGTGTGCGTGAGAGGGAGAGGAAGTGAGATGGTGTATATAAAAGGTTGTAAAAGTACAAGTTCTTAAAAAAAAAAAAAAAAAAAAAAAAAAAAATTCAATTTTTAGAGTATTTAAATAAATAAAGGCTGAGAAATTTGCTTTCATATATTTTAAAGGATTAGGTACTCCATCTGGGTAAATTTTTCTTATCTGTTTGAAATTTCGTTAATGATAATTCTAATAAGATTATTTACAGATATTTAATATATATATATATATATTAAATATCTATATCATATCTATATCATATAAATATCTATATCTATATTAATATATATATATATATATATATATATATATATATATATATATATATATATATATATATATATATATAATATTTTTTTTGCAGTAAAATCCTTTGCGCTTATTAATTATGAGCTATTATGAATTTTTTTGTCTTTTAAATTTTGTCTTAAGTTAGTATATAATTTTTTTGTTAGATGAATTATTTTTTTAAAAGATAGGTATTTTTATATGTGATATATAAATTCCATAGTTGCCAATGGTTCCGATTTATTGGATACTTGTATTTTTTTTTTTTAAATAGAAATTTTACTTTATTTAATCATTACTAACTGTTACAAAAATTTATACAAAATTTCTGTAAAAAAATGCTGGTATCCAAAAGTCGAAATGATTAGCAGCTGTAAAACGTTAATTTTTTATTTTTTATTTTTTATTTATTTTTTTATATATGATATCTTTAAATCCTGGTAATTTCTGATTTTTCTGAGAAAAAATAACCATACGTTGCGGGATAGAAAAAATTAAATTTTTATTGCAGTAAAATCCTTTAAATTTTTTATGAAGCCTATAAATATTTGCAAACGGTTAATAGATGCCAACATTTTAATTTATTCCGGAGTATTTTCAGCCCCGTCTCTATTTCGCACCACTTTATTAGTAGGAAATTTTTCTCCATTACTTCGATAAAACAAGAAAAATTTACTCCCAAAAAAATTAGTGGCATGAATTAAAGGCGGGGCTAAAAATACTCCGGAATAAATTAAAATGTTGGCATCTATGATAAACGTAAACATAATTTTAAATTAAGAACTGTAATAAATTACTGGTTGGCTTTCTGCTGCCTGACGAATGATATTTTGAAATAAACGTGTTTCTAAGTGCAAAATATGTTATTCATAGTCTGAAATATGTCAACTAATTTGAGTATCATTAGATTCAATATGATTCCTGTAAGTGAACTCCAATCACCTTCTCTTTAATGACCCTATACATTTCTCTGAATCGCTCTA
Organism: Salticus scenicus; assembly: GCA_963930645.1. Lineage (NCBI taxonomy): Eukaryota > Metazoa > Arthropoda > Arachnida > Araneae > Salticidae > Salticus > Salticus scenicus. Next base: position 261,454,351 of record OZ005655.1, on the reverse strand, counting down.
TACCTACATGGATATAGGTATTTACGCGTGCGTGCTTTAATTTGATTTCACTTTCTGGACTAATAGAAATTCTTATCCCATTCATTTTGAAGGATTTCATAAAACTTAGCATCATAAATAGAATTATATAATTGAATTCTGTTGTGGAAGATTTCAAATAGAAGTCTATTCACTATTTAAAGTGAGAGAGGTATTCAAACAAAATCTGTTCATCCGTAAATATGAAAAGGTTTTGCATGTATAAGTAGCCTATTCATTTATTATGGTATATTAGATATAATGCTATAAAATTGGATTTCATAACATTTAACTGAACATTGCACAAAATGAAGTTTATGTAAAATTGTTGACAAGCATAGAAAAATTGAATATAGTTTCCGAAATATATCACTGTTTAATAACATGTTATACATTCAGGCAATGAAGCTAACGTTTTAATAATGTAACAGAAAATAGCATTTAATAAATTATCAATAATGAATGTATTAATTTTATGCGGTCATTTTAAAAAATATTTTTTTTTCTTTAAATAAATTACCATTTATAATTTATAATTTTTCTATTAAAAATAATAAATTTAAATACTAAAATACATAAAAATGGATTTATTTATAATGCATGACATTTAGTACTGATTTTATTTATTATAAATATTGCATTAAATTGTCGACGGAGATATAAAAAAATTTGTTTTTTTAATATCAATGAGAAAATTTTATCTACAGTTTATAAGACTGCAAGTATTGTTTTTATGAAAATAATTAATTTTTTTGTTAGAAAAAACTAATTTAAGGTACAGTCGGTAACAAAAGTGTCCGAACACTAGCAAAAATTCCTATGTAAAAAAAGTACACTTCATACGGTTTTGTTAAATAAATCTTTATGGAATCATGTTCGTACAATGACTAAGAACAGGATTCGACAAGAATTTATTTAACAAAACCGTATGAAATGTACTTTTTTTACATAGGAATTTTTGCTAGTGTTCGGACACTTTTGTTGCCGACTGTATATATGTATATATATGAAGCTTTGTTAGTTTTTATACCCTTTTCCTTGTAAATAGAATGTTATATTAAGTCTTTAACTCTTTGACGGTTCTATTTTATTTCAATCTTCTGGTGAATCCTGCGAAATTCAGGAACTTTTGCATTCAATATCCACCACTAAATTTTAACTGTGACGGTTGCCTAATCACGTCCAAAGTTATTCGTCCTTTATATTTATCAAATATCACTTCACAAAATTGTTGGTGGTAGATCAGTAGCACAGTCCCTAAATTTAGTAATACTGTTTAGAGCGCTTTAGATAGGCCCAGCAAAAGTTTAATGAGCGCGTCTTTTCATATTTTCAACAGTAATCTCTACCTTTGGGCGTTAACCCTAAAACGTTACATTACTTGGGGAAAAAAGTAAGTATGCATAAGTTTTAAAGTAACTAAGTTTTATCCTTACCAGGAAACCAACACATACTGTAATCATAAAATAAATAAATAAATAAATAAATAAATAAAAATAAAAAATCACCCAAACAAGCATTAACCAGTTAGCGCACACTGTCCTCATTTGAGGACAGCTAATAAAACGGCACGATTGTTTTTTGTGGTTTCTTTGAATGATTTCTGCTTTTTAGTGACAGTTTATAGCGTCACTCTAAATGAACCCTGAAAGTTTTATGTGCCAACTATTCATTATTATTTCATAATTTGGATAGTCATTTTATGATTTTTCATTCGTCGCACATATCTTTTCTTTTTGCGCAGGTATACTAACTTAAATCAAGTTGAATAATAATATATATTATAATATATATTATAATACTTTCGTGATCTTTGTCAACATATAATAGGAAATTAATCTGTTTTCTCAAAGTTTTTCTATCTCTAAGTTTTCTTGCTAGAGCACTAAATGTCAATAAAGGAGGATAGGCTTTAACTTGAAAACTATCAGAAGAGTTGTTTAAGTTAATATATTTTATTATCAGTTGTCTATATTAACTTAGAAGTGAAATAATCAGCTAATAATATTTTGCAAAATTAATTCGGAAGTTAACAGGTTAATCGAAAGGGCATATATAAACATATTTTTTGACTCATAAAACAATCACCCTGGTCAGCTCGTTTTCAAGTTATAAATACTGAAAGTTCGCTAATTCAGGCGTAGTGCAACTACGTCTGAATCAATAAAACCACGCCTAATTGAAATAATGAAAGAAATCCAAAACAAGCAATATTCGGAAGAGCATGGCCAAATGTGTTATTTGATGCATAAATCAGTTGCCCATTTTAGCTTTGAGATGTATTATAATGTCTGAAAATTCGCTAATACAGAATCTACAAATTGATAACAGTCATTTTTCTGACAAGTTTTATCGGGACTTCACCCACTCCTTTCTCGTAACTACATTTTTACCCAAACTTAAATATAAATTTCTCGAGAATGCACTCACGAAGGTAAACAGTTTACGCGTCTAAAATCACGTTATAGACGATGCCCTCTCGAATGAACATAATTTAATTTGTTTCTATTGTTACACTATTCTAATGGTTTCCTGGTTAGTATTTGAGGCGAAAAATGTCTTTTAAATATGCATATGCTGATGACACTTAATGAGTTAGACACAAAACATAAAATGCTTCTCTAAAATAATGTAAAGTTTTAAAGAAAATGCCAAAAAGTGGATCTTAATTTCTTTTCTTTAATTGTGTGAAATCTAGTCTATTAAGAGTATTTCTTCAGGTAAAATGTTCAGTACAGTTTCTAGACTTTTAAATATGCTTAAAATTTTAACTGAAAGTAACAAGAAAAAAAAAAGTAGAAGATGAAGTAATATTTCTAATTTATCTCATAAGTTTTCAATATAAGATCGAACGTACACAGAAATCAGTAGATTTTAAAGCTTGTAATAGTTGTAAGCGTTGCGGATGTACAGTCGGTAACAAAAGTCTCCGAACACTAGCAAAAATTCCTATGTAAAAAAAGTACACTTAATACAGTTTTGTTAAATAAATCCTTGTCGAGTCCTGTTCTTAGTCAGTCTAAAAACAGGATTCGACAAGGATTTATTTAACAAAACCGTATTAAGTGTACTTTTTTTATATAGGAATTTTTGCTAGTGTTCGGAGACTTTTGTTACTGACTGTATCTGCAGTTGTCTTCTAAAACTTTCCATTATAATATTTTGTTAGATAAAACTATTCCTAAACATACTTTGAGTTTTTTTTTTTTAAAGCTAGATTTGTACACAGTTTTTGGAATTTTCTTTTTAATCTGCGATCTGGAATGCAGAGAAAGAGTGCATAACAGATCATGTCTGTGCATAACAGATTTTTTAATTTGTTAGACGAAACTATTTTTTTTTTTTTTTAACTCTACGTCATTGATGTGAATACAATCTGAGAAGTTTTAACGTGCATAGGAATTATGTATTTTGTATTATGTTTTAAAGATTTCGATTTATTAATTACCTTGAATTTATTAATTGTTTATAAATTACTTTAAGCGCATTTCAAAAGAAATTACATTTTTTTCCACCTTCGATGAATTTGTGTATCTTAACGATCACTCAATGTATGAGAAAGTTTGTTACTTTATTTCGTATAAATTCCATATATATGTATTCTAGTTTCAAAAACGGACACCTGCTTGGAATCAAAAAATTCGTTTTTAAAGTATTTTAAGTTCTATGTAAACGTTTTCACCATCTGGAATCATAAATCCATGCCAAAGGTGATCTAATTACTGTATTATATGCCTTTGAATATCAAGATGTTTTTCAAAACTGTTCAAATACTAAGGATGGTGAGCTTCAAAATCAGTTCTCTCAATACCCGCTAGATGGTGCTTCTGCTGCTCCCCATTACCAAAGCTCACTTTATGTATAGGTTAGCGTGTAAAGACTGGTTTACAGCCTCCTGATTATTTCTCATTTTAATTACTGGAAAATGTATATGATGCAAATGAAAACAAATCATATCAAACTTAACTTTCTTTATTTTAAACTTTATTTTAGACTTTCACATTTAATTAACTTGAACAGGTCTTAAATCTTAAATAACTATAAAGTAATGAACTCACCAGATTTGAGGTTAACTTTCACGCTTGAATTAGTCTAAGGAATGAGGTCGAACAAAATCACATTTATAAATATTAAATTCGAAATATTCTGAATCCCTTAGTAACATCTAGAAGCTTATAATATTAATGTTGTCAGATTAATTCATCCCCAAAATACAAACTTTCATAATTCGGAAGTCACATTTTAAAGAAATAAAAGAGAGAATCATTCACTTCTTTTTTCGTAAAATATCCATCCTAAAAATACTTATATTCAACTAAACACGAAATCTTTGCAACTTCCCTTAAACTATTTTTACATCTCCACTGGAACAAAATAAAGAGTTAAATTCGAATAACTGATAATCTTCTTTTATATCAATCCAACAATTCTATGCTCAATCTCACGCTTTCACCGAGACCATCGCCATGTAACTCTAGTTCTAACTGGTGACTTTATATTTTCTAATCAAACACTACACACAAACACTGACCAACTATCGTAAATCAATATTTTGGACTCAGGAGACCTTAAAATATATAATTATAAGATAAAAAAACTTTTTATATACCACGTTTTTAAATTTTCTGATGAATCATTAATAAAATACGCGAGGATAAAAAAAATAACATATAAGCAATATTTAAGCACGCGGACTCAGTTCAGTAAACTTATAATAATAATGAAAAAAAAAGTTGGTTTTAAAAATAAAATATTACTCCTTTTAGAACAACGTATATTAGCATCGTGAACTACATTAGCACTTTATTAATGTGTATACAATTTTTATAGTGATAATGATGTCAATTTTTGTGAGATGCATAATTTAACTTTTTATAATTTTTTAACGTTCACGTTGAATTAAATGCATTTATTTTTATGTCTAAGGAAAATGAACTCGTAATTTTTTTTTGGCAACAATTAAATTATAGCTGATATTTTAATGGCTATTTTATTGCTACTAAGAGCTTATTATTTTCATATTTTAATTAATTAAAAGAAAACTATACGAAAATCGGACTTTGAAGTATTGTGTTGTCACCGGGTTCTGAGCTAATGTGAGAATTTCAAATGTCTAGCTAGTAGGGAATTTAGTTAAAAATAGATTGTACCGAACAAACAAACAAGAATAGAAGTTAATAAAAACATGGTAAAATAAATCTGTTGAAAACGCGGTGTCGAGTTTTTTGGCCGCATACATTACTCTCATTACCTACGGTAGTTAGGTGATGGAAAGATTTTTACCGGACAAACAAACACACAAACAAACAAACAAGAATAGAAATCAATAAAAACATGGTAAAATAAATCTGTTGAAAACGCGGTGTCGAGTTTTTTGGCCGAATACATTACTCTCATTACCTACGGTAGTTAGGTGATGGAAAGATTTGTACCGGACAAACAAACACACAAACAAACAAATAAGAATAGAAATTAATAAAAACATGCTAAAATAAATCTGTTAGAAACGCGGTGTCGAGTTTTTTGGTCAAATATATTACTCTCATTACCTACGGTATTTAGGTGATGGAAGTAAAAATTGAAGGATTGCTAGTCATAATTTCACTGTAACTTCTATAGGTACACTTGTGCTTGTAATAGAACTTGTCAAAAAAAAAAAAAAAAAAAAAAAAAGAAAAAAAAAAAAAAAAATGTAATTTTTGAAAAAGAAAAGAAAAAAAAAAATATATATGCCTAAATAATTGCGCAAATCCCGAACCAAAACATATATTAAAGTTACAAGTCATTTGTAGCTATTTGTGATACAGGGTGATCCAAAGTATTATCGATCTTCTTCAATTTGTGGTTGATCCCCATAATTGCACTCTGGACTAAATCGATAGTGTAAAATATGAGTTCTTAAATGTTCCTTGCATGTATGAAGTTTCTGCCATTTCGTCTTGTATTTTTTTAGATAATCGAAAAAAAAAAAAAAATCTAATAGTTTGAGCACTTACTGTACTCTATAAGATGGGTTTTTTGAAAAAATATATAGGGGAGACTGGGACACAGTGGACCACTTTTACACTTATAAATTCTTTTCACCAAAAATAAAAAAGCAAAATACTTGAAAAAATTAGCAAACATTCTTTAAACTTTTCTTGACATGTCCTAATTTTTTATAACAATACTTTAAATGCATTACGAATACAAAAATAAATCGTGCGCACTCACAAAGTGAACCACTGTGCCCCATCCTCGGGGCACAGTGAACCAACCTCTGTTGTTCATGTTCAGTTAATATAAATTACTCATTTTTTTTTCTTCTAAAATTAGTTTCTTATGCAATACTAGTCTAAATAACATAATTCGAACATTTTTATGAAATAAAATTACCAAAATTTAAAGGAAATCAAAATAAATAAGAAACCAAATTAGAGGAAGAATCCTATATCAGATTTCCTTTGTCTTTCGTGCCATCACTAAAAGCAATAAGATATATTTTTAATTTGTTTATTAATGTTATATAGTTATAAAAATTATGAAATATATAATTAAACATTTTATTACTATTCAAACATTTTTATTAATTATTTTGAGATATTAATACTTTACATTATATTTGTGAGACAAGTTTAACTAAAATTATTCTGCTTTTATCTTTTACATGTTATTTCTAAAAACACCAACAATAAATTTATGTAACCTACTATTTATTATATCACATAATCTTTTTTTTTTTTTTTTTTTTTTTTTTTTTTTAATATTAAACAATTCAAATAGTTATTAAATTTAGATATTCATAATTATTATACCACTATTCAACTATTTTCCTTTTTCAGAAATTTATTTTATTATAACATTAAGATTATTATTATTTTTATTAATTATTTTGAGTCACATTATACTTGTATATGTAAATTTAACTAAAATAAATAAGGCATTAAATATAATTTGGACTTTTAGGCACACTGGAAGGCGGCCGACTGTGCCCCATTTAGAGGTGGTCTACTGTGCCCCATGTCCAGACAAAACAAATAATAATATTAAAACTATATATAGACTATAAATATGCTAATAATTTTTATAAATTTAAAAACAACAAAATCTTACCTTTTCTTAACAACTATCCAAAACTTGTAGTCAGTCGTTCAGTCCTCATAAAATTATAAAAAACTTCAAACTTGAAAAATTACTTTGAGCAGTTCAAAACATAAAAATTGTATAAAATGGCGATCTTAGCATTTACCATGTGGTTTTTTGGATGTATACAAGTAGTACCATTTTGTCATCTATGAGTCTCAATATAAACTAAAAGAGTTAAATATTAAGAGATTTATATAGGGTTGGTCCACTGTACCCCAGTCTACCCTACATTGAGATGTTTTTGTGGATAAACTTATAATATTTATAGAAGAAAGTAATAAAGCTTACTAATGCAGTTCTAAAATCAGGGAAAAAGAAGAGAGGGACTTTTTCAAAATTAAAAACGCGATTAAACCTCTTTTGTTTGTTAGCTTATTCTCCACAATCGATGTTGCAGATGTCACTGGCATATATATAAACTGACAGCACTGACAGGTTTGAACACAAAAAATCAAATATTATTTGTTTAAATTAATGCATTATCATACAAAAATGATAAGGCAGGGGTCAAAATTATAAAACGAGTTACAGAGAATTTCAGTTTCCAGTCAAAAATGTGATTAAAAAAAAAATAAAAATAATAATAATAAAATAAAAATAAATAAAAATAAAAATAAATAAAAATAAAAATAAAAATAAATAAAAAATAAATAAATTTTTATTTTCATCAAGTTTTTCATTAAATAATTCATGCTGAATTAATTCCCGTATAAGTAGTATTTATTAATATTGGTTTCAATGTGATACGTTCGTTTAAAAAAATGTGTTAAAAATAGAAACAAATTTTTAATATTATTTTTTAAATTTTACTCTTAACTAAGTAAACAAATTTCAACTATTCCTTGTCATCTAATATCATTGATCGTAAAAAAAAATGAAAGTGCACATACCTTGAAGAGAAAAAAAAATAATAAACTGATAATCTTTTGGTTGAAAATTTCTCTCTGAGAATAAAAATATAAATTGATTATCATTTAATTATGCGAGAAAAAACTTTTCATTTAAAAAGACTCTTTATTTAATATTCGTAATGTTTATTAAAACATTTCAGGAAAATTCTGCGCATTTTTGATTTTCAGAAATGTTTTAAAACTTATATATAATTAAATTAATGTAACTGGTAAGTCCAACATAATAAAAATTGAAACAAAGAAGGATTTTTTATGAAAGGTCAGGTCAACATAAAAATAAACATGTGTATGTACATAAACATGCTTATGAAATTTGATTAATTCAGATAATTTTTTCCGAATATGGAAATTAATAGAAAAAAATAATAACTTTTTTTCTTGTAAATTTCTTACAGGAGTTTGATTTATAAAAGTAATTCATAAAGTGATTATGTTAAGAAACAAAACAAAACAAAAAAAAAAAAAAAAAAAAAAAAAAAGAAAAGAAAAAAAAAAGAAAAACCTTTACGAAGACACCCTTTTTCAGTAGATTTTGTAGAATAGCTGATTCATTATTTAATGTGCATGTTAGCTTTCTTTTATATGCAATAAAAGAAAGTATTGATTCTTTAAAAATTTTCATACTCCAATTTTCAATGGATTTTCAATGTTTTAAGACAATTTTCAATGTTTTAAGATGTTCTCAACACGGGTTGACCATTTTTCGGAAATGTCTATCTGTGTGTCTGTCTGTTACCTAAATTTTGTCGACGCTGCATCTCATAAACTAAAACGGAATTAAACCAAATTTGATTTTTAGTTTAACATAGACTTAAATTGGTGCTGATTACATTTGGGGACCAATCACTGAATAAGTAGCGCTCTCATATCGTGGCACTATCATATTTTTTATATTGAAGTAAAGGACAAAAGTTCGTATAAGTGTGCACAATGAAAATTATAAGAGAAATATTAATAATAATAATGACCCTCATCTGTCATGAACGATTCCGGTTAGACCGCTTCAAAGCAGAAACTTTTGGCAGCCATTTTTTTTTCCGTTTGTTCAATTCAACTTACGGAAACATACATATTATTTTCATACATGTTTTGTATCGCACTACATATCTTATTTATTTCCTCTGAAACCTTGAAAAACTATCCAATTGTAATATTTAAATGTCTAAATTAAATATAACGGATCACTGGCTATTATAAACATGAACCTATAAATAGAATTATGTAACTTCATGATTATGAACAACGCAATACCAAATAAAAACAAACCAAAACAGTTGCCATTCAGAAAATACAAATTCCAAATGGACAACTCTTTAATTCTGAATGAACGACTCTTTGACTGTTTAATTAAAAAAACGCTTAAAATATTTCTAAAACATATTAAAGCCTTAAAAATCTTAAAATATTTGTAAAAACGTATTAAACCCTTTAAATATTTTTATCAAGCTTCATTGTTTGTTTACATTGTAAGGTATGATTGGCGTCGAGTTTAGTACGTAAATGCCGCCAGTTGATTTTAGTTTTGAAATTAGTGTAAAGTGATAGTGTAGATAGAATGTTTGGTTGGGCAAGTAAAAGTCACCAGTTGAAATGAGTATTGAAAGTAGAGTAGTCTAAGGTGATAATGTCGAGTAAAGGTAAAATGTTCGGTTGAGAATTTGAAAGTCCCTAGCTGGATCCTGGATATTTTGGCGATGTTGTGGGTGAGATAGCTGGTTGGATGTATCGAGTAGAGGTGAATTTGGGTTAACATGGAGTGTCTGTGGTTATTGGATAGATAGTTAGAAAATTTGAAAACAGGATCTATGATAGTCTTAAAAAAAGTATTTTGGTAAAATGAAGTGAATCGTTTTTTCTTATTATGAGGAAGAATTATGAATTTCTTATTATGAATTTTCTTATTATGAATTTTCTTATTATGAATACGCAAGCGAAGTGATGACATCACTGGCCGTTCGTGGATACAAGAAAAATATTTCCTATGTTAAACGCCCGATGGAGTTTTCGTAAAAAATTATTAAAAATCGAGGGAAATTATTTCCTGATTTTAATCCCCATATTTAGGTATAGATATGTATTAGTTATCATGTGCATGCGTTAGATTAAGTTGTTTTTGTTCTAAAATTGATAAAATTTGAATTTTAAACTTCAAAACTCTAGATAAAAAAAAACTTCCATATTCCATTGAAAACATACACATTTCATTTCAAAGGATGATATTTACACAATAAATATCCAACTAATATACTAATTAAAAGGAAAATGATCAATATTCTATCATAATTTAAAGTTAAATTCGTTTTCAAATGTCTAAATAAAGTATCTGATATAAGATACTAATATGTTGCAGCGGAATAGATTTGATATCGGTCATCCTTGGCAGAAAAAAAAAATACATATATCGCCATATTATCTGGCGAATATAATTTAATTCCTTTCAAAAATCATGGTTATTTTAAAAACTTATATTAAGAGAGTAATGAATAATATGAAACAATATTTCGCACAATACATATTACGAAAATATACATCTGGCATGTATATTTTCGTAGTACGTTTTTGATCGCCAAATACAAAACCGCCAAGGACAACAGAGTTTTGAAATTTAAAATTAAAATTTTGTCAATTTGACAGCAAAATAACTCAATCTAACACATGCACATGATAACTAATGCATATATATACCCAAATATGGGGATTAAAATCGGGAAATAATTTTCCTCGATTTTTAATAATTTGTTACAAAAAATACAATGGGCGATTAACATAGGAAAAATTTTTCTTGCACCCACGGAAGGTCAGTGACGTCACACTTCGCTTGCGTATAGTTGCCACCAGGGCCGTAGGAACATATTCTGGGGCTCCCCCCATAAATTCGTCTGGGGCCCCCTCCTATTATTTTAGAACAAAAACTGTATTGAAATTTCCATCTCAGATTTTACTTTTATAACAATACAATTACCCTGATACTTATGCATATAATCAAGGCCTGATTATTCAAAAGGCTCAGAAAGCACAAGCTTCCCCTCTAAAATTTAAGAGGGGGCCCCATGAGGATTAAAAACATGGTCTTGAATTTTTTGTTTCATATTTTCACACTGAGATTGAATTTTTTCTGAGAAAGGTTACCTAAAACAAGACAAAACACTCACTATTTCGGGAAAAATCTATTATTTAACCTCAAAAATCTGAATGTTCTTAATAAAAAAGTTGTATGATTTTAATATTCTGTGTAGAAACCACCCAGATGTATGAAAAACAAAAATAAAAATAACAAACACACACTATTTTTTGGTCTATAGCATTTTTATATTAGAATATGCAACAGGAAAACAAGATTTTTCCAAAATGGAAGGAGGCCCCGAAATGATGCTGAGCTTCCCCTAGCTTCAAAGCTTAATCGGGCCCTGCATATAATGAGTACACACTGGTGCACAAAATCTTATTATGAGGACTTTAAATAGAGGAGTAAAACTTAATGGAGCACCGGGATGTGTTGTTCGGCCTATATTTTTTGTCAACCAGTAGTTTTTTTTATTGTTATTCCTATTTACTGATCGGGTAGAATTTTTTTTAATTTCAGAACAAAAATTATAAAATATCGAAACACATTTGATTTATAAACAAAAATTGAAAATACATTTAAATGATCACGTGGTAACCATCATGATCTAAATATTGTTTTCAAGATTTATCGTTCACATTCCGTCATTTTTGACGAGGTTATATACTAGTTTATCTTATACTATTAAGTGAGCAATATTTGTATATTTCACTGTTCTCGAAAACGGTAGCTCGGACAGTCACGAGATTTAACACAAATGTGCCCCCCGAAGGGTGATAGTGCGCATCGAAGTCAGAATTTCGAATTTTTGATTAGTTTTTTCTTAATTAATTAAAATGTGAAAATAATAACCTTCTAATTTCTGATAAATAAGCCATTTAAATTTTAACATTTTATCCATAATTTAATTGTTGCCAATTTTTTTTTCGACAAAATAATAATAACTAAAAAAAAAAAAAAAACGTACATTTATTTAAAATGAGAAAAATAAATCAGAAAGATTAGAAAATAAATTAGAAATATCAGTCGCATCGTTACAAATAAGATACCAAATGAAAGGGGAAATTTTTGTAAATCCGATGCATTAAACAGCTTATCAATCGGATGATTAGTTTTTTTCTTAATTAATTAAAATGTGAAAATAATAACCTTCTATTTTCTGATAAATAAGCCTTTTAAATTTTAAAATTTTATTCATAATTTAATTGTTGCCAATTTTTTTTCGACAAAATAATAATAATTAAAAAAAAAAAAAAAACTTACATTTATTTAAAATGAGGAAAATAAATCAGAAAGATTAGTAAATAAATTAGAAATATCAGTCGCATCGTTACAATTAAGATACCAAATGAAAGGGGAAATTTTTGTAAATCCGATGCATTAAACAGCTTATCAATCGGATGATTAGTTTTTTTCTTAATTAATTAAAATGTGAAAATAATAACCTTCTAATTTCTGATAAATAAGCCTTTTAAATTTTAAAATTTTATCCATAATTTAATTGTTGCCAATTTTTTTTCGACAAAATAATAATAATAAAAAAAAAAAACTTACATTTATTTAAAATGAGGAAAATAAATCAGAAAGATTAGTAAATAAATTAGAAATATCAGTCGCATCGTTACAAATAAGATACCAAATGAAAGGGGAAATTTTTGTAAATCCGATGCATTAAACAGCTTATCAATCGGATGATTAGTTTTTTTCTTAATTAATTAAAATGTGAAAATAATAACCTTCTAATTTCTGATAAATAAGCCTTTTAAATTTTAAAATTTTATCCATAATTTAATTGTTGCCATTTTTTTTTCGACAAAATAATAATAATTAAAAAAAAAAAAAAAAAAAAAAAACTTACATTTATTTAAAATAAGGAAAATAAATCAGAAAGATTAGAAAATAAATTAGAAATATCAGTGACATCGTTACAAATAAGATCCGCGATTGTAATGAAATGCTCGCTGTAATGACTTCAGACTAATGACTTTAAGACTCACGAGAGGGCGCTGTTTGTTCAGCAGACGAGAAAGACTTTCGAAAAAGAGAGACTTTAGTTTTGAGTTTGTTTTGAGAAGGGAATGAGGCAACGCCGATAAGAGCGTATGCCGGGTTTGAGTGCCGTTCATGTTTTATTATTTTCGGTCCAAAGTTTAGCGACCATTTTATGCAATATGTGCTACGTGTTTTCGTTTACCCTTTATGTATGTGTGTTGTGTCGTATAGTGTTTGTAAATGAGAAATAAAAAATATTTCTCTAAAGAAAAGCAATCTTCTCTTGATTTCAAGCCTACGATACATCGCAGTCTACTGTTATGGTGGCAGCTAAAGGAATACGTCCGACGCTACAAAGAATTCACGCTACTAAAGGGGTAAGTGCCTTTATATATGAAACAGTGCCTTGATTTAAAAATAATATAATAAATACCTCAGTTCTTGTATTAGAACGTGAGAAAATATTCTTTTTTTTTAAAGGGGTACTTTAATTCAGATTATGTATTTAAATCATGAATCATATAGCACTGCTTATCCCTATTCATTTAGTAAAAGTATTATTTTAAGATAAATTATTATTGTAGAGAAAAATATGTATTATTAACCTGATTCATCCGTTGTTTAAAAAAAAAAAAAAAAAAAAAAGAAGAAAATCTTTCAATTTTTTTGTCGATGTATTTCGAAAAAAAAATAAAGTTGATGAATCAGTGAGAAATAAATGAATATATATGTTTTTTCTTTTGTTTAATGGTATAATAATAATAAAAACTTACTGTAGAATAAGTACATTTTGAAAAGAATTTCGGTTTTAAACGGAATTGCAAAATTTGAGAGCAAGTTGAAATAAAGTTTCTGTTCTGTAATTAAAGCTAAATAAAGAATAGATATTCTTTTTTAGGGCTTTGAGAAATAAAAAATAAAAAAGAATGTATTTATTATCGAATTAAAAAGAAAAATGTTGAATGATTCATATTAATGTGCATTTCAGGTCATTTTTTTTTCTGATATTTTATTAGATTTATTTTTCTTTCTGTCTCTTTTTACTGATTTGGTATTTCTTTGCTTAATAATACAAAAATAAATAGTGAATAAAGAGTGAATGAAGGATAAAAATAAAAAAGAAATTAGTTTCGATTTCATGTAAAATGAATTTGTTCGTGTTTGGAACAAAATATTTTCATTTCGATTTGAAGTAAAATAGTAGTTTCTGTTTCAAATGAAATGTGTAATGTTTAGATGTTCATTTTATTTATTAATATTAATTACTATGGTAATTTATGTTACTTAAATCCAATTTTGTGAAACTTACTTTTTTTGATAAAGCAAAAGAGTTTCGATTTGAAAACGAAACTGTTGTGTGTTTTTTTCTTGTTTGGGTTTGAAGAAAAATATTAATTATTCTGTTTCCTGAGAAATATGTGTGCAAAAAGAATCAAATAGTTTTGCAAATAAATTAATTATTTCTGTTTTGAATTGAAATAATGCTTGTGTAGGAAACAAATAGTTCTTGGTATGAGAACATACTTGGTTTAAAATATTATTTTGAATATTATTTTTGAATATATGATTTATTTAATAAAAGAAATTTGGGTGATTAAAAATGTTCACGTATTCTGTTCTTTAAGAAGAAAAGTGTTTCTTTTTATGAAAAAAGAAAATATATATATTAAAAAAAAAAAAAAAAAAGTGTTCTCTTAAATAGAGAAAAATAAGGTATTTTTCATAAGTAGATACCATTAACGGTATTAGATATTATTTTTTAATTAATTGCAAAGGTTAATTACTCTTAGTATCCTTTTTTGTGTGTTTGATTGATTTTTGAAAAAAAAAAAGGGGTAATAAAAAAAAATATATATAATAATTTTTCGGATAATTTTATTTGTTTATATTTTATTATCGTTTTGAGAGCATTCTGGTTTTGTTTGGGGTTTACAAACATGGCATTTTTAGCTAAAGCTCGAAAACATGAATTAATTCAGATTTGTGAGGAAATCGGTGTCGAAGTAGATACTTCCAGTAGAGTTATTGACATCAAGAAATTAATTTTATCTAGCAAGTCCTATAATGAGGAAGAAGTAAAATTAATATTGGAAAGGCTTCTTGAAGATAAAAAAATCCAAGAAGAAGAGAGAATAAGACAAGAAGAAAGAGAGGAAAGAAGAACCCGAGAAACTCAACAATATGAAATTGAATTAAAAAAATTAGAAATTTCAAGAGAAAATCCCGAAAGAATATTAGAACCAGAAAAGGTGACTGAATCGGTTCCAAGAATTCAGTTAACGCAAATTACCCCAAGATTTGATGAAAAACATGATGAAATGGGTTTATATTTAATAAATTTCGAAAGAAGAGCGGAGATGGCACGAGTTCCAAAAAAGGATTGGGTGGCCTACCTGTTAGCAGTTTTACCGCCAGAACTTTCCAATATGTTGGCCAGAGAGTCGCCAACCGATGCGACAAATTATGATTTTGTTAAAAATATCATTATGAAAAGATATAAATTAAATAGTGAAAAATTGAAACAATGTTTTTATAAGCACCACAAATCGTCCGAAAAATCTTGGAGAAATTATGCTCAAGAGCTCTCTAGTTATTTTACGGAATGGCTCACAGAATTAAAGATAGAGAATTTCCAACAGCTGAAAGACCTAATAGTGACTGAGCAGTTGAAGTTTCGAGTGCCTGTTGATGTAAGAGATCATTTCTTAGAAAACTGGCTTACATTCATGACACCTATGGACTTAGCTGAAAAACTAGATGAGTTTGAGAGTATTAGGGAAAGTTTCAAAAGGAGGGATTTGCCCAAAAAGAAATTTTCCAGCTTTCGAAACCAAAGTGAAAACTTATGTAATGATAAGTCTAACGATAATAACAAAGATGTTAAGCCGAAATTTCATGCAAATCAAGAAACATCCCAGGAACATCAGAGAAATAAAGAATTTGATAAAAGAAAAATTGCTCGTTGCTGTGAATGTGGTTCTACTAATCATCTTAGACCTCAGTGTGATAAATTAAAGAAAAATGAAGAATTTATTTCACATATTATAACTGAGGCAGGTTCTGATGAATCAATGACACCTTATACTAGTATAGGTAAAGTGAATGGTGTTGAGATGAAAATAATTCGAGACACGGGTGCTTCATGTGATTTGATTAGCAGCAAGTACGTGAAACCACATATGTACACAAATGAGAAAGTGTATATTAGAAATCCATTAGAAGTGGATCCTATCTGTTTACCACTTGCAGAAGTTGAATTGTAAAATGGGACACATCAAAACTAAAGCAGCTGTCCTACAAAATTCCTTTTATGGTGACAAGTATTTGTTAGGAAATAAAACTGCTGCAATGTTAAAAAATTGGAAATCAAAAGAAAATGTACAAGAGCATAAGCTAAAATCAGTACAAACAAGAAATCCTAAGAAATTTTTAAAGATGAAGAAAAATATTCAAAATAAAGATTTTGCCCATTTTGACCAAAAGTTGATTGAAAGGAAATCTGCAGATGAAAAGAAAACCGAAGAGGTAGAAGAAATCCTGCCAGAATTTTCATGGCCAGAACTCAATAAAACCTCTCCAAAAGTGTTTACTAAAGAACTGCAGGATATCAAAGAAAATCAAAATAAAATAGAAAATGAAGTTGTTCTTAAAGAGAAAATAAATTTTGACCATCTCAAATCTGAAAATTTCAGATTGTTAAATGAAATAATATATTTAAAAGGGGAGATGGAAGAAAAGAAAATTAAAGAACAAGAACTGTCTCTTGAAAATAAAAAACTTACTGAAAGGTTGGAACATACTACGAAAAATATTTCGGAACTAAATAATGCCTTAAAAGACCTTAAACAGAAAAATGAAGACTCTAATTTTGTGATGGAAAAACTAAAAGCAGAAATAGAGGCTTATCTAAATAAAAAATGCTTAGAATATCAAAAGCAGATAAAGGAAGAAATTCAAGAGAAAGAAAAGTTTGAAAATCAGTTAAAAACTCTTCGCCTTGATTCACAAAGTGAAAAAAAGAATTATCTAAATCAGTTAGAAATTCTGAAGGTTGAAAAGAATAATTACAAACAAGAACTGGAAAATACTAAAATTGAAAATCTTAAGCTGTCTAATGAAATCAACATAATTAAAGGAGAACTCTTAAGAATGAAAGATAAAGAAAATGAAATTCGTCTTAAAAATGAAAAACTTGTTCAAGAAAGAGATGAAATTAATATAATTAATTCCAAACTAGATTACCTGTTTAATATTCTAAAAAAGAAAGAAAAAATTTCTAATGCTAAATTGGATCAGTTGACAGCTGAATTGCAGAAGAATAAATTAGAACTTATGCAATTATCTGAAAAATGCTTAATTTATGAAAAACAATTGAAGGAACAAAATTACTTGAAGAAAGAACTTTCTGCGACTACTTTGGGTCCCTTGAAAAATCTACCTAAAGATTCTAGTCAACTAATGGCAAATTCATTGAAAGACAGTGAAAAGTGTCCAGTGCCATATAGTGAGAAAGTCGCCAATTTTCCTAAAACAAGGAAAAATCATGTAAAACAGCTAAATGGCATTTCCTTCAAGATAAGTACTACCAAGTTGCACATTAAACCTTCTAAATGTCAACCTACTCGGGCTCATGGGAAAATTTCTGGACATTTAGTGGGCCAAGGATTGAGAACTCCAAATGAAATGAAGGTTCGAGACAGGAAAGATTCCTCGTCTCATACTACCGTGACTCATGTGACAAACTACTGGACATTAGCTGAATACTATCGAAAGTGCATTCCTGAATTTTCTGAAGATGCAACTTTATTGTCAGACTTACTAAAGGATTGGACTCTAAAATCCACTGACTGGAATAGCTCTTGCCAAATGGCCTTTGAAGAACTAAAGGAGAATTTATCTCAAAATTGTATAAAGCTATTCATGTTCCTGAGAAAAAAATAAAAATAAAATAAAAGACCAAATCCCAGACTTTTACTTTGGGAACTCTATGCAGATTATTTAATTAGGAGGTTGTTGAGTGTATAGAATTACAATCTCTGAATGCTGATAGATTAAGTCTTATCCCTTAGTTTAAAAAAGTTTCTGTATTTGTTTAATTATTGCTATAAATCGTATTTGTTTAATTATTGCTATATATATTGTATTTGTTTAATTATTGCTATATATATCGTACTTGTTTAATTGCTATATATATATATATATATATATATGGTATATATTTGTTTTCACTATCTATATTTTACTTTGCATATCTATGTAGTGTCACAGGTATATTGTGTGTAATAATATTTAAATTTCTATTTGGTATTTATTTTTTTGTATATTTTAAAATAAGTTAAATAGTGTATTTAATCTGAAATAGGGATAAGTCTGGTGCATTTAAATATAACCAGGTACTGTTTCTGCATAGAATTGGTGCTTGCTCGTATTTTTTTTTATTTATTACTTGTTTTAAATTAATTACGATATTAAGAAAATGGACCAATATGTTGAACATTGTGACTATTGATTTTGAATATAGTCTTATCCTAATGAAGTATCATTTAACCAAACTTTTCCCTCTACAATAAAGAAAAGCAATCTTCTCTTGATTTCAAGCCTACGATACATCACATCGCCCTCTGGTGGGCTAAGGTGAATATATCATACAACTGATAGCTTTCACGCTCAAACAACGATAGAACAACAAGAAAGAACAATAAATTAATACACGTGGCTATTATATTTACTAACAACTGCAGTTGAGAAAGCTCCATCTATCGATCATTACAAACGCGGATAGCAAATGAAAGGGAAATTTTTTTGTAAATCCGATGCATTAAACAGCTTATCAATCGGACAATTAGATTTTTTAAAATTAACTAAAGTATGAATTTTAGGTGGCAACAGCAGAAGATTGTATGGAAACCGTTAGGAGGAAAAAAAAATGAAAAATCTGCTTCACATCAAGTCACATGATTTTTAAGTGGGATTAAAAATTGCAGTTTTCAAATTCTTTTAAATTTTCTCTCACGAACACAAAAATATAATATACAGCCTGTACCCCACAAGACCAACTTGCATTTCAAATTTCATCAATTATTTTGGTTAATAAACAAAAGTTATTATTATTATTTTTTTTTTTTTTTTCAAATTAAGTTTTATTCTATCTTCGAAAAGATTTATGTGATCATAGATATAATAATATACATAGATCTATCAACCCCATATTATCGTGCAAAGATTTTTGATTCCGAAAAAAAAGCTTTGGAATCAGCCATTAAGTGGTATTGAAGGAAAAAAGGAAAAAAATAATAATGAATTTGAAACTATATCTGAGCTTTTCATTCACCTTTAGTAAATAAATTATTCATGAATTTTATTTGCTAAAACATTCGTGTGTATTCCCGTGTGTATTTACTCGGGGAAAGACTGCCATATTTTGGTAAAATCGCCGTCTTTTCCCGAGTGAAAAGGAATCACTTTTTTCTCCCCAATGATCAATCTATATATTATTACTATATCTATGTATGTGATGCGATACATTAATAATTTGGGTTTTAAAAGTTTTTTTAAATAGATTATTTAAACTCTATGAACCATATTTTTATTTTATCAGTTTCATTAACAGATCCTGCTGGGCGATTTTTTTTTAATTTTGGTGTTGAAGTACACCGAACTTTTTTCGACAAGAAGTTTAATATAGCAACAGCCATTTTAATCTAAGTAGCGCATCAAATATATAAAAACATAAATGATTTATTTTTACACAAAATTTACAGAACAAATGCAGTTTTAAAGATAGGAAATTTATTTCAACAAGCACTATTTTAAACCTAAAAACCATTAAAAATATAAGCAGAATATAAAGGATTCTTATGTATAAACAAAAAAGAGTCTGATAAAATTATTAGCAAAATAGTCTTCCCCTTTTCATACAAAAAAAAAAAAAAAAAAAAATTCCATCGCTAATATGGCGACAAAAATTCAAAAGCCGCCAATGGAGCGACATAATAAAGTTGTGTAAAACGATAATGTTTACCTATTTATTTATTTTTTTTATATAATAATCACTATGCTAATTTATCATACAAACAAATGAGCCTCTGTGTGTTACTGCACTTGCACGCTGTCGAACAGAAATATTTTAAAAATTCAAATTAATATTTAAAGAAATAAATAAAAATATGTTTAATGGGAAATATATATAACCATAAAAAGATTAGTTGTCTAAAATACGGCAGAAATAGCGCTCATAGCATATTGCTACAAGGGATTAAGTCTTATTGTTACAATGGATTAAGTCTAAAATGGTGACAAAAATTCAAAAGCCGCCAAAGAGAACTATATTAAGGATGTACTATCAGGTTTACAACCCATGAATTATATATAAACACAAAAAATTAATTGTCTCAGACGTAGCCGGTCACAGCATATTGTAATATTTGGCGTGAAATTGCTGTCATTTAACGGTTGATTGGATAAACAAAATAAACATATGAAATAACGTAAAAGCAAATATTATGTTGTCTAAACCCAGTTACATTTGAGTCCAGTCCGAGTTACATGTGAACAACACGTATAGTGTTGTTCACATGTAACTGGGATTCAAATATAAAAGGGAAACTCCAATTTTTTCGATACTATCTATTTCGAAACTGTTATATAATAAGCACCTAAATGGAAGCTCATTGGTAAACTATTGTCGCAGGTAATAGGGACAAGCGCCTGAGTTGCAGTGGATGACCAAATCGCTGCCGAATGCAGCAGGGACCTGGAGCGAGCTTTTGAACAATTTCAGTAATTTATTTTATTTTATTTTTATAAAGCTATATAGAAAAGAGTTTTCTTTAAATTTAGTGGCCAGCGAAGCGGGCAAAGCCTGCTAGTAATAATATTAGTGTACTAGGATTTTATTTTTGTATATGTCCTGCCTCCTTGAGGAAAAGAACTCCCCGGTGGTGTATTTTTCTAATATGCGTATTCTTCTAAAATACTCGTAAAAAAATTTAAATTCAATAGTTCAGCCATACATCTCTTTTCATTTAAAATAATCTGGTGTGTCACTCACAAGACTTTCTCTTACCCTGAAATTTAATACAGTGAATACAGATTGGAGATTAAAAGGCAAGATAACGAGTACTGTAATGTAAAATTATGTTAAAACCATTCAAATTAGGATTTGGAACAGCTTTATTTGACAAATAATTCTGTATAAGTTGGGCTACCGCCAATTGAAGATGTTGTTCATGAATACAGATTCGAAATGCATTGTTTAAACTTTGAATGTATGAATACATTTTCAAGGATATTTACATCTAAACCGATGTTTGATCAATAGCTTATATCTTAAAACATATCGTGAATATATCAAACAAGAATGGAAAATCGGGCGGTACGCATTAATTATAAACACTTTCCAACTCTACGAACTTGTTGTATCGTATCACTTTTAATGTTCTTTACTTATGTTATGACATAACGGAGAGACAGATGGACTGAAAGGTATACAGACAGAGTAATTGAATTTATAATCGCTCTTAAGCATTGTGGGGGAGTGCTAAAAATACATTTTTTTTTTCTTTTTAATCGTTGCCACATAATGGAGAGAAATGTTCTGTAAAAATTCTGTTGCCAAAAGAAAAAGGTATAAAGTGGTGTCTTTATAAATTCTAATACAGTCTAGTTTATAAAGTTGTAGGGAAAAAGGGGCGGTACTATTAATACTATAGAATATCAATTGAAAGATTGTCAGGTAAGTCTCAAAAATTAAAAACATACTTCAGTCATACATATTGCAAAATATGCTTATAACATTGAAAAAAAAAATATTATATATATATATATATATTTAAGAAAAAATAAATAAATAAAAATCTTTATTAATGCAGTCTCATTGAAGGATGAGCTTTGGCAGAGTTGCCAATTTTTTAAATTTATTGCAGAGCATTGCTAGTACTCGCCTTCTTTTCGTACCGGAATTTTTTTAGAATATTTCTATACTTTATGCGACAACGATTGTATAAGAGTGAATCAGTCTTCAAAATTACTGGCATGGAAAAAGGCGGTAGTAACATTGCTCCAGAATAAACTATAAATGTTGGCAATTATAGCTTTAGTCAAACGAAGTTGCTTTGGCATTTAACCCTTTACGGCCCAAGACAATTCGGATTCTTTAAATTACACTGCCACCGGAATTCGTGAACTAAATTAAAGTAAAAGAAATTTTGAATTTTTAAGGTTAAAAAAAAACCGGCCTTTTCTGATATGTTAAAAACGTAAGGTTTTTCTAAAAATTTTCTGGGATGAATTCTCGCAGTTGGGAAGTGAAATTAGGTGGTATAAAATATATCCCACCGCGCATGAAAGGGTTAAATCGGTGACGACTTCAATACGCAAATGGGCGAAGCATTATGTGCACCGTATTGTAGACGGAGATTATTTCCTCTAATGGTCACTGCTGGCCCCTCTTTCTTCCCGCTGAGAACAGAAATGAACATTTTGTACTAATCAATACGGTTATTTGGCAAATAGCAGATGAACTAGAATTCTCTCATCTGAAAATTATTCTTCAAAAAAGCGGCGCGACAAAAAGAAAAAAAAAAAAAGCGGTTCTTGCAATGCTTCGTAGTTATTCGTTAATGCTACAGCGTTGCTAACTTTTATAATTTATTCCAGTTCACTGTTAATTCCGCCTTTTTTTCATACCAGTAATTTTGAAAAATGTTTTTATTTCTTTCTAATCGCTGTCACATATTGAAGAGAAATATTCTGAAAAAATTCTGCTACGGAAAGAAGGCGGGGCTAAAAATGGTTCTAAATAAATTATAAAAGTTTAAAACTCTGTTGTTAGCTGATGGCTATTTAAAACTGATATCACATGGTTAATACTTAAAAAAAAAAAAAAGTTACAGAGTTTTATTTATACAATTGTATCAATTTCATACAATATTGGTAAACATCATAATATTTTTATTTTTATGTTTTTCTTCTACTTTCCATAATGTTCCATAACAAATTCTACTGAAATAACACGGCGCGTATCTTTTAAGTCATATTCTTTTTTTTACTTTAGTTTTCTAATGCTTCTAAGAAAGAAACGTAAAAGAAAATAAAGTTCTTTGAATATTCTCCTTCTAACAAGAATAAGTTGTTGCATTTAAGAAAGGGAGATATGCAGATGTACCGCCTCTATCCTATCAACAGAGCTATCAGATATGTTCCTGAAGTGTAATCTGACATTTTCTTTTCTCATTCTTAATTCATGCTTTCACTTTTCACAAATTTCTGAAGCAAAGTGTCATAGAAAATAGGTAACAAAAAGACATTGCCGTTTACTGAATGTACCTTTTACTAAAATAATCAACCTGAATTGTAGAAACATATAAAAAGCTCTTTTTTTCTCCAATAGATGTTATATATATATATATATATATATATATATATATAAATTATATATATATATATATATAGTATATATATATATATATAGTATATATATATATAGTATATATATATATATATATATAGTATATATATATATATATATTACATTTTCTAGAGAAAAATAGCTTTTAATATAAGTATAGCTGTGTATACAAAGTCAATTATGTTTAAAAATACAATATATATAAATTATAATGTATAGGATTATTATATTTTAAAATATAATATATATGATTGATTTAGATTATTTAAATATTGTTTATAAATATCAATAATTATTAAATAATTAATTTTTCACCTAATAATATAAAATTCTTCGTGATCACATAGTCTTATAGAAGCTTTGGTAAAAGTTCAGCTCCCGACAAACTAGTTTAACACGTTCTATCCGTCTTAAGAGATGGTGTCCTCTGATGCTTCTTGTTCTTATTTATTTATTTATTTATTGTTCAGATTTTACCTTGTGAGGTATAGCACAGTTAGCGTAATGCTACAAATGAAGTTCGCACTTTACGAATAACACGAGAATGTGAAGAGTTTAGGATTCAGTTGATTAATGGAGTTAGTTCCTATGATAAATGATAAACGAAACTATAATTCACGATATGCTAATATTTTGGAAAGTGAATTGTATAAAAGGAGAAGGAAGACTGTTTTTGGAAGTTAGTTGTTAGCGGCTTAGAGAGAAGTAGTAGGAGGCTAAAGGAGTTAGTAGCGAGCGGCTATAGTAGGAGATAGTAAGTCAAGTCGTATAGTGGCGTAAGGGAATCCTCCCACTATCGAAAGATTACTAAGTCGTGAGTGGTAAAGGCGTTAAATGAAGTAGTTGAGATTAATTGTGGTTATCTGTTTAAAGTTAGAATATTTATGAAGGCTGCCCTTTTTAGTTTATAAAGGTACTAAATGTGATTATAGTCCAACGCCCACCTTTTCATTAAGCTCAAAATAAAAGCTCTTTTATTTATTTTATATATCTGACTTTGTCATTACTTCATAATTTAATTAAGTTAATCTAAGATTGAGCTATGGCGTACACTAGGTCGTCACAACCTTACTTTACATACTTTTTAGATCTCATGTAAAATACATGTATTCATTTCTTATATCATATATATATATATATACACCACTAGTGTTTTAAGTTTATAACTAGTTCAAATTTATTTCTAAAAATTAAGACAGAGAATAGAAGAATTAATTATAATTAATTGATATTAACTATTTCATGACCAATTTAATAGTTCCTATTATTATCGAAAGCCACCATAATTTACGTGAAAAATTAGAAGAAATGATATAAATGACTTTTATTCCCAATAAATTATGAAAGTAGAATTCTGTTGAAAAATTCCGGGATGAATTCTTGTAGTTGGGAATAAAATTTAGTTATTGCAAAGGACCAAGGTTCCAGGATTTTGAAAAAAAGTAGTCGCCAGCAAAAATTTCTAGTAGCCAGTAAAAAATTACCCCCTCCCGGCCTTTTTTTCTTTCATTTTTAAGTTTACTTGAATATAAAAATTAAAATTCTACGCATAAAAAACAAATATTTACTAGGCTAAAATCATACATCAAGTAAACATCTTTAAATTTAACATCATGTAACCAGCTTTATTATTTTCACAAGCATATACACCATCGGCATTAACACATCATTATACCGGCCAACGATTCAGTACCAGGTTGCTAAGCATGCGTATACAAGAGCAGTATAAACCAATTTCCTAAAATGGTGCACTAATTTAACACCGAGTTGTAAATCATGCATGAAGGAAAGTGGTGTAAACAAATAATGTATTCATTCAACAGTGTCTCAAAATGTAGTGAGAGGAGCAGGAATCAAAATGACCAGAATTAGAGTATATCGAGAGTAATATAGGGACCGATTCTCGGACAAAAAAAAAAAAAAAAAAAAAAAAAAAAAACTATTGAGTCTTCTTAAAGTTGAAAACATAGTCCCCAGTTAAAATATATTGGTCACTAATGGGGACCAGGTAACCGTATTTTGCGAGCCCTCCAAATGACCTTCGCCTTTCAAAGAGTTAATTCAGAGTTATAAAAAAGAAAAAAAAATCTCCTAATTATTTCACAAAAAATTACTATGGGAAAAAAAAAAAAAATTGTTTTCTACTTTTTTTTGTTTTCTACTTTTTTTTTCCAATGAAAATAATCCTGTTTTTAATAATGTAAAAGAATAGTTTATTTTGAAAACATAACATGTAAATATAAAAATTAATTAGAATTTGTTGTTACAATTTTAAATATTAAAACGAACACAATCAATAAGCTATAACGTCTTCTACTAACTTCGTAAAGTAAAATATGCAGAATAAAAAAATAAAAAAATAAAAAATAAAGGTAATTGAATTTATTTCGACATTTTATTTAAACATAATTTAGTAATTTTTTGAAATGTCATTTTATACATATACCAGCGTTTTCACAAAAAGAAATTTGAATACCACTATTTTTATAGTGTAATTTTACACTTGGCTAATCGCTGATTCACTGTAATCAATAAAGGTAATTTTTACAGCAGAAGCATCTGTAAAAGTATTACTATATAAAAAAATCTTGGTATCCAAACTTTTCTTTTTCAGAACCTTTAGATATTATACATATATATCCCTTCTTCAATCAAACTGAAATAAAATTAATCATTTAATTTTATATATTGCTTTTATATAACATACTGAAAAAGAATAATTATTTATGACATAATTAAAATATTTTAGATGAGTATTTCGATGAAAAATAATGTACATTCTAAAAAGAAATATAGTTAAAAAAAAAAAAAATCCTAAAATTTCCCCTAAATTTTAGAGTCTAAAACTGACTCATTATATTATTTGCACCAAAACCTAATTGCAGCGTGAATGGTCGCTAACAGCTACATGACAATGTAATTCAATTTTGCGAACGTCAATTCCTAATGAATGGGAGGCTTCATAGAATTTTCGTTAAGAAATTCGTAAATCGGGAGTTGTGAAAATTCGAACTGGGTAAAAATTCTAACTCCTATTTAAAAAGATAATATACGAAGGATATCCAGCAATTACAACTTTAAAGAGAAAACTTTTGATTTTACAGGGTTTAACAATTAATTACTTTTGAATAAGACTTTTGGAAACTAAGTTGCGTATAAATTCAGGTTGATTCTCTAGTGTATGAAATGCATGATAAAATCGTACTCGGGTGGAGGGGTGGGTGGTGGTGGAGGGGGATCATTTTGAAGGGTTCAGTTCTGTTCATTTCGAGAAGTTTAGTTCATGTTAGGGGTTTCAGTTCGAGATATCACACTGACTTTAGCTTACCTGAAGTATAATATTAAGGAGTGCAAACGAGTCTGAAGCTAATTGTGTCGCCCTCAAATTACACTCACTGCGCTGCAAAAAAAAAAAAAAAAAAAAAAAATTCGACCCCTGATACCATTCTTGCTGGTTTTTATGTAAAATGAACTTCTAAATCTAAATATGGCTACCATTTTGCCCAGTCACCCACCGTTTTCTCGGGACAACACCCCTCTCCTAATTTTTATCACTGTTCGGTAATTTTATGACCATGAATTTGATTTGGAGAATGAAAAAGAATTAATTAACACTTAAATATATATATGTTTAATAAATGACATTAACAATAGATTAAAAAATTATAAGAAATATAAGAAATAATATCAATAGCAACCTTCCCCCACCTTCTAAATTTTCCCCTTGCCGCAAATGTTCATGTTTTAGAATTTTCCAACTCTGTAGCCCCTCAGAACATATTTAACAGTTAAACTAATCCTTTCCCCCCTATAAACCAACTTTATAGCCATAAAATTACCGAAAAGTGATAAATACAGGGGGCCGTCCCTAAAAAAGGTAGGTGATAGGGCAAAATGGATGTCATATTTGGGTTCAGGAGGGAATTTTACATAAGAATTTGCCAAAATGGTGATGGGGGCAATTTTCCTGCGGAACAGTGTTATTGGTAATGTGAGTTCATTCATTGTTTTATAGTTATTTGAAAATGGAGGTAAATGGTTTCTATTATTCTGCTAGAGAATAGTTCCATTTCTCTTCCCTATTTAATACCTTTAATTAAGCAGTTTTTGTTCTGTTAAATTAGTCTGTGTACTTTATTTCTTGAATACACGGCAGAAATGGAGAGATATTACGAGGTCGTACAAAACCGTTTTCACAAATTTATAACTTAATTAGAATTCGTTTGAACGTCATGAAAAATAATTGGATATGGTGGTTTAAGATAATAGTTAAAATAGGATAAAAAATAAATTCCTAATATTGTAAATGCAACCTCCGTGTTTGTCCAAACTTTCTATAATATTAGTTATATTTTTGAACAACATATTATAATTTTCACACTAAACAAAACTTGATAACAATTATTATTTTTCTTTTATTTAAAATAATACTAATATTTATAATATTTTATAGAAGTAATACAAATGGTAAATATAACAAATAATGCAAGCGTCGCAGTTTAAGATAACAATTTAAAAGTCTGTTATTGATATAAGAAACGTAATTATTTTAAACTTGAACAATGCTTGAATTTTTCAATAACTTATTACATGTTGCACAATAAACAAAGTTTTATAATTATTATTCTTTTTGTATGCTATATAATTACTATTTATAATATTTCACGCAAAACATATAAATGATATATATATATATATATATATATATATATATATATATATATGATTGCTTCATGGAATTTATTTTATTATGGTTTCGGTTTCTGATAAACAGTGATGCAGCTTATATTTACAGAAATAACACCTAATTTGCTTGCAGCATTCAATCTAAGCCCTTGAAAGATTATTTTTGTTGTACATATGTTTTAATTAAAGAATGCTTAATGTTTTCAGAAATCTTTAGTAATGTTTCTAGTTCTTCATGTGATATTTGGTTTCATCTTTTGTTATGTTTGAAAAGGTTTTCAATATATTTATAACTATATATCTATCAATCTATCAATATATATATATAATATTCTTATAATCGTCAGAATTCTAAATAGTAAGACGCTATATATATATAATATTTAGTCGAAATAATTACATATTTAGATTTTTTTAAATGAGATGAGATTGACTTTGATTGATGATGAATTGAGATTGATGATTAATGTAAGATTTTTTAAAAATACATTTAAGTCATCTTATAACTTGTAAAACCTATTAATCAATACTCCACTAATTTTTCTTTTTTTTCCTTTCATATCTCCCTGTCTAAGGAATGTAGGATTTAAAACCAAATCTCTCTATCCCCGATGTATTATTTTGAGTAGATCGATGACATTGTATCGGGGTTTGTTTAACATTCTACTGGTTTTTCTTGAGCTAAGATTTATCTGAAGCTTAAAGTTGTCGACATGTACGAGTCATTGTAAATCTTCTTAAAAAATACTCGCATTACAATTCTATGAACATTAGATTTCTTCTGTTGTCATAGAAAGAATATATATACATATATATATATATATATTATTCTTTAAAGAAATTAAGACACCTTCAAATAACAACATTTTATCTTTTATAAAATGTACTGAAATTTAAAGATTTTAAAAACCCTTATTTCAATAAAGTAAGCTATATTATGTAAACAAAGTTATTTGCTTGATAACAGTAATTGTGACAATATTATTCTTAATTAAAAAATAGATATTTCAATGAAGTATTGCTTTTATTTAAATACATTTTTTATTCATTATAAATTGAAGATCAATAGCACTGTATTTCATTATTTTTACTGTTTCTTAAATCGGATGAAAAGTATTTATCAAGTATATTTATTACTTTTAGAGATCTATCGTTTTAAGTAACTACGTTAAGTATTAATTCCTATATAACTCATATGTAACAGAAGAAAAGGCGGTGCGGGCGTACACTTTGTACTACCCAACGGCAGAACTACGAACCATTCACTGGGCACTGGTTCCATTGCCTCAAATTTCACCAGTGAACTTAAAGCAATATACAATGCATTGCATGAATACATCTTACTCAACAACACTGACAAAGCTAACGGGCTAGTCATCTTTTGTGACTCCAAAGCTGCTTTAGAAGCATTAAATAAAAGTCAATCAAGGCTAACCCACAATATCCAACACCAATTAGAAGAAATTGACAAACTACACAAGATATGTATTCTACAGTGGATCCCCGCGCATGTCGGCATCCCTGGAAACGAAGAGGCAGATCAACTTGCCAAGAAAGGGAGAAATCTCAATAATGAAAATATCGCCAAGGTCACTCTTGACGATGTTAATGCGATGGCAAGGTTCCGTTTGAGAGGAAACACCGTTAAAAAAGACTCGCAGATTTGTGAAATAAACGCTAACAGAGACCTTACCAAAACTATCACCCGCCTTAGAACTGGTCATTATCGAGGTATGAAGATCCTGAGAGATGGCAATAGAACCTACCGTCTCTGCAGCAACTGTGATGATGTTCCACTAACACCAAAACATATTTTTGACTGCCCAGCCATTTTAAGATCCCTGGCTCAGCTTGGGGAATTCTCCCCCTTTGACATCGAGAGTCTGTACTCCGATAACATCAAGGAGTTGGCCGGCTGTGTTTTGCACACTCATGGTTTTCTATAGTTCTCCCCATGGACACGACACCAACCACCAACCAACAGAAGAAAACTATGGAAAAAAAAAATGTAAGCCGCTTAATCCCAATCATGTGATTGTGACGTGGTTTGGCGTATTTGTCAATTAACACACATGACGTGCATATCAACTTATTATTATTATTTAATTAAGAAATAAATATGTACTCTTTACATATCTACATATGTAACAAAAGAATATGTGCGTGTGTGTATTCAGCACTTTTTTAAGAAAATGGCTAATCGCAGAACTACACAAATTTGTATGGAAATTCATAATGACTACTCCTGATGCCCGATTACCAAATTTTTCATTTTTTTTAAAAAAGTTATTAAAATATGAAAATAAAAATCTGGTGTGAAACAACCACACGAATTCCATAACTCCCTATTAAACGCATTATATGCAGTTTTTGGAAATAATGTAATCAAAAGACGTAGAATTGAACTAATGAAATAGACACCTAAAATTTTCCGCTAAGAGAAAGTTAATACACGTGTAAAGACATATAAAACAGAGTTTACACAGCGATTTTATTTTATTTTTGTTTATTTATTTATTTATTTTTTAAGAAGAAGAAATTAAAAGAAAATTGATAGATTTATTATTATTATTATTATTTATTTATATATATTGTTTTGAAACACCAATTTCATGATCTAAAACTGATCTATCTGATCGGAATGACTATTAATTTTTCTGGGATAACCACGTAAAGCATAAGGAAGGATATCTAAAATGGGTTTATGTAACAATTTTCAAGAAAATCGTTAGAGCCGTTTTTGAGGTACCAACTTTTACCAAAGCTTGGCATAATTAATTGTTGATCAGAAAACAACAATTACATGCAAAAGGATATTTAAAAGAGGGGTAATATGACAAGTTTGAAAAAAATTCATACAGCCGTTTAGAAAGGAATGCACTTGCAGGACCTGAAATTCAGCTATTTATACAGGACGTCTATCAATTTTCCTGTGAGACGTCTATCAATTTTCTAATTTTCCCATTTTCCTCATAAAAGTGACCTAAAGAAGTAGAAAACTAATATTTTTCCGGTAAGAGAAACTTATAAAGACATATAAAACGAAGCTTACATATAGCGAGGTAAAAAATTAGAGAAAAAAATTGTAGAGTTATTTTTTGAAACATAAATTTCCGAGATTTGAAGATGACCTACCTAAGCAGGAAGACTGTTAATATTTTTTCTCTAATAACCACGTAATACACGAGAAAGAAATGGATTTATATAACAATTTTCAAGAAAATCGTTAGAGCCATTTTTGAGATACCAACTTTTACAAAAAATCAATTATTGACCGGAAAACAATAATTGCATACAAAAGGATATTTAAAAGTGAGTTAATATGGCGAGTTCAAAAAAAAAAAAATCCGTACAGCCGTTTTCAAAGGAACGCGCTTGCCAGACCTGAAATTGAGCTATTTATACAGGACGCCTATCAATTTTCCTGAACTAACCAACTATATCATTCGAAAGGACGTCTAATAGAATGTTTATACAGCAATTTTGAAGAAAATCGTTAGAGCCATTTTTGAGATACGGACTTGCTCTACTTCCGGTTTTGGATGTCCCACTTCTGGTTTTCTAATTTTCACCGAAATTTAGAAAATTCATCTGCACACCAGACCTATTTCAATTCTAAAGTTTCATAGTTCAATGTTTATTAGTTTCCGACATATAATAGCCAGAATTCCCCCCCCCCCCTTCCCCACACACACATACACATACACACTGACCAATTGCCAAAAACCACTTTTTTTTTTAACTCAGAAGACCTGAAAACATGTAAATCAGGTGAAATATCGATATCAAATTTTTAGACCGAATACAATACTTCCATTATATACGGTAGTCGGGTAATGGAAGAAATTATCTTATAATAGCATTAAAATTAGCCTTTTAAATATTGCGTTTAAATTTAATTATTGCCAAAAAAAGTGTACGAGTTCTTTTCTTTTTCTACATGAAAATAAATGTATTTTTCGGCGAAAAAAAAAAAAAAAAAAAATAAAATAAAATAAAATAAAATAAATAAATAAATTTGCTTATGCATATGACTGAATGACGTCAGAATAATTTTGAAATTAAATAATAATAATATACTTCGCAACCGCCATTTTAAGAAAAAATTAGTAGTCTCATACTGTAGATGTAGCGTTCATAGCATATAATAATACTATACTTGGCGTAAAATTTCTGTCACTTTACAGTCGACCTGATAAGTCATAAAAATGTAGGAATTAAGGGGAAAGTAAATATTATATATAATCATACAGTGTTATGCATATGTAATCAGAACTTAAATATAAAAAGGCTACTTCAATATTTTTTGATATTGTCTATTTCGAAACTGTCATCCGATAAGTACCCAAACGGAAGCCTACGTATAAGACATTGCCGCAGGAAAGAGAGATACGTATCCGAGATTTTTTACGGGTAAGAAAGACGCTGCCGAAAGCAGCTTGAACCCAAAACTAGCTTTTGAGATATTACAATGGATTTATTTTTTATTTTTTGTTTATAAAGCAATATAAAAAAGAGTGATTCTGTTTTAAATTCCTTTAAATGTAGTGAACAGCGAAGCACGCAAAGCCTGCCAGTATCTTAATAAAGATATATTTTTAAAATTTATTTTAATTTTAAAGATTTTTCCTGTTATTTTCTAAACTAAAAATAACCGTAAAATATATATCTTTATTTTATAGTATTTACTTGCGTAATTTTCATTATTATTTATTATTTTTATCTCATTCCTTTGGTCTGAATTTTAATAATTACATTAATATACAGGGGAAAATTATTATCACTTGTGGGTAAGCAATCAATGGCAGTACATTACAAACATCTATTACTCATAATTACTTTTTACAAATATCTATTCACTTTTTAACTTTTTTTGTTGATTTATTAATGTCTATATTTAATTTAAATTTTAATAATGTTTAAAAAAAAATTAAAATAAATATATCTGAAATAAATTATATAGAAATATATTTTGTATATTTTTGACCGAATTTATATATTTTGGAGGTTGTGTGTCTGCATCTCAGTACGCAGCACGAAAGCGGGTAATTTTCTACAAATATTTATAGAAATTTGCAAAAGTTTAAGACTACCCATAGAAAAATCAGATTTAATGGAATTACACAAAAATAAGATACATATTTCACATATAAAAGCACACAATAGACTGAACGTGGTTACCTACTGTAATTAAAGTCTGTATTTTATAGGACCTCCTTTGTTTTTAATAACTTGTTCTTAGCCATGCTATAAATAAGATACTTGCAGTAAGCTTTAGAAATGTCTATGGACCAGACATTCTGTATTACTTCAACAAGTGCCATAGCAGTGGATGGTTGCTCTTCGTCGACTTTTTTTGTTTTCACAATACACCACAGATTCTCAATTGGATTCAAATCTGGTCTATTAACTGGCCAGTCAAGCACTTTGATTTTCTGTGCCCTCATATATTTCTTGACAATCTTCGCCGTATGACACGGAGCCCCACCATGCATGGAAATTGAACATTTAGGAACACGCACGTGAAGCTTCAACTTCTCACGCAACAAATCAAGGTACCGCTTTCCGTTCATAGTGGTTTTAGGTGGCACAAAATGCATACTAGCAGTATCGGACACAGACATTGCATCCCATATCATTTGGCTTGGAGGATTTTTCACAGTTTGAATCACATATCTCTCATCATATCTTTTCCCCCTTGGGCAGCGAACACTTGTAGCACGTACAGAAAATTGCTGCACACTTGACTCGTGCGAAAATAAGACCCAACTCTGCTGCTGTACTGTCCAATTCTGATATTGTCTGGCGAAAGTCAGTCGTTTCTTTTTCATACTTGGAGTAAGTCGAAGTTTCCTTGCAGGTTTATGGGATGATAAACCAAAATTTTTGGCCAAACGTCTTGAAATAGTACCCAAACTGACTTTGGTGCCTTTTGCAGCCAGAGAATGTCTAATCGTATTGCAGGAGGTTCTTGGATCTCGTACGACCATCTTTATTATCACATGATCACCACGTGCACTCGTTTTTCTAAGGCGACCGCTTCTCTTAAAGTCCACGAATTTTTCTGAAATTTTAAATTTACTAATAGCTTAATGCACAGCTGTCTTGCTGACATTTACCTTCAAACTTGTTTGACGTTCAGAAAATCCAATTTTATGCAGGGTCAATGTTTATGACCTTTTTGTAACAGTAAATGAAGGTTTCTTACCCATTACAATAATTACGCAACAGCCCTGTCTGCGACAAAATCCAATAACAACTGGCGATAAACTTGCCGGCCACCTTTATTTATAGCAGTAGTATGCGTCTGATGCAATAACAACATGCAATGACGCAATAATCTGCGCAAATGATGCAATGTGTTAAAATACTGAAAATGGGCTGCTGGTCTTAAACTTTTGGAGATGACTGTATGAGTTAAATGTTAATAGATATACGATTTTTTATTTCATGGTATAAGTGTCTAAAATATTTAATGTTTTGGGGGAATAACTTACGAAAGAATATTTATGAAATATATGTTCAAGATCTATCATTTATTCACAGCCAGATACATTTAACAGAATGAAATAACAATTGTTACATAAAAAAGTTAAATTAATAATTAGAACGTAGGTTCTTAACAATGGATAAGCCATACCGATATGAAACGGCATTCTGTTTTCAATCACATGGAAAGCATATTTTTTTGTTTTACCATGACTCGCCATGTCTAAGAAAAAATGAAGCCATAAACAAAATTTAATATAAGATATATCAAAAAAAAAATATTTATATACTACACATATTCTACATACTGCAAACAAATTTCACCGTTATTTTTCAAATAAAATGATGAAATTTGAAAAATAACGGTTATATCTACAAATTTCAAATATCATTTGTTTATAATTTAATATTAAAGATAAAATCTTATTTATAAAATTTTCCCAAATACATACATACATACATACATACACTCATGTTTGTGAAAATTGCAGCACCATGAAGAGATTATGCAAATTGAACCAAACTTACAAGAGATGTAAAGTTAGGTAAGGCATGCAAATTATTAGAATCACAAAGGGATTTGCGCATGTGTGGAACGAGAACCGACTCCTTATCAGTCGCTTGTACCAGGTATATAAAGGACTGTAAAGCGTTGCAATCCGTTTATCGTCCTCTGTCTGCTGTAAACGTTTCATTGGTGGTCAATATGCCTCGTTAAAAGCGTAAGGTACCATACCAACAACTAATGGAGTTCGTACGGGGCCGCATCGTTGTATGCGAGAGGGTGAATATTCTTATCGAGAAATCGCAACCCGTACTCAATGTAATGGCACAACAGAGATGCGTGTTTGGAATAATTGGACAGAGGAAAATCAAACAAGCCGAAAATCTGGCAGTGGGGCACGCAATAGAACAACGGCACGAAAAGACAGACACCTCATCCGCATGGCTGTGACGGATCATACAGCTTCGTCTCGTATGTTACACAAAGTTTGAGCACGGTTACAGGTGTTTTGTTGTCTAGTTCCACGGTTCGTCACCGTTTGCTGCAGCATGTACTGCGTGCAAGGGTTCCTCTACGCAGGATTCCCCTCTCGCGGAATCACAGACGCCTCCGACTTCAATGGGCTCAGCAACACAGCACGTGGCGTGCCCAGGGGCAACAAATTGTTTTCTCCAATGAATATCACTATAATCTGGAGTACAATGATGTAAGAGTACGCGTCAGTCGTTACAGGGGGAACATCTGATCCCACAGTATGTCATCCAGCGTCATACTGCACAAACGCCTAGCATCATAGTGTGGGGAGCTATTAATTATAATTGTTGATCCCATCTAGTGCACATTGCGGGAAACCTCAACAGTGATCGCTACACGAGGGGAGCTTTAGAGCCAGAGGTCCTTCCCATTCTTCGATGCATTCCGGGTTCTGTATTTCAGCAGGATAGTGCTTGTGCACATGTTTCTCAAACTGCACAAACCTCCTTCAGTGCACAACAGTTTTCGCTTCTTTCATGGCCTGATTAATTCCCGGATATGTCGCCCATCAAACATGTCTGGGATTTCATTGGTCGGTGACTTGCTCGTACAACTGGTGGGGAGCACAGTAAGATTGAACTTTCGAGTCAAGTCGAAGACATCTGGAATGTCATTCCCCAGGATTACATTCAGAACCTGTATGATTAAATGACACGACGTGTACAGGCTCTCTTCGCTGAGCGTGACGGGCACACAAAGTACTGATTTAAAACGTTCTTTTTTTTTTTTTTTATCTTGTATATTTGATCGTATTTTTGTACTGCTATCAGTAATATGTAGAATAAATTACATTAATTTCTTGCAATTCTTTCATGGTGTTGCAATTTTCACAAACATTAGTGTATATATAAATATATGTATACATATATACACAGAGAGAAAATATAAAATAAAACAGATTTAGTTGTTTTCTGTTATAAATTAT
The DNA here is from genome assembly GCA_963930645.1 of Salticus scenicus. Classification (NCBI taxonomy): domain Eukaryota; kingdom Metazoa; phylum Arthropoda; class Arachnida; order Araneae; family Salticidae; genus Salticus; species Salticus scenicus. The sequence continues at coordinate 261,417,694 of OZ005655.1, read as the reverse complement.
ACAAACGGGACGTAAAGGCTCCTAAACTTTAGTTCCCTTAGTGAAAAAATAAATAAAATAAATAAATCTTTAGAAGCTTTTTCTTCTAGAAAGAATATTTAAAATCCAGATATAACATTTAAGCAAAATCAAAATACACGCATTATGCACTTAATTTATAGTTAAACAATATATACATTTCATTAGTTAAATAAACGAGCTAAAATAACCATTAATAAAACACCGGCTTTACTGTTAAAACACGCATTAATTATTTACACCGAAAATACATAATTAATTCATTTTAAGCATAAACTAATCTTTACTTTAGAATGTCTAACACGACTTTGTCTCCATTTACTACCATGTTAATACCTCCATTTACAAATGTTTATTTTGCATGAAAGATAACACTTTGGCGAAATTATAATCCCTCATTCTTGAATTAAACGGATTACGCGAGGATTTAATCATAATGTTTAAGAAGCATATTTTATTTTAAGGGGTAATATCTTTAATACAAATTATTAAATTATTATTTTAATTCAAATTCACATTAAATAATGATTCAATTTTAATAATAATTTTAAGCATAATTTTCGGGACCCTATCAAATGCTATAAAATAAATACCTGAAGGTACTAGATTTATTTATTGTTTTACTCCAAAATTATTTAATTGCATTCTACGTAATCAGATTAAGTTGAATTGAAAAATAAATAAAAATCATTTAACTCCCACTTGAAGAAAAAAATGTATTATTTAAAAATTTCACCCACTTTAATTAAATTCAGTACAAATTATTATACTTGCTCACATGGTAATTTTATTAGAAATCGGAGCTTGTACTGTATTTAAGAAGAAAAATACAACTTACATATTTATTTTTAGATATGTATGTTATATTTTCTTTTATGAAATATGCAAACAAGATCATTTGAAAGCACAAGAAGAAACTGATAATACTTTAAAAGGTTTTTTTTTTTTTTTTTTTTTTTTATAAATTAGAGCGGAAAAAATAAAGTTAAAAAAAACGGAAAAAAATAACAACCAAAGTTTTAACTCAAGGAAAAAAAAAATACAAAGTAATCATAGAAGATTTCTCTCATGTATTTTACTGTGAAACGTGATTTGCATATGTAATGTAATTTAACCCTACCAAGACCAGATTTGCATTGCAATTTAATTTCATTTATAAAGAATGTACGAGTAATAAAGACTTTTTTAAACAAATTTTCAATTTTTATCTTAAAATAGTTAATGGGGAAAAATAATGGAAGTTGAAGAAAAATTTCAGCACTTAGGCATAAGCACAAAAAATGCTTTATTGTTATTTGCAAGCACTAAATTACATTTTGATATTATTTATTTACAAAAATTCGTAAGCTGTTAAACGTAATATTCACGTATAAATTTTGTTAGGTATGATTTGAAATGTTAATTGTTGTTGAATAGTAAATACATCAAACTGTATAAGTAAGCTTATGCATTTTCAGGTACATTAGAGAAAATATTAAGAAAAAAAAGATACCAAACTAAAATAACTTTGTCTTTCTCAATTCTGTTATTCACTAGATGGGGTAAAAGTGTATAACATATTGTAAATTCAGTTAATAAATCTTAATAGAGGAACGTAGGTTTAATTTACCAAACAAAACAATTACATTTAATTTCCTGCTACTGCTATTACAATATAATATAACTCACATACTGCAGATATGATGTATATCACTAAGTATTTATTTATCTTTTCGTTTTCCAACAAACCCTCTTCATGTGAATTAATGGCAATATTTTTACCATAATATTTTCGTTCAAATACAAACCTTATTTTTATGGACATATTTATTCTTAAAAAACAAATTTTATCTGGATTATGGAATATTTTTTCGAAAAAGAATTAAAAAATTTTAAATTTCAAAAGACTATTAATCATAGTAAATGGTGATGGCGCAAATTAATACAGTTCGTAAAATAACACTTTAGTCCAAATTTTTAAATTGATAATGATAATATTATTGAAAATTTGTTTTCATCGTAAATAAAATTTTTCTCTAAAAAAATACTATTATCAACAACGGTAGATACCATGATCTACGTGAAGAATACCCATTATGTTTTTTAAAACTCATGGATTTGTTCATGCATTCTAAAGAACTCACAAAATGATCATGTCTCAGTATTCTTGTCATAATGTATGATTTAGATTGAAATTTTTGTCATGTAGGCTTAATTTCTCGAAATCATGCAAAGTACTAATTGATCAATTTATCATTGCACTAAATAAAATATATTATGAAGAAAATGTCATTTTCTGTGGCCTAAGCTACAATATAAAACTACCTTAAAAAAAAGTTTTTTATGTGAATACTTGTATTCTAATTGATTACACTTGTTGCAGATTAATTTATTATGCAAATTGATGTAATAATTATGTAGAACGTTTTTCTTTCTTTCTTTCTTTTTTTGACACAACATTATGCATATAATTGTGTTGTACATTCTATGAAAAAGAAATTCTGAGTGAAATAGGGATTAACATTTCATTACTTAATAAATTACTCTTTTTTTTAAAATTATTATTCAAGGCATAAACAGTAGTACACTGCAAAATATATGTCTTATTTGCTGCCAGAAATTTTCTGTAATTTGAGAAAATGCGCATAATTTACGAAAATATTACGTTGTCAGAACGTATTTTCTCAAATTACAGAGAATTTCTAGCAGCAAATAGGATACATTACAGTGAGCATATGTTCCAGAAACTTTATAAATGAATAACATCAAAAGCGGATATGTATTAATTAGATATACATAAAAGATAATACAAAATATGAGTATTTATCACATTCGAAAGGAATTAAAGTAATTCCGAGTCCATTTTAAAAATAAAATTGATTATTAAGTTTTAAGTAACTTTAAAATACACTCTGTAACAAAAACATAAAAGACGCACCAAGAAGGAGTTATCCGAATGGGACAAAAATTGGTAGATGCGATGTACATGTGGAGAAAAACAATTGATTACAGTTTCAGAAAATGTGAAGAATTTAATAAAGAGAAAGGGCCTGACAATGTAAACAAGTCAATAACGCAATGGTCCACTTCTGGCCCTTATGTACGCAGTTATTCGGCTTTGTATTAATTGATTGATTTGGCAGATGTGCTCCTGTGAAGAATCGTTCAGCCAAATTCTGTCCAATTCGTGCGTTAGATTGGCAAAATTCCGAGCTGGTTGTAGGACCCTTTTTATGATACTCCTCAGTGGTAGAGAGATCCGGGGACTGAGCTCAACCACATTTCACAGAATCGCCTATTAAGGGTCTTTGAAGTCACTGAAGTACCAGTTGCACGTAGGATCGACGATAATGCTGGATTGGAGCTTTGATTACCGCTTTGATGATTGACTGGTTCTCACTTTCTGTCCTCTCTTTAGGCCGACCGCTTCCTCCCTGACGCTGCGTTCGGCCATGGTTTACCCATTCCTGTCAATATCATATAATAGGGGTACCGCTCCTATCCAATTTTCAAAAAATTCGTAGATTAGACCAACCGGCTTCTTTGAGCCCAACTACACACCACACTCAAATGCTGACATCTGCGAATGTTGTTTGCGCACCTGTATGCAAGTCATAGTTACTGTCATTCTGAGTGGACGGAATAAAATTCTCGAAGAATTTATGACCTGGAATCAAAATTTCTCATTTTTAATATTCTCCCAATTGCGCAGTTAAGATGCACTGCAGCGTCGCATGCTCATTCGATGGCAGCCAAACTTTAAAATTTTGCATTTTCCATCGAAACCTGTATGTATGTCAATTTATGTCCAGTTTACATTACTCATTCTTGGTGCGTCTTTTTTTTTTTTTTTTTTTTTTTTTTTAATAAAGTATAAATTCAAATAAAAATACCTTTAATAGACGAAATGATTTTGAAAAAATTATGGTTAAATTAAATTTATTTTAATTAATCTTTTATGTATTTTAACCTTGTTTTCTAGTTTTATAAACATTTCCATTGAGATGATGTAAGTTTCCAATTTATTATAGGTCATTTTATAAATTACGTATCTTAGAGAATTCATATTCGAAATAAACTCCTTTGCTATAATCAATAAAGTGCATTTAGAAAATTGATTTTTTTGGAAAATAAATATTAGGCCTATTTTTACAGGAGTACTTCTCTCCCTGATTCATTTGAAATATTTCATCATAAAACGTTATGTAACATCAAACTGTCATACACTTGTATCCTCAGAAAGTATAACGTATTGAACTGAACGTATAACATATGGATTGCATTTTACTTGTTATTCTTGTTTTTGAAATTTATTGAATGATTACTAAATAAAAAGAATAAAGTTTTGTAGGATTTAAAAAAAAAAAAATAATAATATGATAATAATTTTTAATAATAATAATAATAAAAATAATTTCTTTTTTAATAATAATGAATTATTCTTCATCATGCCAAAAAAATAATTTATATTTTATACGTAAATATAAGATCAATATAGCGATTAAATAAATGAAATACTTTAGAATTTAAAATACAAGGAAAAATTGGTTTTACTGGTACTAAAATATCAGTCGTATTTTTATAAGGATAACAACTGTTGTCATTCAGTTGAAACGTATCCCTTAAAAGAGAACTAACAACATTTATATTTTCAGAAAGAAAAATAATTTGAAACTAACGATGAACTTAACGATGAACTCCTTTTATACATGCTCTTGTTTTTGAGATGTGCAACTTTTTTGTATAACAAGTGAAATCTAAAAATATTTAGTAAATTATATATATATATATATATATATATATATATATATATATAAGATTATATTTTTAAAGAAATAAGATATATATCTTTTTTGGTTTTGTTGAATTTGTTTGAAAATGTTTGAAAGCAAATTAATTAATTTAGAAATTTAAATAAAAGCACTCTTTTTCCTTAAACATAGTTTAAAACTTTGTTTATTTAAATTTATTACAAATAAATATGATAAATAAAAGCGGAAAAAATATTTAAAATATATCAAAAGTATAAATATTTTTAAACAGTAATTATCAAATCTAATAATAATGTAATAATAATAATAAAAGAATAAGAAGAATATATATTTCAAAGAATTACTTCAACAAAAATCTGTGTTTAGGATTTATTTAAAGAACATATTTTTAATCTAAAAAATACAGTAAATTATTTTTAAAATTATTATACAAGCAAATTTTTAAAACCAGGAAATTCTTTCAGCATTTAAATCATTTTTTATTTATATAACATTAAAATAAATTTTTTTAAAGGATTAATTTATTCTGTTAAAGACCTATTTTGTAAAGAAAAAAAGAAATGAAATAAGAAAATAAAAACAAAGTAAAAATAACTATACGAATAGTGTCTTGTAAGAAAACGATTAACTCACTAAAAATTTGATAAAGTTGATATTTACACTGAAAACTTTATTACGTAACTCCAAAGAAAATATCGTTGAATATATGAAAGCAAGCTTCAGAGATATTAACAGATGTGGGAAAAATAATTTACATATAATAAGTTTTTTTTTTTTTTTTTTTTTTTTTTTTAATATAATAATTAAAAATATTTGTTATCGAATAACCACGGTATTTGTGTATGAAATAATACGGTGTTGTTGTATAAAAGTCAGTGTCTTAACCCTTTAACGTTCACTACTTAATTTATTTTAAAAATTACTAAAATAATTTTAAAAGTGGCTTTTAGACACATAGCTGATCATAAATATTTAAAAAATTAAAACAAATAGCATTTTTTTTTTTTTTTTTTTTGAGAAATTTTCGGTTTGAAATATCTGTAAGCTTGTGAGGTTGAGACGTTAGATCGTCACCACAGTTGTTTCAATTAAGCTGGATCCAGCAAAGTAGGAAGTGGGGACGGTTAAAATCACTCCGTCGCCAGTGACTCGGTGACGGTTGAGGTCGAGCTAGTTTTGTGTCGGCAGGGTGCTGCATTAAAAGATTTAGATTTTGAATATTAGTTAAATCAGAAGTGATTTTTAAAAGTACGGATTGAAATGTAGTGAAAGGAGGGTGTAGGAAGAAGTATAAAAATAGAGATGGTTTTAGTAGATAGTGAGGATGTTGGAGGATCGTATAGTGGTTGTTGGAGGATATTATAGCGAGTGTGCTGATTCTTATTTTGGTCAATATCGAAAGTGGAGTAGAGGAGATTTAGTTGTGTGAAGTTAAGTAGTGTTGAGTGTTGGTGAGTGTCTACTAGTTTTCGGAAGTTCAAGCTGGGATAGAAGGGAATCCTCTGTCCCATAGTGAAGCCGTAGTTGGAGTACGAGTGTGACCGTCTCTACACCTTTCGACTATCTGCTGGGGTGAGATATTTAAAGTTATCTACTTAATTTGTTGATTCATATATTTTGATTAAGTAAAACGCTGGCTGAGCTATATAAATTTACCAGGCCGCCCTCCCATTAATCTGCTCAAATAAACTTTAGTTATTGTTATTTAAAGTCTTGTGTTCTCTTAGTAATCTAATTAAGTAAGTTAAGATGGAGTTTGCAGGAGCGCAAACTCCACAGTGGCGCCCAAACCAATTCGACACCCCCCCCGCTCGGGTTTATTTTACTGGCTCAAACAATGTACTTAAATTTTTTGAAGATCTTGAAGAGTATTTTGATATATGTAAAATTGACGAGGATGATAAATTTAATTTATTAAAATACTCCTTAAAAGGAGATGCTAAAATCTGGTATGACACCATTGCCTCTAGAACTCTAGGCCAAAATCCTACGTATGAGGATTTGAAGCTCAAAATTAAAAATTCATTCTCTTCTATTGTGGATAAAACCAAACTCCGTCAAGAACTTTATACGACAAAAATGTCGTTTTATGACAAACCTACAACATTTTTATTACGTAAATTCGACATTATAAAGCAGCTGGATTTAGTTTTATCTTTTGCCGCTGCAATGGAAATCATAACTTGATCTGAAACCTGTCACCTCTTACGACAGTCTGTTCCAAACCTTAGCTAAATATCAAGAACGACATCCTCCAAGGGCGGAAAACACCTTTAATCGCCAACGGGGTAATGGAAATATGCAAAATTCTAGGCGTGAAAATTTCACCCCCCCCCCCTCAAAATTTCAATCGCTATGAACAAGAACGCCAATCGCCGCAGCCAAGGCGTAATAACTTTCAAAATTCTCGGAACGATCGTTCTAATCAAAATCAGTCTTAAAACTTTTCTAGAGCTGATAGAAATAACAGAAATTTTCGTAACTCTCGTGATAACCAGAGTCGTCAGTTAAAGGAGTAAGTGGCTCTTGTGAGGAGGGTCAACAGCCACTGAATAACTCAACCACCTCCATATGTTTAGACACAATTTGTATCAGTGCGGTGGACCTACCTAATTTGAATGCAATAATTCATGATACTTTCATACCTACTTATTGGGACACTGGTGCTGAACGCTCCTTTCTAGCATATGAAACTTATAAAAAGTATTTTGACTTTAAACCTTTAAAGCGGACAAATTTAAATATTACAACGGCTCAAGGCAAGTCCTGTGTTAATAGAGGCGAAGTCAGCCTGAATGTTAAAATTCATAATTTAAGTGTTAATTGGCCTTTTTACGTCATCGACAATCTTCAGCATCCCTGCATTATAGGGTTAGATTTTATGAAAGCAAATAATGTTGAAATTAATTTTGCCAATAAATCTTTACATATTGATGATTCTAAGTCAAATTCTAAACCTGTCGAGCCGACAGAGTTAATTGTTAATTTAGAGGAAAGTGCCCTCACTCATATTGAAAAAATTGATTTTGTTAATTTTCTTAATCAGTTTAAGCAGTTATTTTCTGAGACACCTGACTTAACCCATGTTGTTTGCCTTGAAATTGACACTGGAACTAATAAACCAGTCTTTAGTAAGCCTTATCGTTATGATCAAGCCAAACAAGATATTATAAATTGGCATATTGAGAAAATGTTGCAAAATGATATTATTATGCCTGTAACTTCTCCTTATGCGTCTCCTGTTGTTTTATGTCGTAAGAAAAATGGTAAACCTACGACTGACCCTGAGGCATGGAGATTTGCAATCGATTATCGTAGGCTAAATTCTATTACACAATATCCTCAGTATCCCTTGCCTATAATTGATGATTTGTTAGCACATATAACAACGACAAATTTTATGTCTACTCTCGATCTGACATCGGGTTATTTTCAAATTGCAATGAAACCCGCTGATACATCAAAAACAGCGTTTATAACTAAAAATGGCACGTTTGGTTTTAAACGAATACCTTTCGGATGTTCAGGGGCTGTAGCGACATTCCAAAAAGCCATGGAAACAATCCTTAAACCTGTTTTGAATAAATTTGTACATGTTTATCTCGATGATATAATAATCACGTCCTCATCTTACAATGAACATTTAGATCATTTAAAAACTGTTTTTACTCTACTGCAAAATGCAGGATTAACTTTAAATTCCTCTAAGTGCCATTTTGCACGACAGGAAATTAAGTACCTAGGCGTCAAAATAACGCCTGCTGGTATTTCTGTAGATAATGAAAAAGTTCAGCCAGTTTTAAACATGCCCCCTCCTACAACTTCCAAACAAGTTTCGAGATTTCTAGGCATGTGTGCTTGGTATGGGAAATTTATACCTAATTTTGCTCACATATGCGAGCCCCTCTTTAAACTCAAAAGGAAAAGAGTTAAATTTCACTGGTCAAATGAAGCACAAGAAGCATTTGATAAGTTAAAAACTATACTTAGCGCTCCTGCTGTACTAGCTCATCCTAATTATAATATTAAATTTCAAGTAGCTACTGATGCTTCTTCGTACGGCATTGGTGCCGTTTTAAGCCAAGAAGGCCGTCCAATAGCATATGCGTCCCGTACGCTTAACACTGCAGAAAGAAATTATCCAGTAACTGAACGTGAATGTTTAGCAGTGCTTTGGGGATTGCAAAAATTTCGTTTATATTTTACGCAACTTCCAGTAACAGTTGTTACAGATCATGCGGCATTAACTCGGTTAACAACTGGAAAGAACCTCTCCCCTCGCATGATTCGATGGACTCTTAAGTTATCTAACTTTAATGTAAACATAGAACACCGACCTGGTTCTGACAATAACGTAGCGGACGTTCTTTCACGTACTACTCAAACTCAAGAAAATAAGATTGAATCTAATCTTACTAATTAATCCCTTGCTTTAAATGAAAAGAATGATCAGTTAAATTCTACTGTTAAAGCCTCATATATTCATCGTTCGCATTTCAAGGCTGAACCGGTTCAATCCGAAATATTAGTAGACGTGACTGAAACTCGTGTAAAGGAAATTGAAAGTGAACAAATAAACCAAGGTGCGTCTACAAATCCAGTCAGTACCTTAACCGATCATTTCGTATCTGATCAGGAAAAAGTAGCTTTAGCGCTTATGCCAGCATCTGTGTTAAATTCGAGAGATCAATTAATCCAAGAACAAAAAAATGATCCCGAATTTGGATTAATCTATAAGTATTTAGAAGATCCTGAGTCAGTTTCATTAATTGAATCAGCCATTGCCTTAAACTGGTCCCAATCTTTTTCTTTAATCGATGGCTTGTTTTTTTATTCAAAACTATTATCATCTTATGGCGAATTACGAGTTGTAATTCCCCAATCTCTTCGTCAAGCCATCCTATTTGAGTTTCATGACTCTCCAATTTCGGGGCACTTTGGCATTAGGAAAACTTATAAAAAGCTCAAAGATGCCTGTTACTTTCCTAAAATGAGGAAGTTTGTTAATGAATATGTTTCGAGTTGTCGCTTGTGCCAGCAATATAATTATAAAAATGTAAAGCCGGCCGGTAAATTAATTCCTATTAAAGTTGATTTTCCAAATCAAATTCTTGGACTCGACTTAATCGGTCCTTACCCCCTCTCTAAACCAAACAGATTTCGTTATGTGTTAGTTATGGTGGATTATTTTAGTAAATGGGTTGAATTTGTGCCTTTACGTAAAGCTTCGGCACAAGCAGTGGCCACTGCCTTCTTTAATAATTATATTTCTCGTTACGGCGCCCCCCTTCAAATTGTACCGGACCATGGTCCTCAATTTATAAGTAATGTTTTTAAGGCACTTTGCGATACACTCGAAATTAAACATGTCTTCACGGTTCCATATCGGCCGCAAGCTAATCAGGCCGAACGTGTTAATAGAACTCTAATAAACATGATTGCGACATTCATTGGTCAAAATCATGAAAATTGGGATCAGTTTCTTTATCATTTTGGCTATGCAATTCGTACAGCGGTAAGTGATGCAACCGGAAAAACTCCCGCTGAATTGTTTTTGGGCAGAAAGATTCTGACCCCCTTTCAAAAACTGGTATTAGTACAGCAAAACGCATCTCAATTTATTACGCGAAATATTGAAGAATTGCTACCAGAAGTTCAGAGAAATTTGAGAAAAGCTCAAGAGCAGCAAGCTCTATATTATAACTTAAAACGTAGAATTTTAGAAGTAAAAGTGGGAGATAAAATACTCCTAGAATCACATTTTCTTAGCTCTAAAAAAGATTCTAAAGTAGCTAAATTTGGGCCAAAATTCATTGGGCCTTTTTCTGTTTTAAAGATAGAAAATAATAATTTGACAATTGATTTTAACGGCACCCCAACGACCATTAATGTTGATCAGGTCCGAATATTTAAAGAGCGCACTCAATCATATACTGAAACTCTTGATAGTGATAGCGTGCCGGGTTCAAACCCACCTGACGAACAGTCCGTCCTTACGCCTAACCTCACTCCCCAGCCTAGTGCTCCTGATTCTTGTACAGCTGATGAACTACCTACTCCTACAACACCCGAACAATCTGTTCAGGGCACTTCCGCTGACCAATCTAGTGTTAGCAGACCCGTCGCACAAAAACGAGCTCGTAGTGGGTCATCAAACCATTCTAATGTGAAATTTCCTAGGCAAACTGGTCGAAAACGCGACTATTCTTTTACTAGTGGCTCTTTTATACCGCAGAGTAAAAAGAAACATGGTTGGAACAAGGGTTTCAAACGCCCTCAAGCCCCCTCCTCAAAGTCCTCTGGAACACATCGCCCACAGAAGGTACTAGCAGTTCCAGATTCAGTGCACACCGACTCGTTCCGACCTAAGAGAAAAGCAAGGGTTCGAAAAAGACCTCCACCCTCTTCATCAGCTAGCGGACGGCACATGGAAAAATTCCTAGCAGCTCCTGACTCGATCGGCAAAGACGAGTTCTCTTCACACCACCGATTTAATACTCGGCGTCAAGCCAGACTCCGACAACAGGCTCAGCCATATGAATCACCTGCCGAGCAAGCCTTTGTACAAGCCTTTTGGGATAGCCCTAGACCCCGGTCTGAAAGCCTCCAACCCTGTGGCCTAGCTGACGAGTACATCGAGAACATTCACCAAGACCTCTGACCTTGCTGAAGTTACAGCTGCAAATTCACATCAGGTGATACCGTTCTCTATTTTTTTTTTCTCTATTACAAGTGCATTTCTGTCAGAGATGTACAAAATGTTCGACGTACCTTGAAGCCTTTTTGGGACTTTATATTTTAAGAGCTCTTACGAAAGTTATGGACTTTCCCAAACTAAAAATACAAAATTTAACTTAGCCATGAACTTTCAAATAAAAATTAATTTTCTGCTTCAATGTCAACATTTTTGTTCTCTCTTAAATATCTATTTTATGTATGTATTAAGTCTTTTACCTTGTAGCCATCTCCTGCAGAAAGCTGGTAATATAAACTGTTTTTTTGGCCCCTTTGTAAATTTCCCCCCCTTTTTCTCTTGTATTTTTATAAATGATGTATTTATAAACTGCATATTTGTATTTGTAAAATTTTTTGAATATTTGTCTAAAAGTTTATCTGTATGTACTTTTAGAGGGGGTAAAATGTTTTTTTTAGCTATAAGCATAAAAGTCGTGTTTAACTATATAACATTAAAAAGACTAACTACTCAGTTTTTTCCGCTTATGCTTTAGCTAAGGAGGGAGAAATATTTCTGTATGTAACCTATCTATTATGTTAATAGAGACGAACATGTCTCAGTTTCTTCTAGAGATGAATTGTCACTTTTTTTACTATGCATACTGTAAAAGTTTTTCCCATTTCAGACACTCTGATGGATTATTCTCTTAATCTGATGTTAACTCTTTTTATCTAAAGTGAAAGATCTTAATTTGATGTCAAAAAGTTCTTTTTTCCTGCTTATGGACAGCCTGTGCATTCTGACGTCTGCTCTAGTGCGAAGAAAGTTCAGCCTATTCTTGGTTTACTCATCTACCTTGCAGACGTAGAGCTCCAGATACCAGTCCAGCCAGTCAACTCATATTAATAAAGACTTTATCATTTTTTTTTCTCTTTTTATTTTAAAGACACTTACTCTTGCGTTATAACAAACTTTAAATGTCGCATTTTGTCACGAGCGACTTACATTGTAAAGCCAAGATCAAGTTGAATTTAATATATTGCCTTCCTGGCCTAACAGGGAGACGTTTGTTAATCCTACTGTAAGCCTGGTTTTAGCTCAGTCAGTCCCGGAGTTTCTCGGGGTAAACGAACGCCTTTTATTTAAAATTTTAAATTTTTTGCGTCCCCGAGTTTTCCGCTCAGGGACTTAACAAATTTTTAAGTTTTCTCACCCAGTTAAAATTTAAGTGACGGCTGCACTCACACTTCAGAGATTTGAAATAGTTAGAGAGGGAATGAAGCTATTTAAATTTAATCGATCAAACCCGTTGGGGATTTTCCCGACTAAATTTTTTTTCTAGGAGGGGGACTGTGAGGTTGAGACGTTAGAACGTCACCACAGTTGTTTCAATTAAGCTGGATCCAGCAAAGTAGGAAGTGGGGACGGTTAAAATCACTCCGTCGCCAGTGACTCGGTGACGGTTGAGGTCGAGCTAGTTTTGTGTCGGCAGGGTGCTGCATTAAAAGACTTAGATTTTGAATATTAGTTAAATCAGAAGTGATTTTTAAAAGTACGGATTGAAATGTAGTGAAAGGAGGGTGTAGGAAGAAGTATAAAAATAGAGATGGTTTTAGTAGATAGTGAGGATGTCGGAGGATCGTATAGTGGTTGTTGGAGGATATTATAGCGAGTGTGCTGATTCTTATTTTGGTGAATATCGAAAGTGGAGTAGAGGAGATTTAGTTGTGTGAAGTTAAGTAGTGTTGAGTGTTGGTGAGTGTCTACTAGTTTTCGGAAGTTCAAGCTGGGATAGAAGGGAATCCTCTGTCCCATAGTGAAGCCGTAGTTGGAGTACGAGTGTGACCGTCTCTACACCTTTCGACTATCTGCTGGGGTGAGATATTTAAAGTTATCTACTTAATTTGTTGATTCATATATTTTGATTAAGTAAAACGCTGGCTGAGCTATATAAATTTACCAGGCCGCCCTCCCATTAATCTGCTCAAATAAACTTTAGTTATTGTTATTTAAAGTCTTGTGTCCTCTTAGTAATCTAATTAAGTAAGTTAAGATGGAGTTCGCAGGAGCGCAAACTCCACAAGCTAACCTTATTAAATTCAAATACTACTTAATTTAACAAATAAAACACTTAGTAAGTAAACATTATCCACTACAAAAAACTCGCAAAATTTGTTTCAGGTGAAAATAATAGTCCAAGTCTTCATTAAATGAAAAGAACTAGACACTAGTGCATCATCAAACCAGCAATTCGCACTCGCGCACACTACGAAACTTCAAGTGACGTATGCATTTTGAAGCATTATTTGTTAAATTTTGGAATAGGACTGCTATCTACCGACAGAAAAGGAACAAAAGTTTAAAACCTGATTAAAACAAGGGGGGAAATATTTAAAAAACTGCTGCATAAAAATTCTTAAATTATGTCAAATGTTTGATTTTGCTGCGAAACCAATGAACGTTAAAAAGTATAAAACTTTGAATAAGCGTTTAAAAGTATAAAACTTTGAATAAACACCATAAAATGCTAGAAGTCGCAACAATTGTTTCAGGCCGAAAGACTATAAGACCCTTCGTCAGGAGAACAAAGTAGGCACGAGTGCTGCAATCATAGCGGCGACGCACCAACTTTGATTGCAGAACTTATGCCTACTTTGTTCCCCTGACGAAGGGTCGTGTCTTCTTTCTGACCCGAAGCAGTCGTTGCGAATTCTAGCATTTTATGGTGTTTATTAAAAGTTTTATACGTATTTCTCAAAATGTTAGTCTCCTATGTGGTATGGTGGTTAGCGTATCTGACTATCAAAGAGTACGGACCTGGTTCGAATCCCAGAGAAGGTATAGATGTGTGTTGTCTCTGTTTGGAGTAGTGACGGCCGTCATTGGGTGCTCCTTCATAAATGACTGTCAATTCTGTGCCCCCCCCCCCCAACCATATCTTAATCACAAGTTCCGCGGCATTAGAAAGAAATAAACAATGTCAGATTTATAAACGATTTTACTATGAATATTCATTTTTTTTTAACTTTACTAAACCTTTGCGCAATGTTCTTCTCACTGGTTATCTTTGAGTAAATTTACTTACTTGCAATATTTTGGCTGGTGGACCTTTTTCTTTTCTTTTCTCTTTTTTTTTTTTTTAATCACACTTATTTTATTTTTAGAAGCATCTCCAAAAAAATATCCTGTTATATTACAGATAATTTCCGTCAAGAAAAGTTTATAGAAGATATATTCATATGCTATGAAAATAGTAAGTTTATAGAAGTTTTTTGTAAAAGTACAGAAAATATTCATACAAAACTGGTTTTTTCCATTCGAGTTTTTTTCCCCTCTAAAATAAATCGTAATAAATAAAATTTGTCAGTTGTACTGGCCAGTATACAACTAAAGTCCACCGCATAGCAGGCGACAATGTTATCGCTCAGTCATGGAACCACATTACACCATTTCACATTGCATTTCACAATACTCCTTTGCTCCGTATGCAAAACAATACATATCTACAACTATATCTATATATCTAATTATATAAATGCGCGTTTGTAACCAAAAGATTAAAATTGTATTAGCTACTTATTTATTGCGTATTTTACCTGGTTATCGAAGAAATGTGTCTCTATACAGCTTGAGATATATTTTTCCAGTACATTTCTATAGCTTAGAAAATATAAATTTTTTGTAGGAAAAGTACAGCAATTTTTTCCCCCCAGTGTATAATTAAAAAATTAAAATTGTAAAAAGACAAATATATTATTTTCTATCATATCGTACTAGTAAACCCTTGCGAATTTTTCTCACTTTATTTCTTTTCTTATTTATCTTTAAAATTTAAAATTCATAAATCTTAAACAAAAAAACCCCCTCAGTTTTAATTTTAATTCATCAGAAGCCAAGTTATTGCGAAAACCAAGCTACTATTGTGCGATGAAACGCTAACGATGTTAATTCAAAATCCTCCAAAGAAAAATTTCAAAATAAAATTCATGCTTGACTACCCAGTTTTTATACTTCACCAGGTAGCTTTATTATAGGATCCCCATGGCGACTTTTAAATTTTTGTTTTGTCACCATGTTGATAATGTATTTTTATTAATTAATTAATTAATTAAATTAATTTATAAAAAAAAAAAAAAAAAAAAAAAAAAAAAAAACTTAGTACTTTACCTATTTTGATAATTTTTTCTATTATTGCGCTTTTTTTTAATTTATGACAATAGTTCATACTCTGTTTATATTTTTAACATATTGCTATGTTTAAAATGATGCTTACAAAAATAATAAAGGTAAATATTTTAGTAATACATTTTTCTATAAAACGATCAAATAACGAATAAAGTGAGCCCTCGGGCTTAAATACTATCCATGATTATTTTTTATCATCTCAGGTTTTTTACTTTTAATTTACTATCGTATCGTATCGTCACGTATTTTACTTATAGTTTATTTTACTGTCGTATAAAAATTAAATCATAACTGATCCACGTCAACGAGATAAATAAAGTAGAGTGATAAATGATAACCCTAACATGGTCCAACATGAGTCATGCGAGACGAACCATCTATGCACTGGTTACTTTGGTTACAGCTTATTTTCAATAAATTTCTGTGACAACTGCTTGGAGACTGTACTTGGCGAAAATCATAACCGCCAATGCTTTTGTTTATTTACATAATTTAATATATACATATATATATATTTCTTCTAAATCATTTCAGATTTTATTTTACTTCTTTCTATATCGTGTAGTGAAATTTTACTGAGAAATTATTATTTGTTTTTAAATTTAGCTCTTTTAAAAGTTTAACTTTTCTTTATGAACACTTTTAAATTTTATTCGGAAATAATGGAAAAAAAAAAGTATTTTATTATTTATTATAATGTGAAACGTCTCAAAAATTATTTTAAAAACAATTTATTTCATTCATAGGACTATCTTTGTTACCGTATAATAATAATAATTTGCCGAACTGAAATTTTAAATGCCAAAACAGCGATAAAGGGCCAAACATAACAATCTACAGGTTCATATCACGTGGTTCATGTTCAACGACGAAAAGCTAAACCTTTATCCATTGAATAAGCACTCTCCTTCCTTTATCTAGTTGGCTCACGTTCGCGAAATATTTATATAGATATTTCGACTGGAGGCTATTTTCGGTACAGCATTTGTATGGGACCTCCTTGGCGATTTCATAGATCTATTATTACAGTGAACGGAGCATTACTTTATTACGGGAATATACTGTCGGCAGCTAAATTATTGAAGCACGCACCCATATTTTTCCTTTCCCCCCTGTTTTAATTTGGTTGCTATTTTTTTTATCATCAATTTACTGTTTTATAGATAGCATAAAATGTAAGATCATGATTCGAGAAATATTTACTTAATAAAGCAGTATTAGGTGCACATCTTCTAAATACGAATTAGTGATGGAGCTTCAATCATTTTGCTGCTGCCTATAAGAAAGTGTGGCAAAGATGAAACAGCAATGTAGACAAGAGGTTAACTTCTTTGCAATTCATCGCATTATTTGTTTTGACTATATATATATATATATATAGATAGATATATAGATATATAATAATGATTTATTAAGCGTAGTAGAAGCCAAGCAACACAAGATCACTGAAACCACAAAGACCATTAAGAATGAAAAATTTATTTATGTAGGAGAAGCTCAGAAATGTGAAAAAAAAATTATCAGGGGGATGAAATACACATATTTAAAGGAAACGAAATTGTTAATTAACAGCCTGCGAAACAAACGAAACAATAAACTAACTCAACAAAATCTTAACTTAAAAATGTAAACTAAATTGAAATTTATGAAAAAATAATTTAAGAAACTTAAGAAAGGAAGGAAGGAGGCAGGCGGCAAGACTTGTGATTTGCCTGTGGGGTTAAATTAGTTTCACGCCGGCAACAATCCCCCAGCCTGCCAAAACCAGAATAGGAGTCATATGGATTAAAAAAAGCAAAATTTCATAACAGTTAAAGAATAATGAGACTATGAAGCAACAACGAAATTTATTGATTGGTTACTATGTGTTTATTAGTATGATTTGAATTTTAAGAATAGTTGATTACTCAACAATGAAGAAACTGAAAATTTAATGGAAAAAGAAAGATTGCATATCAATACAAAGTAAATGCAATACAGTTATTTAATTAAAAGAAAGCAAAACTTATGTAAAACATTACATTTTCAGTTTATATATAATAAATAATAGTTTTTATAATAAACTATAAAAATCTTACCAGTGAAATGTTATACCTTCTTTTTTTACAAAACATCCTTTACAGATTTTTACATACCATCTAACAACCATTGCTTGCGATGAAATTTATTTTATGTTTAAAACAATTTAGCTTTTAAAGGAAAATAAAAAATTTAAAAAGAATTTTCAAAAAAAAAAAAAAAAAAAAAAAAAGAAAGAAAGATGCCGTCTGCGTAAGAAAAAGAAGAGCTTGGCGAGAAAATTTCAGTGTTTCCCAGTTTGGCTTACAGTAGTTATTGTAGTGCCTTGTGTCACGTGACTTCTTTATGAGTGATCTTTGTCACACAAAAAGGTCGCCATTGTCCCGTAAACTGTAATAATATGTCAATGGACGATTTTAAATAATTCATGCCATTTTTGAGATGAATTGAAATGGCTATCGCAAATGCATAAGTAATGACCTTGACGAGAAACGTTTGAGCTTTTAAATTTTAAAATTTCGCCCAGGGAGCCCTATACTAAAGCTGTGCCCTATTTTCAGTAAATCAAAGCCGTGGCTAAGTATCGTTATACACAGCTGTTACGAAAATATAAATGACACACAGTTATTTGAGGTTCATTATGCTGATTACAAACATGGTTAATTTTAAATAAAGTAAATATGTATTCACATTAAGAAACAGATTTACTATAGGACCCAATTAACAATTTGAATCGCTTAGCGGTATTTTGGCGACTTTTGCTAGCGCGATCCACGCCAAGTCGTTCACGTTCTCTAAAAGTAAAAATGGCGGCTGCTGATGATCGCAAAACATTTTTCTTAGAAAAAAAAAAAGTTTTAAAAAGCAGTAGATTATTTACAATCATCAACATGCACCATATTTACGCATAGATCTCGTAAACGACTTAGCGTGGATCGTACTAACAAAAATCAATATAATATAATGAAAATATTTAATTTTTTTTGGTCATCAACACCTTCTTATCAAGGTCTTCCAAGAGGATTATGACGTCAGAGATTTTTGGCCAGTTTCCATGCAAATCTTCGCACGGATTTAAAAATACTTTTTTCCCTTGGTGCTCTTTTATTTTATGTATGCAAAAATAAGCAAAAATCATTTATTTTTTAATACCTTATATATATATATATATAAACTGCTCGACATTGAAAATGCAACATCAAGAAGGAATGATAATAATGGAATGAAATTTTTTGGACACATACATTATAGTAGGAAGAACAATTGATTAAAATTTCAGGAAATTTGGAGTAATATGTACTGAGAAAACAGTACATAAAGCAGCATTCTCTGTGAGCAATAACAGCACATATCTGCTTAGACATTGAATCGAACAGCGATTGGAGGACATGTACGGGTAGAGCACTTCATGAAGCTTCAACACGATGCCACAATTCATCGATCGAAGTTACTGGTGAGTGGTGGGGGACCAGTCGCTTTTCAATGATTAAACAGTCATTTTCACTGGTGCGAAATCAGGACAACGCGCTGGCCAGAGCAACAGTCGAACACATTCTGTATCAAAGAAGGTACGGACAAAACAAAGAACTTGCGGTCGTGCATTATCTTGCTTAAATTTTGCGCTACGGAGGCCTCGAATACAGGGCAGAGGGGCGGGCCGTAACTCATCAGAAATTTAATGGCCGCTGTTCATAGTGCCAGGAATACGAACATGAAGTAATCGAGACGTATATCCAGTGGGAACCCATAACATCATTGCAAATGATGGACAGTATGATGATGTCGAATCCCAGCTGGCAATGTGCATTATTCATAAAGCCGTTAAATACGGATAAGTCAATCTTGATGCTGTAAACAGGACTGTGATTTGTCTGAAAAGTGACTTCACGCCATTCCTGCGTCCAGGTTCATCGTTGATCACACATTAATGGCGCCCATATTAGTGATGCAGTTTTGAGGGTAATCAGAATTTTGGTAGCCGCATACTGAGTCACCACCTGGATTTATGTACCATTGGATACACGTCCCGGTCACCTCTTGTTTTCATTCCCGCCACTCTGAATACCATCCATTACATTTCTGACGAGTTAAGGCCCATAGCTCTACCCTATGTTCAAGGCCTCCGAAGCGCAACATTTAAGCAGGACAATGTACGACCGCAAGTTGTCCATATTGTCTGGACCTTCATTGATGCCGAATGTGTTCGACTGTTTCTCTGGCCAGCGCGTTCTCCTGATTTCGCACCAATAAAAGTGACTGTTTAATCGTTGAAAAGCGACTGCCCCCCCCCCCCACCACTCACCAGTAACTTCGATCGATGAATTGTGGCATCGTGTTAAGATTTTATGAAGTGCTCTACCCGTACATGTCATCCAATCGCTGTTCGATTCAATGCCTGTCAGATATGTGCTGTTATTGCTCACAGATGTCGCTGCATTATGTACTGTTTTCTCAGTACATATTACTCCAAATTTCCTGAAATTTTAATCAATT
Organism: Salticus scenicus; assembly: GCA_963930645.1. Lineage (NCBI taxonomy): Eukaryota > Metazoa > Arthropoda > Arachnida > Araneae > Salticidae > Salticus > Salticus scenicus. The sequence goes on along the minus strand of OZ005655.1, from coordinate 261,397,552 downwards.
GTTCTTCCTAGTATAATGTATGTGTCCAACAAATTTCATTTCTTTATTATCATTCCTTCTTGGTGTTGCATTTTCAATGTCGAGCAGTGTATATATATATATATATATATATTAACTGAATATATACAAATTTTTCTATTTTTCTTTTTCTCACGAGTTTAAAATTATAGATAGGTCAACAAATGTGTCCTACATAATCATGCATATATAATTTATAACAATAATCATGCATACATAATTTAAACATAATTTATAACAATAATTTTCAGTAGTACATTGAAAAGGTATTTTCTTTTCAAATGCTGTGTAATATAACCTGAAATTTGTATGCTGTTTTAAAGGTTTTTATGCATGCATGCTAAAATTCACACCTGTTTCAAGGGATGCCAGTTCTTTGGTATAAAAGGTACAGCAAACTAATGTGTTAATAAAAGATATCTCTTTGAAAGGCTAAATCTTTGAGTACATATTTCTTGATATAGATAATCAATAAATTAACCTCTGAAAAAGATTCCCCTCCTTTGAAAAAACATATCATGTAATCTAAATTTTTTGCTATAGAAGATATCATAAATTAACCTCTAATTAAAAAACATCTCTTTCACAGAATAAGTTTTTGAGTACAAATTCATCGGTACAGGGGATATGATATATTAACTTCCGAACAAAGTTCACGGTTTTTGAAAGGACAAATTATTTAATAAAGTTCTTTGATATAGAGATACAAATGCACTATATTAATCTCAAATAATTGACATCTCATTGGAAAGCAGAAACCTTTGAGTACAAATTTCCTGAACTGTAGCATAATTTATTAAAAATGTATAAATATTTTTCTAAATATGAATTATATTTATTTTATTTTACTATTTTTATGGGCAGGATGTCAGACCTTTATAAAAATTTTAGGAACACAACTAAAAAAAATACCATTTTGTAAGATTCTGAAAGCTACCGCTTAATATTGATGTTTTCTAATATCTAATAAAGCACCTCAGTATTTAAGATACCAATTTTAAATCCCTAAGAGAAAATATGGAAAAGAGACAAATAAAAATATTTTATTTTCGTGACAGGTGCTTCTTTATCTTATTAGACTATGTGATACACAAAATTGGAAACAGTATTTTTATTTATGATTGATTAAAATCAGCTATTGGCATATATATATAATAAATTATTTTACAAATTCTAAACATTTTTACAGAGAGAAAAATTATTTTCCGAATAAATTTACATGTAACACATATACATCAGATGATTTAAATTTAAATTATTAGTTTTCTAAAAAATAACGCTTTTGCTGCTTTGAATACTTTAAAAAACTCTATTATCAGTTCATGATGATATTTACATTAATTAATATCATTAAGTATGGTATCATTTACATGTAATGTCATGTTTAATTTTATTATCTACAAGTTCCAATAATATTGTATTTTCCATATATTGTATAACGAAATTGCTGTTTTTGTTTATTTGAAAAACGTGTTTTATAAAATCGTGTTAAATTTATTCTAAATTCTATAAATATAAGAAGGAATAAAGTGAGATTTTAAGATGTCAAGGGAAAAAAAAAAACATTTTTCATACCACTAGTTTGAAAAATTTTTGAATGACTTTTAGAACCAAACATTTGGGAAGAATCATTAAATAAAGTGATTCTTTCAAACTTTTTTGATGTGATTGGTAGGACACAAACATGAATTGCACTTTCGTGATTATTTTCATAAAAATAATAAATATCTTCAAGCGGTGGATGGTCACGAATTTTAGTGAAACGACCATGCTGACATTTTTGAACAACAGGAGACATAAGAGAGCATATTTGTTACATTATCTTTCTATTTTCATGCATTTGGTTCTCTGTTATCACTAAACGTGTAAAGTTTTATTACGTTTTACAAGTAAAACTACTTAATAAATATAGTTAAATGGTGTTAAATCTAGAATGAAGGAAGTATGTATTATCCGAAATCCTATTAATTATAGTTGTTAATTTGTAGAAGATACGCTGATTTCTTATAGCTAAACAAATTTTTTTTTTTTTTTTTTTTTTTTTTTTTGAATCTGAATGACATGTTTGTTATCAAGTTAATATTTTCAACCATCTATTATAATACAATAGAAGGTATCTTAAAATTTATGACTTCATTTTAATAAATGAAAAAAAAAAAAAAAGGTTTGATTTTTATTTGTGTCAAAATAATTGTTGGAGCAAACATCTTTTGAAAAGTATATGGTATTTATGAAAATATTGAATATAGGAAATACTTCAAATGTTTTGAATTTATGAACCATATATATAGTAATATATTTCTTTACTTATAAAGACATTAAACGTATTTTTTAATGCAGTGTACTTTAAAATTGTGCAAAATAAATAAAGGGAAATATTGAATTTTTATCTTCCTAAAGTTAACGATGCATTTAAAAAAAAGAGAGAGAGAGAGAGAGAGAGAGAGAGAGAAATAAAAAATGGGAAAATCATTTATTGAACTATAATTTATGTAATTAAATCCAATTTTTAATGTTATTTTTCAAATCTTAAAAAGAACATTTACAGAGCTGCCAACCAAATCCGACAAATTGTTAGTACCACCCCTTTTCCTACACCACTTAATTTTTAGAGTAATTCTCTTCAAATATATTTACGATGAATAAAGAAAACAAATACTCTAAAAATTAATTGGTGTAGAAAAAGGGACGATTCTAACAATTTGCCAGATTAGGTTAGCAGCTCTGTATTTAAAAGAAAAATTTATTTTTTGTAATTTTTTACAATTGCATATGATTTTCTGATTGGTATTTGAAAGTTATGAAACAATTACAGTATATTTTATTCATACAAGAAAAAATGGAAAAGCTTTGCTTAAATGTATGTAGAATCTAAGAAAATGTCTGTTAGTTCGAAACTCGAAATTATTTAAACTAAGTATTATTAAAGATTGAAAATTTGATGTGTTTCAGGACATTAATCAATCTACATGCTCAATCGAATAAGCCCTTGTATAAAGATTGATATTATGATCTTTAGAAATATTCCTTGAAAATATCCACTGTTGACAAATTTAGAGACATTTTTACTCAATATGTACCAGTAAATTTTTATTGTAACGGTTGCTTAAACACTTCGGAGATTAATCGTCTATTATGTAATAAAATATTTCTCCACAAAATTATTGGTGGTAATTGATTAAAACATTTCCTAAATTGATCAAAAGTCTTGGCACTGAAAATATCATCGAATGAGTAAATTAAGTACAACTCTGGATTTCGTTTTTTGGAAGAAATGGGAAGATAAAAATAATTTTGATTAATATGTTAAAAAAAAAAAAAAATGAAAATTGCATTAATAAAGAACTTATTTCAATTATCAATAATTACAACAGGGAATTTTTAATATTTTTTCCCTATTATACTTTTATGTTAACTTTTTTTTTCTGTTTAATTTTTAACTTAGTTTTTTTTTTTTTTTTTAAGAGCTTTTTAATTATAGCGTTATATATATATATATATATATATATATATATATATATAATTATTATTATTATTATTATTTTAGAACAATAAGGATCCGTTTAAAAATAAGTATATGCTATTAATTTATGCCACTATTAATGTAGTTTGCTTCGTAAAACCAGATGCTGTCGGTTACGGTTAAATAAAATAGATGTTTAAAGAATTATTAGAGTTTGGCATATGACCAAAAAATCGTAAATGAACGAGAATAAATTCATGAAACGTTCTCCTTCTAAATCTAAGATTTTTCAAAAGAATTACTTTAAATTTATCGTTTAAAATTTGAAAAATGATTTTAATCACGCAGATAGGATATGCCATTTATAATGTATTAAAATTTCATTACCATTTTTAATTTATTTGCATTTAACCAGCAAAATTTATTGAGTAGTTAAATTGTAAAGAAAATATACATATATTTATAAGAAGGACTAAAATACACTTCTTAATACAAGATAAACGTCTGACTAAAATATGCTTCTCGAAATATTCTGATATTACTGAAATATTTTCTCGTGAATAAACATAAGTATTTTAGGTAACAAAATGTGTAATTGTTTCAAAATTTCGTAATTTTCAAAAGTATTTTTTAAACTTTTTCGTGCTTCTCTTTTATATTTTTGTCCGAATAACAGATTGTAAAGATAATAGTATTTATTCAGTAAAATTTAAAATACATTAGGAAATATATTTAAATATATAGTTATCAAAAAGAATGTGTAAAAGTCATAAAAAAATATTAGTAAAAGATGTAGATTATTTTCAATTTTCTGAATTTTTCTTTGATCATGACATTTTTAAATACTTTAGTTTAGTTAGCACTATTGTTTACATACCCGAAAACTAATCTGTAGAAATTGAGAATGTAAACAATAGTTCCTGAAAAACAGTCAAGCTTCGATTATTATACTGTTAACCTACTAAACACAAAAAGCAACTTAATGAATTCTGTTTATTTATATGTAAATTTATACAATATGATTTGCTAGAAAACTGTGATTTCTAGTAAATTTTCTATTCATACATAATGTATAAATTTACGTACGTATAACTTATTAGAAAAGTTTGGTAATGAATGAAACTAAAAATATTTGCTCTACTTATTTTATTATACTGAAAAGTAATAAAAACTAAAATAAAAATGTTTACAGGTAATTATTATGGATAAACAAAAAATAAAAGTTTGTTTTTTCAACTATTGCAAAAGGTAATAAATGGGAAATTCACGGTTATGAATGGTCCTCTAAATTAGATTAAATAAATTATAAACCGGAAATAGCAATGTTTATTGAGAAAAGGTGTCAACATATTTAAATGAAAAAAGAATTCCTAACATAAAATAAGTGTAGTACACATAATATAATAGTAACATATTAGGACTTAATATTTAACGAAATTTATATGTATTTCAAGAAATATTTAGATACCTTTTCTTTTTTACAAATGAATCTCGTATTAAATTCTGTTTTGTCTTCGAATTGCAATTGCAATTTTTTCAACATAATGAACTATTTTCTTTTTTCTTTCTTTCTTTCTTTTTTATGAAAATTGAAATAAAACGAAATCATTGATTTTTAAATCTCTCTAAAATGCGAGGTCTATATTTTTGTTTATCATTTTTAAATCTTTATATACAGACTCATTATAAAATGGAGATGCATCATCCCGAAAACTACTTGTATCAACATTTCTGTTAAGAAATAACTACAAACTATCTTTTAAACATTAACTTAATTTGAATTTTATAAAGCAGTTAAACATTGCGAGAAGTGGTAAATGTTTTTACATGTAATTGGCTTTGTATGATGTTTGTCATATATTTTAGTCGAAAAGTTTCTTTTGCATAACAAAAAAAAAAAAAAAAAAAAAAAAAAAAACATTCAATGTATAATTTTTAAGCTGAATTTGACAAAATGAAGTAAATTAGCAATATTAGAACGAAAAGTAATTTTTCAGTTCTAAACCATATTTAACAGTCATTCACAAGAGTCATATGTTATAATTATCTGAAATTACTTTGAAAAACTAAGCACTCTTTGCTATTATCGTAAGTAGAAAAATTAAAATTGTCACCCTATTTTAACAGTTCCTTTATTAAAATACTAAACGTACTATAATTTTTTTCTCTTTTTTCTTGTTTCAATGATATTGAAGTTTTTTATTTTAGTTCAATAGTTTGGAAGATATTATTTAAATGTACCTGACCAATCACAGTAAATAACTTTCCGCCAGTTCAATTTTTATAAAAGAATGAATTTAAGAATTTAAACATGAATAAAAGATTAAATATATAATATCAAAAGGAACTTTTAAAATTTATGTTATTATTATGCGTAGATTGTTATAATCAGTTATAAAAATATATATTCCATTTAGAATATCTTTTATAATCATGCATATTTATACAAACCTTTCATCACAACAATGCGAAGAAACGAAGAAACAGTTCATAATAAAAATTGTAAAGAATTTTAAAAACAACCCCAAAAAGTTAAGAATAAATATTTAAAAATATATAATTAAAAAATAAAATGGCAGAAATGGGAAAGTTCATGAAGTAACATTTAAAAATAAATAAATAAATAAATAAATAAATAAAAACAGTTATATTTCCATCAGTTGTTGAAATGCAAAACAAAAACTACAAAAACTACTATTTCTTTAACGGCAAACGATTTTAGCAAACATTCACAACCAGTAACAGACAATATCATTAAATATAAACAAAACGTATGTACTTGACGATAAAAAATTAATTCACAGAATTGCGAACTTTTATAATTTATGTCAGAGAAGTGTTAATCCCGCTATCGTTTCATACCGCATTTTTATTTATTTATTTATTTATTTTCCATCGTAGTTATACATTGGAGAAATTTTTTAACAAAAAAGGGCTGTGAATTAAAGGCGGGGATAAAACTGTCCTAAATTAGTAAATTACAAATGCTTGCAACTCTGTATCAAGCATACAATTTTCAAAAAGGAAAATTACAGTAACTGTCGCTTCCGCCAGAAAAAAGATAAATATACATTAAAAGTACATGTAAAAATATTCTTTGGAATATACATCATAAAAAAATTCATTTTTTTTTTTTTAACGTAAAAAAAAAAAAAAAAAAAAAAAAAAAAATAATGAAAGTAAAAATGAAACATCAAGTTTAACTGTCTTAATAATTATTAAATTAAAGATACAGTGGATAATATATATAATAGTAAATACAGGATAAAAATTAAGAAATTTTTACATACATGTGATTGGTATATAGTGTTATAAATAACATAACATTTTTTCAAAACTATTTAATTAAAAAAATAACTAACTTTTTAAAGAAATTTTTTAAATGTTCCAGCCTTGCTATTTATACATATTGTCTTTTCAATTTCACATTACTAACATAACCATGTTATTCATATACACATTTGTCTATTACATTGGAGATCCACAGTACTCGAATAAATAAATTTTTGATAGTGATATATATTTGTGTTAAAATTTGATAACAATTTCAGGTTTTTCAAAACTTAAAAATTGCGTTGGAAACTAAAATGGATACAAAAATAAATCTGAATGTCTAGCGAGGTGACTTCTTATAAATTTTTCTTATAAAATTTAGTTCTAAATTAGGTTAAAACACTTAAAATTGTTTAGAAAAATAAAATTTTTATTTTATTTTTATAATTCATTATTTGAGAAATTGTAATTAACATAATAATGTTATATTGTAATGTACATATATGTAAATTATTTTTAAATTAAGTCTGATTTTTACGAAAGATCGTTATAATGACCACCCTATCTTTAAAGTAAATAACAAACACACATATATTATATATTTATTTATTTATTTTAATCCATACTTATTTTTAATTTTTATCTATGTTTTATTGAGAGTTATGACAGACATTCTTGTTTTCGGGATACTTTATATATTGTTAAAAATTCAAATAAGTCATTATTATTATTATTATTATTATTATTATTATTATAAGTGTAAGGCGGAAGTTCAGTGCAAATTCTTAGGTCTTACATGAGACAGAAAATGAATTAGAAATATTTAAATAAAACTATTAAAGTAGGGTGAAAACATCAATTTTCTACGTTTTCATATTTCAGTTTGTAACATACTTAAAAATAATCAAATATGCGCTACATTTAATCTGAACCAAAATATAATTACTTTCACTTACCCATACATTATATGGTATTGTAATTGAGTCAAATTTTCGAAATTGAGTTTTTCTTATGTTTTGAGGTCCCCTGAATCAGAAAATTATGTTTTTAATGATTGGTCTGTGTCTTCGTGTGCCTGTGTCTGTGAGTGTGTGTCTGTCTGTCTGCTATCAGAATATCTCAAGAATAAACAGTAGTAGAGAGTCCAAACTCGGTATGTGCATCATATATGGACGCTACACTAAACTTTTGTTGAGATGAAGGAAATGATTCTTGTACACGGACATTCACGAGAATTCAAATACATTGTGTCTATGGGGAATTTCTGGTAAGTACAATGTAATATCTATATGCTTACTTAAACAAAACAGAATGAACACAAATTTTTTTAATGCATAAAAGCATGTTTTGGGTAGATTTTGGCATGGAAGTCCTTCATCATTCGTTTACAAGGCTACCCAAAATATTTGGATATTTTGGTGCTTTACTTGGAAGTTGTTGTGATTGTAATTCATTTTCTGTTAGACGTTTTTCAAGACTAACTTTAAGCACAAAATATTGTTTATAGTGCATATTGTTTATTCACAATATACAGAGCCACCCAAAATTGAGCTAAACGTTCTTTTCTATCGAATGTGAATGAGGGAAGTGTTTTGCTGCATTTTACTACGTGGACGAAAACTGCTCATGAAGGAAAATTTATATTTCATACATATACTGCAAAGGAAGTATTTTTTAAGTTTCAATTTTCAACTTAGTTTTGTTGCATAATATGACATTTTGAGGTGCCCTGATTATTAAAGTCCATTTTTAGCAGTTAATCTGTATGTATATATATTATCCTCATAACTTAAACAACTGCAAGAAATTTGAATTTGATACTTTGAATTTCGTATTAGGTTGCCACTTAAGAATTTGATCAAGATCGGTGAGTTTGAAATCAAATTAACAACATTTTTTTTTTTTTTTTTTTTTTTTTCGTTTTAAAATAATTGTAGGCACTGTTGTTGATAGGGAGATTCTGGTGGGTGGTAGCCCCCTTCACATAGAATTATATGTTAAACAGAACTATTCCTAAGCCAATTTTAGATTGTTTTTAAAGTACACTGAACTTTATTATCTTACGTTATAATTCTCAAAACTTATGCAATATATCTTTATAGTATTAAATTTCAGGGTAAGAGAAAGTAGTGTGAGTGACACACCAGATTATATTTTATATTTTTTTCTCGAAATACATTTACATTCATTCGTATAACGAAAATTGAAAGAAAAGTACTACATGGACATAATATTTAACAGAATACAATTTTATGCAACGTAACTATCAAAAGGAAAAATTAAATGGCAAGAGTTTGAAATTTATGAACATAAAAATCTATAAAATTTTCAATCAAAATTTTGTCATCAAAACTTTTTAAATACTCATTTCACAGTTTAATGAAAATACTTCTTGCATGACTCGGACCAACTTCTGCTAATTAAAAAAATTTCCTTGCGTAAAGGACACCTGCTTAAAAAAAATTCATAAACTTTTCATTCTTAATAACCTTTTTCATTATTATTAAGACGAAAAATTTTCCATATTAATGAGTTCTGAAAAGTTCCCAAAAGCAAATGAACGGAAAGTTTTCTGCTTGAAAGATTGATTGAAGTTAATACGCCTTTTTTAGAAACTTTTAGTTCGTCAATTTTTCCACGCTAGAAAATTACACTTAATTCATATGAATTTCATATTCATAAAAGTGCATATTTAAGGATGATATTTCTTTCCGAAATTAAGAAAATCGATTCCACCTGTTTACGACATGGAATGAGACATCATATGTTTTTATATATATTTGGATGGACTGATATTGCATTTAATTTCGTATGTATAGACTTTACTTAAATTGTTAACATTTTAGATATGAAAAATAGTGTATTACAAAAAAATATTAAAATAATTTCATTATTGAATTAATACTGTCTCTGCTTTGAAAATAAATTTACATATTAAAACAATATCTTTTAGAAAGATAAATCTTTATTGAATATAGTTCGATAAGTTTTATTTTTATTTTAATTTTATATAAAGAAAATAATGCTGAAAAGTAGTGTCCTGCTCTCAAAGCTGGTAGACAGGAGGTGCCGGGTTCGACCAAAAGATACACTCTCCAGCCTATCAATTAGAGTGTTTCTGTGTTCTTTTCCGAAACTCACGTAAAAACAGGATACATCACGTAAAAGCAGGCCACTTAAGTAGTCTCTCCACTTATCGTTCCCAGAAGCCAGAGCCAATGTTATTCTATGGAGAATTTCGCCCCATTATAACTTATTAACTAATATATATTTTACAATTCCGTTTTCAGATTCAGAAACTTCACAATTATTAAACAATTTATCGCTTTCAAAAAATTATTTGTAAAAATTTTAAATATTTTATTTTGAGGTTGTAAGATGCGAATTTTCACAATGTGATATTTACTATTTTTGAGCTTAAAAAAGAAATCTGAAAAAAAAAAAAAAAAAAAAAAAAATCAATTTTTAGATAGCGATAATTTGTTTAATAGTTGTGAATTTTCTGAAAGTGAAAACGGAATTTAAAAATGTGTATTAGTTAACGAATTAAAATTGGGCAAAATTTCCCATAGAATAACATTGGCTTCGGCCCTCGGAGACGATAGTAGAGAGTCCGCTTAAGATTGATTTATTACAGCAGGCACTCTACACAGACCTAGAACCCTATAATAAGGCTTCAATCCATACAGAATCACACTACGTAATTGAAAATTAACTGTTACTTACACCTTATAAAATTTTATATTCAGTTTCACAATTTATTTTCTGTTAAACCTGAAATTATCATTTATCTTGTATTCACAAACATTTTTCAATACTATTACACAGTTATATTCATATTATTTAGTTTAGTACATTTTCCATCATTCTTCTCAAAATTAAAATGATATATTCACTTAATTTGTTGTTTTTGTGCGTGATACATTCTTATACATATGATTACATAATAAGTTTTTGTTTCAGAGTAATATCATTTACTATCTCCATAATTCAACTCATATTTAAAAGAATTTCAAATGGATTTCTAGTATAAATTAAATAATTTTGTTCTAGAAATCAATATCTATGTATTTTTTTATGAAGTAACTTTTCTATAAAAATTATTTCTGGTGAAATATGAATTTTTTTTTTTTCTGATAACGATTTAAAAAATTTTCAGTTAAAAAAAATGGTTATCTTACCAATTTGTTTTTAATTGTACCATATAAACGCTGTAATTTGTATAATATTGTACAGTATATATGGTTTATTAAAATGATGAAGAAATAATAGGTAGGTATATGTTTTTAATAACAATAGTTGTTATAATTTAAAATTCATAAGTTGATAAAAGCATTATTGGTTTGAAAATTGTTGTATTTATACATGCACAATGTCAAAAACAGGCATAATTTAATAAGAAATATATAATCTATTATTTGCAAACTCTCATTTTAAGCCTTCCATGCGAGTAACTTTGATTTCAAATAATGTGGAATAAACGTGGAACATTATATTTTAAAAATATAATTACTTGTAATGTTAATTTTTAATAGTAATATAGTATATAAAAAATAGTAATTTATCTTATAAAGGTATAAAAAACTGAAAAATAAAGAGAGATTGGAGCAACTGGAAATCAAACTCAAACTTATCTCCTACTGTTTTGAATAGTTTCCCAAACAATGACAGTTTCTTTCCCCATAATCGGCCCACCAGCTTCCGAGCGGTTCTGCGCTCAAAGCTGGTAGACGTAAGGTGCCGGGTTCGATCCCAGGTCACGCTTTTCGGCCTAGTCGTTCGGAGTTTTCCGTGGTCTTTTCCGAAACTTGCGTAAATATGGGCTGGGACCCCTTTAGAAAGAACCCCCCCCCCCACGGAGGCACTGACCCCAGGTCTAGGACCCTAGTGCAGTCAACCGGCCTTAATCCCCATAACCCTATCCCCAATATAACCGGAAATGTTTTCCACAAATTAAGAATCCTGAATTATTTTGCTTTTGTATTCCTTACAGAAATATTTATTTTTCTTACTGTAATGTAAGTATATAAAATTTAATTTAAATTTTCCTTTTCACTTTCTACGAGTTGTAATCGTACTCCATGAAATTCAAAATAACTTCATCTTTTTCCAGGAGGACCACTGAAAAAATAACAACTCTTTTATCGCTAATCGAAAAAAACAGCATTTCTGTGTTATAAAATATGTACTAAAATTTTTATTGCTAAATAAAAAATATTTTTAAAGTTGTAACGCAAATATAATTTCAAGGAAAAAAAAAAAAAAAAAAAAAAGAAAAACAAAAAAAGAAAAAGGAAAGAAATTTCAGAAAAAAATTGTTTATATATATTTTTATATAAAAATAAATATATTAAAGACAAAGATTCTGTAATTATGCGACATCTAAAAACTACTCTCATAGATCAAAGTTATTTTTAGTGACATCTTATGGAAGACTTCCGAAGGAAATGACAGAAAATTTCCTGAGGCATAAACAAAACTTATTGAACAACTCTTTTATCGCCAATTGAAAAAATCAGCCTCTGTGTGTTATAAAATATGTACTAAAAATTTTATTGCTAAATGAAACATATTTTTAAAGTTTGTAACACAAATATAATTTCAACAAGAAAAAAAAAAAAGAAAAAAGAAAAAAGAAAAGAAAAAGAAAGAAAGAAAAAAGAAAAGAAAGAATTTTCAGATAAAAATTGTTTTATATTTTTTATATAAAAATAAATATAATAAAGACAAAGATTCTCTAATTATGCTACATCTAAAAACTACTCTCATAGATCAAAGTTATTTTTAGTGGCATCTTATGGAAGACTTTTGAAAGAAAGAAAGGACAGAAAATTCCCTGAGGCATAAACAAAACGTATAGGATAACTCTTTTCTCGCCAACAGAAAAAATCAGCCTCTATGTGTTATAAAATATGTACTAAAATTTTTATTGCTAAATGAAACATATTTTTAAAGTTTGTAACACAAATATAATTTCAACAAGAAAAAAAAAAAAAGAAAAAAGAAAAAAGAAAAGAAAAAGAAAGAAAGAAAAAAGAAAAGAAAGAATTTTCAGATAAAAATTGTTTTATATTTTTTATATAAAAATAAATATAATAAAGACAAAGATTCTCTAATTATGCTACATCTAAAAACTACTCTCATAGATCAAAGTTATTTTTAGTGGCATCTTATGGAAGACTTTCGAAAGAAAGAAAGGACAGAAAATTTCCTGAGGCATAAACAAAACTTATAGCAAAAAGCAAAGACTTTTATTACGCTGAAAGCATAAAGAAAGTAAGTTTTTGATGATAGAAGAACATAACGGAAAGGAAGTTTTATTGATTTTCTGAGTTAAATAATTTGTATTTTCCCGAAAGGTGAAATATTATTTTAAAAATATTCTTTTTTAATATGGAAAAGTAAATAAAATCGCCGTCAATGTTTAATATTTTCTGTTTGAGTAAATACGCTTGTTAAGAAGTTGCATATGTTTTAAATGTTAAAAAAAAAAAAAAAAAAAAAACATTTTCTTATTTTCTCTATTTTTTTTTTTTTTTTTAACGTAATAAATAGATTATTTTATTCAAAATTTTAAAAAGATGAAAGAGCAACATATAAACAATAATTAATAAAATTCTTATTATAAAATTTTAAAAATTCAGCTTATGGGATTTAGTTTGCAGAGATATATTAGAAGAAACTGTCGTCCTTTAGAACGATGTTTGGTAAGAGGTAAAGCACATCAAATTAATTTTACTATATTCTTAATTAATCTTCATTTGTTATGTCATTCCTCTTTTTTTTTAATTTGTTTTATCCCATGTTACATATAGTTTTCAGATATCCAATATATATGGTAAATCTAGGAGAGATTGCGCGTATAGGGGATCAGCAAGAAGGAGTACAATGGGGGCTCTGAAACTCCAAGTAATTCTACAACATCAATAGCGGAGTGCCCAATTACATGTACATAATTCATTGCTTGAACAGTCTAAGATTAAACGTAGTTATTTTGTCTCGTTTTCAAAAACGTTTGCTTAAATTTTCAAAACACTTTCTAGGAATTTTTATAGAATGGTAGTATTAGAAAATATTTTTTAATTAAACGATTTCCCATGGACTTGTTTATAAATTTTACTTGTGGCAGGTGTCTGCATGAAAGTTGCATCATTTATATTAACCAGTGACACGATTACAGACAACGGTAGATTAGGTCAACAAACAAGAAACCATTGAAACTGGAAAGGAACTTTATTAATTTCAAGTTAAATATATTATCTGGCAACTAAATGTTACTTTTTATTATCTACTCTTTTTTTTATCTGCTTTTTTAATTTATTTTCTTTAAATAAAAATTTTTAATTCGTTTAATGTTTTTTTAAATTTTCTGTTTTTTCTGTTTTTATTTATTTTATTTATTTTTTTATTATTAAGTTGAAATACTTGCATGTAATACAAAAATATTTGTTTACAAAAACCTTATACCAATGTCATTTAAGTCATTATCATCGTTAACAACTTAATTGTAGTTAAAATTAAGCGCAATATCTCATACCTAATAAAGAGAGATTGCACAAAATAGCTCCCTTGGTTTTATTACAGCTGTTGCTTTAAATCATAGTATAACAACAAAATAGTAATGGAAATGCATAGAAGAAGGATCACTTCAAAGCTATGCAGCAACAGTTTAACAAAGCAAAAAATTAAAATTTAGATTTTTTTTTATAATGTTTTGTAGAATTGTGTGCAAACTTTCTTAGCTTTGCCTTATTTACTGGTGTGTGTATACATAAGAAAACTGAATGAGGAATTTTCACACATGGGAGATTTGAACGAAATCCTATTTTTCTGGTAGATTTAGGCCCATAAATTTCAAAAGGTTTATTAAAAATGCAAAAAAAAGTTCTCATTAATTTAAAAAATAACTTTAAAATTAACCAAAACTCACGTGACTTGAAAACGCTGCCTGACGTCACACTTTATGATGCTTCAATGTTTACGTTTTGTTAGCCTGGTTAGTAAGCAGCAATTCGTTTTAACTTTCGTACTTATCAATCGTTTATGTGATTTCTGAGCAATAATCATTTAATATCATTATCACCATTTTCCATTATCATTATTTTCAATTGTTTTCTTTTCATGGCGGTGGTCCAATGTTTTCGTTTAATAGGATCCTGTGGAACGCTAAAGAATAACTTTTGACGAGTATTAGCAGTTGTATTAGGGCAAAATGGTAGAATACAATATTTATACTACGATTTTTTAATATCCGCCACTATTATAACATACAAAAAATCTATTTCACTGATTCAATCAGGAAGCAAAGCAAAGCACAAAATCGAATTTAAACAACGATTACTCCCGTTTGTTGTCATAAAGAGAGACGTCATAATATTTTATACTGAGTTTTCTCGATAGAGTAAATAGTGCGATGTTAAAATTGTTATAAATCCGTAATTAGATTTCAAATAAAGGAAATGTATGTATTTATTTTCTTACCTTTTCTTTTTCTATTATATAAGAATAAAATTAGAAAACGTGCAAATTGTCTATTAACAACACCACTGTAGAGCACTTCAATAAAGAGCACATAATTTAACGTCGGTGATATGACATCATCTATCGTCAAACAGCGCTCTAATGTCACCCGTTCACCATCCTTTACGGCAATATATGTAAATATTATTTTGAAAATTTTGACATGAAACTCGCTAGTTTAATTTGCTTATGTGCTTACCCATAACATGATTCCAAGTAGAATGGATCATTATGACATAATTCTTCATATTTATAAACACATTAACACTATTATTATTTTATTTCGAGAAATTTACGGTTATGGTTATTTAGATATTTCAAATTTAATCTATTTAATCAGTAAAAGAATATTTATCTTTTTTAATAAGGAAACTAAAATGCAGACGATTCGAGTATTAATTGTAGATGTCTATTTCGATCGTATTAAAATATGTATCCATCCCTTTTGCTATAATTGTTGCAAATTTTTCAGTTTTATTAAATGTTTCTATCTTTATATTATTTTATTTTCTGTATTTTTTAGAAAATACACAAATTTCTTTAATAAAGAGGAACAGTACTTCCTATGGTTTGCGTTACTACAAAAAAAAAAAAAAAAAAGAATAAATGAATAAATAATTTTTTTAAAGCTATTACGCGAGAATGGTAAATCTGAATGTAAGTTTAATTCCAATCTTCTTTCTTTATGATTTATATTTAGAAAAATTTTGGAATGTTTTATTCCGGGATAAATGTTTTAGCATAATATATCTTTATACATGCAAGATTAAAACCCCTAAATAGAAAGAACTGTATAGAACGCATATTAGAAAAGGAACATTTCATATGTAGCACGCTTAAAGTATGTTAAAAAGTTTAAATGAAAGAAAAATCTGTAAAAAGAACATTTGTACAAGAAACACCAAGGAAATAAGCAAGGTTGTATCATTGTTGTGTATGATATGCTCGGGTATTTTACTACACGTATGAACCAAAAGAGTTGTAAAATCCTTTCATTGTATAAAATAAATGTAAATTCCAACTTTAGAAAGTAAAATAAAAGTGTTATATAAAATTAAGAGTTGTATAACGACAAGAAAATTATAAAGTTTTGCATAGCTAGCATTTAAAAGAAGTAATTTCAGTTTGAAATCTATAAATTATTTCTTATTAAATTTAATCTTTGTAGAACCTCTAAAAGACTGAATAAATAAATAATTGCTAATGTCTGACTTATTGGGCATGTTTAGCATTCGAACATTAAAAAAGCACCTAATATTGGCCAACGTGCGAAGAGGCTAATCATATAAAGAATATTTCCTGTTTTATGTTTTTTTTTCCTTGATTCTATCTGGCTGGTTGTCAAAAAATCTTTCTCTTCAGAAAATCTTTCTTGTATAATATTGAATTTTCTTTTTAAATGCTATCACTCATATCTCATGTTTAAAAAATCATTTATTTTTTATTTTTTATTGACCTTAAAAGAACATTCTAAAATATGAGGCAAAAATTCTAATCCCTGAAAAAAATGTGTTCTATGGATTTCTGGAGCTCCTCATCAAGCACCTCATATGACCCAAAACGACCTACTTGCGCCATATGCACTGAGAAATTCCTCTTTTTGAATTGTATCTTCTTCAAAACCTCCGTAGATGTCTATAGGGTAGTTAGTTTCTTGGTATAGTTAGAAGCATTTGAAAGCAACAATATGTTATAACTTATAACACATTTCAAAGCTTCAAAAGCGTTTTTTAATAAATATGATTTTTTAAAACGGCACGCAGCACAGCTCCAACAATTTTCAATTTTTTTATCCGAAAATTTCACCATAGCTTACAAATAACATTTAAGAGTGAACAACGTAGGAGATTTTTGATTAGTTAATTTAAACAATACTTATTAAAAAATGACTGCCCCCCTCTGTTTTTGTGTGTGTGTGCGTGAAAATTGAAAGACTTTATTCAAACACTCGTCAATTACACAAAAAAAAAAAAAAAAAATAAATCCCTTACTTGATTCACGAACTACATTCATGTAAATTATATAGATATATTTTTCTTTTTTTCTGATTCAAATTAGCATCAGCTTTAATGCGTGCCGCAGATCGCCTCCAATTCAACATGCCTCGGGAGAATTGCTGTAGTGTCGACATTTTGCAATACTTTCTGACAAAAATATTTTGTAATATACTTAAGTATTGGCTCAATAACTACCCTAAGTATTATTTCTCTAACACCTTTCCCTTAACTGACCCCCCGCCCCTGGGAAAAAAAAAAAACACTTTCTTTTAGGCTTTTGCAGTGGTGATATCACTTAATAGAAGATGCCTATTATGTTGCCCAGTCTTACTCTGATCGACCTCTTATGTTCTCTAATTTTTAAAATCAATTCAGCAGCCTTGAAATGACGCTTTCTATTTTTTCGACAGGCTGTGTTACATCAATTTGTCAAAAGGAAGTTAGTTACCGTAATAAAATTTATTATTAATATTATTTCACTATGACGTCCTTCGATAGTACAATACGTATGTTTTTTATCCATAAAGTTTTGTTGTACAATTGTGCTCAAGGGTTCATTTTTAATCAATCTTACAACGTATAAAAGGGATGTGATATACGCATATAAACTACAAGAACCACAATCTAACCTACAAAGACTTTTAATTGTATAAAAGTTCATTTATGTTTAATAACATAAAGGTATTATTTCTCTACTAACAATTAAATGAATCTCAAATTTCCATGCAGCTATTTACAATGACAAAATTATTCACAACCTATTACCGAATAGAAATTTATTGCTAAATATCCAAGAGATTCATAATCAAAATTACAATTCTTGGCAAATCGCTTTAATTTATTTTCTTAATTTCTTCAAGCTTCCACAATTTCGTCTATTAATATGAGGTGCAATCGTCCGTGAAATGAAACCCATTCGTTTGAATGAAATGTACATGAAATCAATTAATTTACGAGCAGCAGTGATCATTTATTGCATTGGGTTCTTTTATCGATTGTTGCTTTAAGATTAGTGGAAATTCTCAGAAGCACAATAAAACTCAATTAAACAATAATAGATATCGTTTATGCTGTGTTTTGGATTAAGATATTTTAAAATTATACAAGTTAGGTTCTTTAAAAATTGTAAAGTAATTATAATTAGAGTTTTTAACCGTTGATTAAAATTATTTTTTTTTGAAATCCCTTTAACTATATCAGTAAACACCAATAATTAAACAGATATTTATTAATAATAAAGCTTTCTACAAGTTAAAATACACGTAAAAGTTGAAGAAATAGAAATTATATATTTTGATTGATTTTCAGTAATTTAACCATATGTAAAAAATTACCAAAGGAATAAATAATTCAATAAATCAATCAAAGAGCTTTGTAATTTCTAATAAGCGATATCATATAATTAGGTTTTAATATGATGAAAATTACAGTATGTACTGTTTGATTTATTCTTTCAGAAATCAAATATTGAACAATAGGGTATTAAGGCCTACTTTAATATTTGCTGTGAAAGATTCAAATGATGGAAAATTAATTGTGCTATCAGAAAAAAAAAGTGTCTAAAAAAGTGTCTAAAAAAGTTGTAAAGTGATGCTCTAAACAGAATTTAATGTCCAGTAATTTATAGGTATAAAACTGATATTTTTTCAAATTAAAAGTGATTCACTTCTAAACATTATCAAATTGCAAATTTTATATGACTGTTTTATACTGTTTAATTATGTAAATACATATACAAAACAATTCAATTTTATTCAAATAAAGTACCAATACGTATGCACAAACAAATCAATATTCTACATTAAAATATTAAAAACTAAATTTTTCTTTAGAAGTATTTCATTTAAATTTGATAAAATGAAACGTAACTCTTCAAAGATGTAATTGCAAATATAAACATTGAGTTTCTTTTAGAGAGCTCTAATTGTGAAACATCTGACTTTTCAACAATTCCTTACGAATACGCATATAGGAAAGGGAATGAGGTTCCTTTTCTCTGTTTATTATTCGTATTTTGTTTGTTTCACAAAAGCTAACCAAAAAGAACATAAATGATCACAAAAAATCAAAATATAATATTTTTTTTTATTAGTCTTTTTCTCAATTATAATCGTAAAATTTAAAATTCGCTTTCTTTGATGCTTTTCTTTAAAAGATTCGAGATCTAAAAGCAATAAAAATGAACTTAAGCTTTCACAAACAGAAAGTAAACCGGGGAAATATATATATGTTGCGAAATCTTTGATGTGCAAAGGGTTTCCTGAAATGATATATCGCTTAGGAGTTTTGATTTTGAAATTTACAGAATTTAAGCGATTGACTTAGAAATAATCATATAAATGCCATAAGTATGAACTAAATATGCTTGATTTATTTTCTAGATAAAAGCAGATAGTAAAAATAATAACTGCAGAGATAATTCCTTTTGGTTATTTATTTGTTTGTTTAATGTTTTTAATATCGATCAGTGATGTATTTAGAAAGAGTATTTCATGCTACAAATTCTTCTCTTAAACAAATATTGTAATTTTTTTTTTTATAAAATATTAATTTTAAAGATTTGTCAAATGGTACTGTACATGTACATTTTTAAAAACTTTAATTTTACTTGAAAATTAGACAAAAAGTTTTTGAACCAAATTATTTCATAATTTCATGACGAAAATGTAAAATTTCTTTAGATTTCTCCAAAATATATCTGAAAGAGTTTAAAAGTTTTAACATTAGGATGTTTGTTGAAGTTTATTTTCAAGGATATATTATTAACTTTTGTAATGTATATTTTGATATAGTTTTAAATAACATTAATTTTATCTTTAAACAGAGTTTAAATTAGGCATAAGATTTATTTTAAATAATAATAATAAAATAAATGGATATTTTGTTTTCTTTTTTCCCATCTCAAAAATATAATGATTTACTTTAAATCAATTTATAAATAAAATCAAGTTATTGGAAATTTACGAATTTCTTAACATGGCAGTATAGGGCAAAATTTCACATAAACGTCAATCTTGAGGGATATTTTCATCGTAAAGATGTCAAACCACTTTCGAAACATTATTTAGGATACTGGCATGAATATCATAGACTATGTTTTTTCCAATTAAAAAAATTCGTAAGTTATTTGAAATTTACGATTTACTTGACATGTCAGAATAAGGCAAATTTGAGCATAAACTTCCATTTTGAGGATCATAAATACATTAGACAACTTCAATATTACACTTATGATATTTGTTTGAACCTGATTGAATACAAATATTCTAATAGGAAAATTCGTAAATTATTCGTAATTTACGATTTTACCATCATAGCGAAGTTGTAAACTTTTCATATAAATATGAATTTTGAGGATTATTGCACTGGAAATAGTAGCATGAAAACTAAACAACGGAATTGACCCTGATAAAATAAATTAATAGATTAGAATAAGATAAATATATCGAAGTGAACGGTGGATAGCCTATTAGGCGGGGATTTCATTCTGTCACTGTATCAAGCTTTGGTCAAATTGATTTCTTTTAACATGATCATATGTCTCAAACTAGAAATTTATGAGAACATAAATATGATGGGGAACTGAGCAGAATCCACCTATGCCAACTAGTTTTGTAAAGTTTTAGCCGAAAAATAGTTAAAAGAATCTTATTGCAAACGTTTACTTGTAAGAAATTTTAATAGGTTTTCAAATTCAAAAGTATATTTAATTTCATAAAAACAACTTGTTTTCGAACAAAAAATACACAAAGGAACTATCATAACGTGACCTAAGAGTGAAAAGTCTAAGTTAGTTGAGGTAACTACAAAATTAATCATTTTCTAAATATTCAATATTTCATGTCAATATATATATATATATATGTGTGTGTTTATATTACAATATTTTGATTAGTATATATATATATATATATATATATATTAAATCACTTAAATTACTGCATATTGTTTTGCTGCATATTTAAAATATACATATATTTTGGTGTTTAAATATACAGCCCATTTTCATATCAAATTTTGTGCAAATATATATTTAGATGATAAAAACAAATGCGCATAAAATTCATATTTTAATCATATAATTTTGCAACATTTTCTTTGTCAGTTGAAATCATGGTATAAACTGTTATAGGGTTAACTTGCTTTCAAATTGGTAAAGCAATAAAAGAAAATGTTCTATTCTATTTCTCTTTTTCCGAACAAATTGTTTTTAACACTGAATACGTAGACTTTCTAAATTCCTCTATACAAATTACCAACGGGTAGTCATTATTTCGTGCTTTTAATTATTAGTCTTAATGGTAATGTTAAATAACAATTAAGCACATTACAAGGGAAGAAAAGATTTGAGTTTAGTGAATAAGTGTTAGAGTTAGTAAATTAATTTCCTATCTAACTCATTAAAACAGTTGAAATTTATGGCACGCACCATTGCACTTAATATAAATAGATGGAATCATGCTATTCTATAAAATGGACCCGGAATTCTGGATTGATAATGAAGATCATTTATTCAATTTTAGTTTTATTAAATATTGATTTTAATTGTCTCTTGTTAAATCCAATTTGTGATTTAAATTAAGTTTAAAATTTTCATATATAAATTTAGGGCTTTAAATATATTTTTATTTAACATTATATTTTTTACTTAATAAGATTAACTTTAGAATATGTATTTTGAAGCCTTTAAATTATAAATTAATATTTTTAATTTTAAACACTGTAAAAGTTTTGATTTTCAGAGTTAATTAACAGAGTATTGACATTCAGTTTTTTTCTTCAGTAGGCTTCATAATTGTTTTCACCTACATTTTGCCCAGATTACGACCTACATTATAGCTATATGTACAGTGCAATATGCTTAATATCGTCAAACTTCGCCTCTCTTCCCTTAAAAGACGAAGCTGGGAAAAACTATTAGTTTAGTTTTATTTTTTGTTGTAAATTATTATTTTAAATCTTTTTTTTTTCTTTTTTTTAAGTCATAGATGCACTTAAACATAAATTTTGTAATGTTAAAAATCTGTCTACTGCCTGTGCGAATGTCTGTTTACTTGTTACTAAGTCAGTCAGTCAGTTCAAACAATTAAAATATATCACACTAAAATTCCCATTGCAGAACTTTATTTATTTATTTTCACATCTGTTATTTTTTATATAAAAGAAAAATAGCATCACATATTTGATATTAGGTATTTCTAAATATATAAAGCAAATTTGTTAAAGCATAGATATAAGAACACGATTTAAAAAACTATGAAAAAAAATATGTATTCAACGAATTATAATGAGAGTTAAATATTATTATTATTATTATTAATTCCATCTTTTGTAAGGTGTAACCAAAATGTCGGCAAAATTTAAATAAAATGATGTTTCAAAACTTTATGAATTATTAAATGTGTTCTTGAACTTTATTTTTTAAGAATTAAAACTTCTATCCTCCCAAAATTTCAATACATAATCCTTTAAATCAAAATTTACTCGTCACTTTTCACAGATGCAAAATAACAGGTAATAAGAGTCACTTTTATCTGACGGATACACTTTAACAAGTTTTCATCGTTAAGCTTCTTATTGTCAGCCACTTTTGCGGAGGTATGATAAATGACTTAGTGAATTTCAGAGTTGGAATCTTTTCACTTTCTCCCTAAGAATACTTCCATCTTAATTTAAAAGAGTTCCTGTCACTGTAATCTATAATACCCCTTTTATATGACTTAAAGAAAGACAGTAAGGGCGGCAATGTGTAATCACTGAATTGTGTCTGAAAGACAGACATATCTAAAACTGATTCTCTGCTAATCGTTAAGAAATTGTTATGAAGTTGACTTGTTTAATAGTTTTTGAAAGGCATAGTTTAGGATTTATTTTTTATTTATATTCGTGTGATATAGATTTTGAGTATTTTTTATTGATAATCTAAATAAGATATTAAGTTAGAATAAAGCATCAAAAAATCATTTGAAGGAAGTACACTGAAATTTAGATTCTGGGTGAAGAAAGAAGATAACTTAAAGTATACAGTCCCTGGCCAAATTATTAGACGCACTATAATTTTTTAATAATTACATGTTTTGCAGCTCAGAGAATGGTTTCCAAATGGATAACCATTCATTTTTATGCAAGATGGAGCTCCCTGCCGCACAGAACGGCCTGTTAAAGATTGTTTGGAAGTGCCAAAAATCCCTCTGTTGGATTGGCCGGGTAATCGCCCAGATATGAAACCTACTGAAAACGTGAGGGAGCTGGTGACGAGAGAAGTGGCTAAAGGTGTGATCATAAATAAAACGCAACTCTTGGAAAAGGTCATTCATGTGTGGGATCACCATCCTCAGATGCATAATTGAAGCTCTCATAGCGGCTAAAGGTGGCTCAACAAAATATTAACATTTAATTGCATTAATTTCAAATTTTTTCAAGAGTTAATAAATACATATTTTTTCTATAACTATGGTATTTTATTTGTGTTAAAAAACAGGTAATAAGTTGGATAATAAAAAAAAAGAAATACATTGTATCTAGTAAAAACAATAAAGCTATATAGTATCACCTGATAATTAAGATTTTACATAGAATCGTACAGTGCGTCTAATAATTTGGCCAGGGACTGTATGTCAAATTTCCCCTATAATTTAAATAAATAGACCTTTTGTTAATAAAATTTGAGAGAAATGAAAAACAAAACTGAGATAATAACTTCTTGATACAGTGAAACTCTTATTTGTTTATTTATTTAATTTTATTTTTTGTGTGTACGTAAAAAAAATTTGGTTTCAGATTTGGTTAAAATTAGTCAGGGATTAAAATTTTAAAAAGTGTACACTAAAAACATTACAAATTTTACTGGATTTTCGATTAGTGAAAAAAAGAAAAAAAGAAGATGATAAAAAATAATGAGAGTGAGCATTTTGGTAAAATATTTATCACAAATCTCATGAGCAAAACTGTTTGATTATAGATTCTGTCTAATTATAAAACAAACATCATGGGATTGCGTGAATAAAAAGATCTTGAAGGACGAACATATGGTATGGCAGATAAGCTTTAAATCACATATAAAAAAACGCTGGCCTCAAGAAAATTACTGGAAAAGAATTTTTATTTTTATTATTAAAAAATTACTTTTGAATTGCTTCTTTCTTTTCTTTTCTTTTTTTTTCAGCAAGATTTAATTACACATCATACACACTGTAAAACAACTGTCTGCTGTAAAAATGGCAGTTTTTACATCAGAATGTGCTGTCATATGGATGCCAGCAGATTTTGCTTTGAGAAAAAAGTAATGTACAGAAGAAACAACTGTAAAAGAGTCTCTTTACAGATGATTCCGTTGTAAATTGTTTTATTTAACAGCAGAATGTTCTGGCAAAATGGATGCCAGCACATTCTGCAACTACAAGTGCAATTACACGTAGTTCCAGAATACGCTAAACATTATGAGAAACAGTAAACTAGATTTTTTTCCCCACAGTAATGAAGCAATACACGAAAAGTTTGTTCAACGGAAAAAAAAAAAGGTAGACATTTTCTAATGATTCGGATTAATTTAGCTTGAATAAATTTTTACTGACTTATTCATTTTTAAAGAATGTTCCTAAGTGCAATTTGTAAAAGGATATTTTATCAATGAAATCATAATTCAGTTAATCAAAATTTTTATTTATTTAGCAAAGAAATAGAAGCAGAGGGTAAAGTGTTATACTTTTCAGTTATGTTCATCTATTTTTTATGTTTATTTTCAAACTTTCACTTATATGAAACGAGTTAATTACATAAAAGGTTAAGTGTAAACCGAGCGGTTATATTATTACAACCAACTGACACTTTGATGCAAAAGTGTTATTGCGTCACAGGTTGTCGCTAGAAAGCTAAGGTAGTATGAATAAAGTACGAAAATCATTCTGTTTGCATAGACTATTAACACTTTCCAATTTTACGTACACGTTTCAGCGTTTAATTTCTTAATGTACTTTGCAAACGTGATCACACGACAGAACGACAGAATAACAGAAAGATAGACAATTTTAATTTAATTCATTATCACTCTAAAACATTGTTGGAAAGTGACAAATCTCTAAGCACAAATGCAAATGCAATTTCCAATTGTAGCCCTTAAGGTATCTGAATATTTTAGTCTAACCTTGTAATTCTTAATGCTTAAGATACTACTTTTTATAGAAGACATTTTGTAGCATATGAATGGAAATTGTTAGTTTCATTATGGTTTGTGCAATATATATATTTTTTAATATGATATATAAGAATGCTTCTCAAAAAATGCAGTGCATTAGCATTTTTCGTGTGTCCTTGTACATAACCCATTAGCGGAATTCATTCCATTTTCAATAGGGAATATCCCTTAATGAACTTGAACATTATATAAGAGTTTCGAAAAATTCCATGGACATTTACCGAAGTTAGAGTGCGGGTAGGCGGACAAACAAACAAATCGAAGGCAATAAACAATTTTCAACTTTGTTGGAAAGTGTTAAAAGAAAGCAGTGCCTGAGACAATAGTATAGGCAAATTACTCCTGAATATAAGGGTAGAAAATATGGTTTGATGAGCTTTGCAGGTGGGGTTTATAGTAAGGATTCATGGAGCAAGTATTAGCGAAACTGCCGCATTTTAGAAATGTTTACGATCAGTCGTAATGAATGTGTATCAAGACGCAGAATTTCAAGGGAAAAGGTGGGTCTAAATGAGTAAATTGCGGTCGTCAGCGAGTTATGAAATATCACACAGAACAGAGTATATTCTGAATTATAACAGATAACAGAATCTTAAAAGTGCAGCATATTCAAGCAGATCTTAAGAAAGAGTCATTAAAAAATAAATATCTGAGTGCTGTGTTCACCGTAGAAGCTATGGAAATAGAAAATCAGTGCTAATAATGTGGAGTGAACATAATAAGGCTTCTCAGTGTATTGCCTTGAGTTTCTCGGAAATGTCTCTATCGATTTTGATGGAAGTTTGGTGTTAAGAGATTTGGGTGAAAAACCAATTTGACTTATTGTCAACTTTAGGGAAATTCCCTTTCGTTGTTAAATTTGTATCTACCGATTGAAAAATATGGCAGATATCAGGTTTACTCGAAGATGGATATAACGATTTTGATGAACGTTTGGGCTTAAGGATTTTTTGGGGATGAAAAATCATTTGAACTTATATTCATATTAATTTAATAACGTTTACCGTTAAACTTCCTACACCTGCTGCAAAAAATGACAATAACTTAGAAGCAGATCTAATGATTTTGATAAAATTTAAGGTTAAGGGTTTCTTGAGATGATGCACTCATCTGAATTACCCTTATACTATTCTGTTCGAATTATTCGAGACAAACATGTTTTTCTTGTTGATATGTGATTACCAGTGATGTCTCGAACCGCCTCGAACGTAGACGTAGTGTGACGTATCGACCTTGACTATAATTTACTCGTTTGATTGGTTTTAGTGTATCAGTATTTCAGTTGTGAACCTTTCAATGTGGCAGTTGTTGGTTATAATTTTGCGTTCCGTGTAACACATGTTACTTTTTCTTGTTCATAGATGGATATTACTTCGAGGAAGCGTTCTAAAATAATCGCTGTTAATTAATATTCTTCTATGAATGTGAGATATATAACTACGGCAGTTGGTGTGGGCAAATAAAGTGTTTTAAAAATTTTAAGAACATTTCAAGATTTCGGATCATCGTCTCCAAAAAGAAAAGGAAATCGTGGGCGCAAACGGAATAGTACTCCAATAACTGATAAATTTCTAATAAGAGCAAAATATATCCAAGAAAGACAAGCACAGACTTTGAAGCGATGTATTGGATTATGGCATTGAAGCGAGTATCTCAACTGTATGGAAAAGACTTCTGAAAGTTAGTCGTAAGGAAACAAGACCGAAGAAAAAAAATTTCTAACTCAGAAAATGATGAAAAAACATTTAGCATGTGCCAAAAAATACCGATCATGAACTGTTAACGACTGGAAGAAGATGATTTTCCCTGATGAAACACATTTATTTGTGCAGGGATACAAATAAAATGTAGTTAGATGAAGTGAAGGTGAAACTCTGCGACCAGATCATATCCAACAGACTTTGAAACACCTTTCTAAGCAGATGTTTTGGGTTTTTTTTTTCACAACAAATGACACTGTAAGCTTAGTTCTTCTTAAAGGCAAGATGAATTCTGTCAACTACATAGAAATATTACGCAGTAGGATTGTTCCATTCATGGAACCATTTGACGGAACATTTCAACATGACTTGGCCCCTTGTCACAATTCGAAATTGGTCCAGACTTTTGCACGGGAAAATAAAATAAAAGTGCTTGATTGGCCTGGTACTATACAAGTGCTATACAAGTGTGGTTCCACGATGATGAAGTCAAGAACATGGGGGTTACACTGGTGGAGTCAATGCCAAGACGTGTTGAAAAGGCCATTTCTGCTAAAGGAGGACATACTTCGTACTAATATAGAGATTTATCAGTCTACTTAAGATATGTAATGATGAAAAGCTAAGGTTTAAGAAAAAATCGTTTTTTTTTTTTCATTTGTCCCAATTAATTTGAACACTATAGTAGTTCAAAAAATTAGCATTCATTGTTAACCGTACGTCCACATGTTTAGAAAATAGGGCAAAAACTTAATTTTTTCGTGAATGGCTTAAACGATTTAAATAAAAACTTAAGTTTAAGGGTTTTTCGAGATGACAAACCCGTCTGACATATCTTCATAATCCGAAAATTTTTATTTCTATGTCATCTCTTACTCTGCCTATTGCAAAATATGGCACAAATTTTATTTACACGGAAATAGTTCTAATGCTATTCATAAAAACTTATAGTTAAGAGTTTTATTAAAAAAGAAATTGTTTGACGTATCCTCATATTTAGGAAAATTAGAGTTTCCTGTTAACCCTTATCCCGCCAGTAGCAATGTATGACTTAAACTTAGTTCTCTAGAAAATAACTCTAGCGCTTTTGAAAAAATCTTAGTTTTTTTTTTTTTTTTTTTTTTTTTTTTTTTTCAAATGATAAATTCTTTTGTTTTATCCTCATTTTCACGAAAATTAGCGTTCGCAGTTAACACTTTATTGTCCGTTGCAAAATATGTTTTCTCGGAAAAGGACCAATAAATTTTATAAAAATATAGAGTAAAGGGGTTTTTATGATAAACACACCTTTCGGAAAACTAGCGTTCACTGCTGTGTTAATCCTAATTTCACCGTAACAAAATATGGCAGCAACTTGGTTTTCTTAAAAACTGTTCGAACAATTATGATAAATATTTAAGGTTTAATGTTTTTCAGATCACAATTCAAAGAGAATTTCCTTCACCTTTGTGAAAATTAACGTTTACATTTAACTTTTACTCTATCCGTTGCAATCTGATTCTCAGACACTTGATTTTAGCTTTTCTTGTACTATATGCTACACTTTTTAACATTTCAGTATATCCTGTAGCTTTTTGCTAAAGGCATATATTAAAAAATAAATATATTTTGTATATGTCAGTTATACAAATTATATATTTCTTTATATGTCATTAATATTAATTGCAAAAATATTTTGCATATATTATAAGTTTTTTTTGTATTATATTTTTCATTGTTAGTAATATCATCTAAAATTTAATTACTTGTTGTTACTAAACTGCCGAGTTTCACTATATTTTTTAATTAATTACCTGTATTAAGTTGTTAATGAAAAAAATTCCTAATTAAATTTGTACCTATGTGCCTTATTGCTTATTTCTTTTAAATACTCGTATCTTGTAACTAGCTTCATTTAACTATCTTTTTACCCGTGAAACCACATACGTAATGTAATCATAAAATAATATTTAATCCAGTTTCTTAAAATATGCTTGAATAAAGATCTAATTTAATATTTCTTTTGTCATCTAGTTTTAAAGAAGCGTGAAAAAAGAGTTCGTACATTACATTTTTATCAATTTTCATTCTCAGAAGGATTCCATTTGTCATATTTTGAAGGACTTAAAAATGTTATAATGATAACCAGTTGGTACTTTATCTGACAAGAAATATAATAATTTGCGTGATTCTCTATATCTCATAATAAACCAGTAATAGAAATTTTCCTTCTAAAATAGTCCTAAAATAAATTGTAATAAAGATTCGTATGTTAAAAATTTAATATTTATTTCATACATTTTAATGACAATACTTTTAAGTAGAATGTAAACTGTAAATTAATAAATGAAAAATAAAACAAAAATCAATCAAGTGTTAGAAATTAAGAGTTAATTTTCTTTGTCTTACCCATGTATAATCGAAGAGAAAATATTGCTTTAGGGTCAAATTTTCCAAATCGAATTTTGTTATATTTACATGTTTTTGTGGTCCCCTGAATCCGATAATCAGATTTTTAATGATTGCTCTGTGTGTCTGTCTGTTATCAGCATATCTTAAAAAGAAATGGTAGCAAAAAATCCAAACTCGGTATTCAGATCTGTATCATATAAGAGATGTTGCGTTAAAAATTTCTTTGAGATCATGCTACAGATTCGTGTACAGGGACATACAAGAGAATTCAAATGCATTAAGTCTAGTTGGGTAGAGTTTTGCTAGATGTACAATTTACCATCTATATACTTTATCAAACAAAATGGTATGAACATATATTTTTATATACATAAAAACATGTTTCATGTAGAATGTAGTACAGAAATGATTCACCTTTCCTTTACACGATTATCCCAAAGAATTTAGAAATACTGAAACTAATAATCGGTATTGCTGGATATACATTTCAGGTCAAATAATTAATTTTTTTTTCGTACTATGCTAAATTCAAGTACACAATCTGATGTATATATAATTTATAAACAGTATTCAGGGCTGCCCATAACTAAGCAAAAACATTCTTTTAAATGCTTTACTGCATTTAAAATTCATGAATAAAATTTTTTCTAGAAATCTTTATTCTGTTCTGTTATTTCTTTATTCTGTTATTTTTACAGTAAGTGTATATATACAGTATTTGTTATTTTAACCCTTAATCTTCAATTTGGCTTTGTATTATTGAAATGCAAAGTAAAAGAAAATCAGCTAAGTTTCGCACTAGTTTATTTAACTCATTTTTCTCCAATTAATTTTATTATGTCCGAAACAATTGAAAAAAAAATTTTTACACCTTAAGGAATTATTTACAACATATATATTGACTATTTTTACAACTTATATACTGACTAATTAATGTTACTAGTTAAAACTTGTGTTACAAGCTGTAACCGTGTGACCAGCTGTGACATATTATACAGTTACAGCTGGTAACATTTCTGTACATGATTGTGGCAAGTAAGCTGTCTCATAATATAAACACATTACATTCTGTAAGATATTGTTTAAGTTCAGGCAATACTGAGAAAATCATATTTTGAATGTAAAAATTTTAATGCAAAACTATTTTGATCCATATTTTATACATTTGATATCATATATTTTTTTAAATATTCGTAAACTAATTTTTACTTTAATTGTGATTGTGATGGCATAAAACTTATATATTTTTTAAAGTGTATTTAGAATTTCATTTAATTTCATTTTTTTTTTTTTTGGGTTTTTTTTGGATATTTCCAAAATTAACACCTTTGTTTTATTATTTTTTCAAGTAAAGGTAAAAAATCCTTGTTATATTACACAGTTTCTTTTTTTAATACTGTGCGACAATATTGAGGTATTATGCTTGATACAATTATGTAGAGAAATGTTATCAGCTGTAACTGTGTAACCGTTGCACGTTATGCTACGGTTACACAGTTATAGCTGATAACATTTCTTCAGCTGGTTGGGGCAAGTAAGCTGCCTCAATATTGCTCCGTAAAATTACACAAAATTCTTGCAGTGTACGATAACTAATACAGAGAATTTTATTCTTTCTATCTCTTTGATATTTTTTCTTCGACAATCGAATATTTCGTAAGCACTTAAAGGAACCACACGTCGCATTTATAGGAGCAAAAAATTATTCTTGTTTTCTCATATATATATATAATCGTATGAATTTCATGCATTTATGATTATTTAAGTTTATAAGGAATACTTTCATTATAAATATTGTTATTATTATTATGAATGTACACTTTTTTTATGGTGTCAGTCAGTTTCCAGAAAATATGTAAAAGCAAAACTAATTAAGATTTTCAGTCTTTTACACACAACAAAGCATTTTGTTTGGAAAAAGAAAGTCAAATCAACTTTTTTTTTTTTTTTTGTTCTTATATCCTTAACAATAATTTGTTACAAGAACCAATTTATGTTGTTGTATTTATTAAAAACATTTTAGTTACAACCAATACTTGTTAAAAAAAAAAAAAAAAAAAAAAAAAAAGATTACTTTGTTTATTAAAACACACAATTTTGTGGATGCATCCCATCGCTTACTGATTGGCTGTTTAAAGAAAGATCTCTTACGTAGCTTGCTGGACTATCCAACAGAAATCACTTGACTCTTTTTCAGCCACATTCTTTTGGTCAATCGAAGCAAGGTGGTTTATAATTTGTACACAATTAAATAACACTTTAAAATGACAAAACTAGCTAAAAATAAATGACAAAATGAATTTGGTTTGTATAACAAAATCATTTTTCCGTGTAGCTAAATCTTGAAGTATATGTATATATATATAATTACTATTACTTGAATCAACTATATATATTAAGAGTAATAAAATTAAAATAATTATTAACATGAAATACATTCTTTTTTCAATATTAAATACGTTAAAAATTTAATCAATCCATTCTTTTCAGGTTACATATCAAAATAAGGGATTCATTTAATTTCATATTACTTAATTCTTTAAAGCTACAAGTTAATTTCTTAGAGGTAAAATTGCGGGTTTTTTTTACATAATTAGCACAAATTATTGCATAAATGCATCGTATTCAATTGTGTTCTTTGGTAAAGGTATTGTAAACTTTTACCTTGTATAAATATTAATAATATTAATAAATTTTTCTCATAAAAAGAACTTAAAATATAAATACAGTTGGTAACAAAAGTGTCCGAACACTAGCGAAAATTCCTATGTAAAACAAGTACACTTCATACGGTTTTTTAAAATAAATCCTTATCGAATCATGTTCTTACACTGACTAGGAACAGGATTCAAAAATTTATTTAACAAAATCGTACGAAGTGTACTTTTTTTACATAGGAATTTTTGCTAGTGTTTGGACACATTTGTTACCGACTGTACGTTATCATTAATAATATTTTTGCGTTAGTTAGAAATTTAAACTTTATTCAAATATAATATACACTCCTTCTCATATTTATAAGGACACTTTATGTTTTGAAATAACTTATGTAAAAATAATTGTGAACAAGATTATACTAAATGCACTTAATATATCTTGTATTCTAAAAACCAAAACTGTTAATTTTTTTAATATGAAACAAAATTAATAAAAAATAGTGAAAAATACTTTTTTCTTCCCTTTTTTAGATGTTCATAATTATAGGGACAATCAAGATTTTTTCGTTTTATTTAACTTACTAGCGGATAAACTACAGCTGACACGCGAATTTGTTAACTACTGGGCTAGATTAATTAATATATAAGCCTTTAATTTTTCTTGGACGAACATTACTGATAATTCCTCGAAAAAAAAAAAGAACGTTCATGTAGTGAAGTAAGATAAATGTATTTTTTAAGTGGAAGGATAATTTCAATCCGCCGAATTTCTAATGAAATTCAAAGATCTAAAATTGCTGAAGGAAATGGGATCAAACGTTGAACTGCTGGTTCGATAGGAGAGAGATCTGATGCAAAATCAGAGTTGTTTTACAGAGATCGAAGACTCATAATTCCTTTTACTGATCTACTCATAATGATTGCTGCTGAATTTGCTCGTAATTTTTAACGGAAGGTTGGGGTCCACATTTATGCATGTTTAAAATAATTAATAATATGTTAAAATGAGTAAAAAACCTGTAATAATCAATAAGCATTTAATGGGGGAAGAACGTCTGTGTTAAAGTTATATAAAGACAATATTAAATGGTAAAATGTTGCATTTTCGGATGAAAAACATTTTATTCTTGATTAACAAAATGGTTTTAACAGTTACTGGCACGATCTGAAGATAGCGAAAGACAGAGCAGATTTTTTAAAGGCAGATATGAATCGGGCATTTTAAAGGTGGATCTATGGTGCTCTGGGGAGCTGTTTCTACTGAAGGGAGAATGAATTTAGTAATTTTTGTATTATTATGAACATCAAGAGAATATCCGTAAATTTAAACGAGGAATTCTCAGATTTATGTTAGATTTTGGGGGGTAATAAAATTTTTCTCAACAAGACTTACATTTTTGCTCTACTTCTAGAGCAATAGTAAATAGTTTGAAGAAAGAAACTTCTGTGTTATTGCCTTTTCCGTGTCCTTAAATCTGAAAAAACCTTAACTTATCATATTAAAAAAATGCATGCAAGTGGAAAGCAATTTTAAATAGTTTAAATGTATTCAGAATATCATCTATTCTGTATGAAATGGTATTGAAACTGAATATAAAAAAAAAAACTGTATATATATACACCAGAGAAAATGTTTGACTGTTTCACCCTAAAAAGAGCCAATAAAATAAAAGAATAGCTGAAAAAAATTACTAAGATTCGAGCTGTCCTTATAATTATGAACACAAGAAAAATATTTTTTTGGCCGTATTTAAAGTTTTTAAAGATAGAAAATCAATAAAACTCATAAATATCGTCTATTAATGAAATTTAAATTAATAAAAAATATATTTGTTTAAATAATAGCGTTCAGTGTTTAGTTGATATAGAAAAACGGGTGTCCTTATAATTATGAGAACCAGTGTATAATATTCTTAATTTTTTAATTGCAAACGTATTCGAACTTTTTCACTGCTTTTGAATAGTTGAATGGTGTGATTAATATTATGCATTTCTAACAAATTTTCGACATTGAAAATATTCGTTCTTAAAAAATTCTATATTTGTTAAAATCTAATAACTGTTTTCTCAAATATTATTTTTACAAACTTATACGATTTAAAAAGCTAAAATTTTAGTTTTTCTGTACATTTATGAAGTAAAAAGAAATGTAAAATGATGTTTAAATTTTATCACAGATTAATGTTTTGTTGATTAACGTTCTTTTACAATTATTTCCCAATTGGACATTTAATACTTATGCATAATACGTTTAAAACTTCAACAACCGTATGTTTTTTTTTTTTTTTTTTTTTTTTTTGCATTTTTTTCTTTTCTTTATATAATGTATTTACTCATGCGAAACATTTGTTTTCTAGTATTAAATCTTTTTTATTCCATATTAAAATTTTTACTATAAAATATACAAGTAGTTTTTTATATATAGGATGAACACGCAATATTGTAAATTGTATGTGTGTTGCTATGTAGTGAACTTTCTTGACTACCACATTATCTATAATAACTGTTGAACAATAAATGTTGCTTTTAGGGATTTTTTCTCCATTTCCTTATATACGTTATATACTCATGCGAAATATTTGTTTTCTAGTATTAAAGAAAGGAATTTACTACTCTAAACTTAAAATTATCTGAAGTTGAATTAATATAAAATATAACGAAAAAAGGTTTCCTTTCATATTCAAAATTTTACTATAAAATATAAAAGTACTTTTATATTTAGCATCATAAAAATAAAATATTCTAAGTTAAAACTGAAATTGACAGTTTTCACGTTTTGAAGTATAAGAATTCTCCAGCTATAACTGGATTCAGTTTAATCCGACGTCAACACTTTCAAATATTTTCAAGTTAATGCTCCATATTCTCTGTCGCTTTTCAAGTGATATGAAATGTGAACGAGTCACCGGATAAAGAGTTTCGATCTATTCACATACTTCTCATTTATTTTAATATTAGAATTTAAAAAAAATATTTAAATAATATATATCTATTTATATGGACATTTCGATTGTAATATTCAACAAATGTTTTATTTTTCTAAACTTAATATTATTGACAGCTCAATTAGTTAACAGAAAGTATAAAAAAGGAAAGATTTTAGTTATGTTTAAATTTTTATTTTTATTATAAAACTAGCAGGCTACGCCCGCTTCGCTGGTCACTATTTTTAAATGAATCACAATAATTAATGAATTCTCAAAATTGCATTAATTTTTATCATGTGATAAAAAAAGAAAAAAAAATCTGATCAGGAAAAATGTCGCACCGGGTCCCCACTGCCTTCGGCAGCGTAGACCCGTGCACTGCCCGCACGTATTCCTTCACCATCCTTATGACTTCTCAAAATTCCATGTTATTACTCGTAAACTTTCATTCTCAAGAAAAGGAATTAAAAAATATATCATTTAGCATCGGGTAAAAACTCACACCGGGACGCCACTGCCTTCGGCAGCGTATACCCATGCGCGCTGCGCGCGCACTTTTGAGGATATACGTGCGCTGTACACGCATATTCCTTCTCAACTCAAACTTTTATTAAGAAAATAAAATTAAAAAAAAATCTTTTATCATCGGGTAAAAACTCGCACCGGGTCCCAAACCCATGCGCGCTGCGCGCCTATTCCTTCCCCACCGTTCCAGCCCCTCCTAATTAACTTGCATATACCAATTTTGAACGGTCTTACTCAATTAGCTGAGATGCAAAAGAAAACCTGATCAGGACACTTTAAATTGTAAATCAGGTGAAATCTCGAATTCCACTTTCGATAATGTAAAAGGACTTTAAAATATCTTTCGAATGATGTATTAGAAATAATTTAATCATAATTAGAATATGAAATATTGAAATTTAAAAATATTACAGCGCCATCTGGCGGTAGAAATTTCTGTAATCTATTCTTCCATTCCAGATCAACAAAGCTTTCAAATGATGTATTACTCATGAAATTATTTTAATTAGTAGATGAGATACAAAAGAAAACCTAATCAGGACACCTCAAAACGTGTAAATCGGGTGAAATCTCGAATTCCATTTTCGATAATGTAAAAGTACTTTAAAATGTGTATCAACTAAAATAAGCTTTCAAATGATGTATTACTTATGAAATTTTTTTAATTAATAACTGAGATACAAAAAAAAAAAACTGATTCAGGACACCTCAAAACGTGTAAATCTGGTGAAAACTTTCGATAATTTAAAAGAACTTTAAAATATCTTTCGAATGCTGTATTAAAAATAATTTAATCATAATTAAAAATTGAAATATTGAAATTTTAAAATATTACAGCGCCATCTGGCGGTACAAATTTCTGTATTCCACTGTTCGAAAAGCTTTCTAATGATGTATTTCTTACGAAATTATTTTAATTAGTAGCTGAGATACAAAAGAAAACTAATTCAGGAGACCTCAAAACGTGTAAATCTGGTGAAAACTGTCGATAATATAAAAGAACTTTTAAATATCTTTCGAATGATGCATTAAAAATAATTTAATCATAATTAGAAATTGAAATATTGAAATTTGAATGTTTTACAGCGCCATCTGGCTGTAGAAATTTCTGTAATCCACTGTTCGATTCCAAATCAAAAAAGCTTTCTAATGATGTATTACTTATGAAATTATTTTAATTAGTAGCTGAGATACAAAAGAAAACTGATTCAGGACACCTCAAAACGTGTAAATCTGGTGAAAACTTTCGATAATTTAAAAGAACTTTATAATATCTTTCGAATGCTGTATTAAAAATAATTTAATCATAATTAGAAATTGAAATATTGAAATTTTAAAATATTACAGCGCCATAT
Source organism: Salticus scenicus (assembly GCA_963930645.1). Taxonomy (NCBI): domain Eukaryota; kingdom Metazoa; phylum Arthropoda; class Arachnida; order Araneae; family Salticidae; genus Salticus; species Salticus scenicus. The sequence goes on along the minus strand of OZ005655.1, from coordinate 261,360,532 downwards.
GGCGGTACAAATTTCTGTATTCCACTGTTCGATTCCAAATCAAAAAAGCTTTCTAATGATGTATTACTTATGAAATTATTTTAATTAGTAGCTGAGATACAAAAGAAAACTGATTCAGGACACCTCAAAACGTGTAAATCTGGTGAAAACTTTCGATAATTTAAAAGAACTTTAGAATATCTTTCGAATGCTGTGTTAAAAATAATTTAATCATAATTAGAAATTGAAATATTGAAATTTTAAAATATTACAGCGCCATATGGCGGTACAAATTTCTGTATTCCACTGTTCGATTCCAAATCAAAAAAGCTTTCTAATGATGTATGACTTACGAAATTATTTTAATTAGTAGCTGAGATACAAAAGAAAACTAATTCAGGAGACCTCAAAACGTGTAAATCTGGTGAAAAAATAATTTATTTGGAATTTGAAATATCGAAATTTTAGCTGAGATACAAAAGAAAACCTACTCAGGACATTCTAAAACATGTAAATCACGTGAAATCTCTAATTCCATTATCTACGGTAGTTTTATTAATGGAAGTAAAAAGAAAAATAAATATTTTTTATTTCCCCAAAACCTATACATACCACGGTAGTCAGGTAATGGAAGTAAAAAGAAAAAGAAAAAGTATTTTTTAGTTCCTTCAAATGTATTTTGTTGCTATGGAAACTTCTATCGTCTATTGAAAGATGGATTACGTGTTAGAATAAAATTTATTTTGCAATTAAAATGTAACTGCTTTGTTTAATAATGAAAATGGATGAAATTTTAACTGCAGGTTGGTTTTGTGCTGAAAAGGTTGTATATTAAGTGTTGTGTAGGAAAAAGAAAATTTGAAGCACTTTGAAATTTGCAATTTTTAACCCCAGTTAAAGATCATTAATGACTTGCACCTGTTTTGTTTCCGTTCGAGACAGCCGTTAAAATCGTCTGCTGAATGCTGATAGAATGCCTCTTTTTAAGCAATAAGGATTTTTGGTCATTGAACGATCGACATGGGTCAACATTTTAATTAATATCTCCGAAACTAATTAAGATTTTTAAATTCTGTTTCGAGGAAAACATCGGAAAGGCTCCAGAGCATCCGTACTATGTCAATTCTTGTGTTTCTGCGTTCAGTAGGGGCTGGACGTATAAAAGAACAGACAGACAGACAGACAGACAGACAGACCTTTCCATTTATTATTATAGATTATTTCTTAATTTAATGTCTGCAAAATGACATTTTTAAGGTCAAGTTGAAATTTTCACTTTTGAAGATTCAAAATAGTACGAATTCTCCAGTTAAAACAGGATTCACTCTAATCTGATGACAACACTTTCAGAAATTTTCAACTTAACCCTACAAGGCTCAATTTTTTTTTTTTTAGTGCGCGACAAAAATATATATGTTGTAATTAGTGATCAGAAGATAGGGAAAACTTATAAAAATAAAAATAAAACCATATTTTACGGACAAATCAACTTTTTAGTTCAGTTCCGTATACGGTACACTGAGCCTTAACTATACTTTTTGATATTAATTTAGTACAATTGAATTGTTTTGGAAATAGTGTTGTATATTGGACACACATATATAGAACAACACAGTATTTTTTTCGAGTCAAAACTGTTCAGTAACTATTTTTCTTTTTCTTTTTGAATTCAGACAAACGACTAACGTATGACTTTCATTCTAATTTCACACTGAGTGCACTATAACAAAAACACGAACGACATCTTTAGGTAAAGATTCGTATTACTACATTGCTAAATGTCAGTAGCTTCTATTAAGATGTCAAGAGATGTCGCTACTAATAGTTTTATAGCTATAGGAACGATTAAAGTGGGTGTTCCACTTATGGAACTGGATGCCTTGTAGGGTTAATACTTCGTGTTTCTCTATCGCCTTTAGAGAAGCATGAAGAACGAGTTAGTGGATACAATGCTTTGATCTTTTCACATAATCCCTAAGAAGACATTCATCTTAATATACGAGTTCCTGTCATTAACGTCTAATCATAGCTTTTTCGTATGAAAAATTAAAAAAATAAATAAAAGAGTACAGAAAATTAAAAATGTTACGGTCCTTTTATTGGTCTATTTGCACTTTCGTTTATGATTTAGATTTCTGCGTTTAATGGGCTTCAATATATTGTTTTTATGTTTTAGAGTTGTTGATAAAAGGCTTTTTCTATATACGATTAGTTGGATATCTGTGTCTCAAATTCTGTCTTTTAGAATCCTACCAAATCTCATACATGGTTATTATTCAATAGAATGCTGAGTTAAATTTGCAATAGAATAATTGTCACTTAACATTTGAAAAAGCATTTTTTTAAATCATATTTCAAACGTTTCTTAATTCTAAAAATATGATTCTATATTTCTATTTTATCTATACGCATTTAATTCTTATTGTCTTTTTTTCTTTTTTAAATAACGTTACATCTGTTCTATCAGCTCTTTAATATGTTAAACAAATAATATATTATATTAGGGGACATTTTCAAATAAATTAATAATTTAAAAAAAATTCATGAGTAATAATAATAATAATAATAATAAGTGAAACTTTCAGTAAAATGTAATATTAAACAAAATGTAGGGATATTTTATATATTTGTAGTATTTTTACTTTCTTTTATCCATAGGGTCGAGAAAGTATTGTTTTAAGGTCCAATTTTCGAAAGTGAGTTTTTGTTATATTTACATGTTCTGAGGTCCCCAGAATACGAAAATCATGTTTTTAGTGAATGGTCTGTATGTCTGTCTGTGTGGATGTCTGTGTGTCTGTTATCAGCATTTCGCAAGAACAAATAGTAGCAGAAATTCCAAACTCGGTATTCTAAAGGTGTATCATATAGGAATGCTACAGTAAGCTTTTCGTTGAGATGAAGCAAATGGTTCGTGTACAGGGACACTCAAAAGTATTCAAATACATCACGTCTATGGGGGAAATTGCAGGTAAGTAGAGTTTAACATCTATAAACTGCACTAAACCAAATGAAACGAATATATATTTTTTGTAATAAATATAGTCAACTGGGAAATTTTTTTTTGTGTATGTAGGAGCTTCGCCTCACCCCCTGGGGGGGGGAAGTCCCCCTCGAGTGGAGTAAATTTTCATGATGGGTATCTTTCAAAAGAGCTCGCCAATACTTTTAAAATGAATGGTTGAACCATCGGTTGGCGATAATTTAAAATAAAGTTACAGATTTTCTCATTTTTAACGAAAAAAAAAAAAAGAAAAGAAAAGAATAAATTTACCTTTTTTTGGATATTTAGTGTTATACTACTTCTCTAATATGGAAACCGTCTGCATTATCATAAAACATATTTTTTTAAATAATAATTTTAATAAATAATTTTTTAAAAACAGAATTATTTTTTATAACCGAATTAAATTCTATATAAATGTAGGTGCATTAATGTAACGGGGGGTTGAGGGAGGCTACTGCCCCCCTCACACAGAATTAGTTATCATATAAAACTCTTCCGAAGCCTAATTTGAATTGTTTAACGCAGGTTTACATAACAGTACTCGTTATTTTACCTCTTAATCTGCAACCTGTATTTATAGCATTAAATTTCAGGGTAAGAGAAAGTCGTGTGAGTGACACACAAGATTATTTTAATTACTAAACAAGTAAAAAAATATCTCTTTCATATCGTTATTAAACTAGAGTTTTATCTTATTATTACTAATAGATTTAACCTTTTTTTTTCTTTTTCTTTTTCTCTTTACATTAAATAAATCTTTGTATTTTATCTATATGTAAATAGATGAAAGTATTTTTAAAATAGAATAATTTTATATTTTAATGAGATCTTCTATAATTTTCATACATTAATATAATTATTGTATTAACACATATTATTTTGTTAATTTGTTATAATAAAATTTACTTTTTAATTTTATTTTTATGAGTTTATTTAAATTTTAAAAATTATTCAGTTAAATATCCGCCGCTTATGTAAACTGTAATCGTTAAAAGTAAGAATATTTTGAACTAATTTTTGATGTTGTGTTCTTTGCCAATCTAGTATTTTATTGAATGAAATATTTTTTGTACGTAGTTTATATCTTAAAAATGTTACGATTTCCATTTAAAAAATGTGGTTTTCATTTCTTTACTTTTTATTCTGTTCAACGAAATTAGTTTGTTTTATAGATCAATTTGGCGTGTAAACATGTTTCTGCTTAGCTTTAAGCTTACAGATTTGCAGACGTTTATCTATATTTGCATACAATAATTCAATATACGCCCCTGATGAAGTGTTGACAATAGTTATATATTTTTCGAATTTCGTCTACTTTTCTTTCTTATTGGGATTTATACTTCTTTAAAAATAATATATTACAGGATTTATATATATATATATATATACAATATCTGTAATATATTCCTGTGATCCTTTTTCTGAAAATGAAAAAAAAAAAAAAAATGCTTTGTAAGAGGAATAACTTAAATCTAAGTATAATTTCATATTCTTAGCTTTTAATGGAAAAATTCACTTAAGCATGAAAATTGAGTTACTTACATCATCTTAGAAAATTTTACATGGAAATCGGAGAGTCGTTCCGTTTCAAAATAATTCTAAGCAAGATTTCTCAATCCAAAATTGAAATCACCTCTTATTAGAAATCCCTTAAACTATATAATCCCTAGCTAAAATATAAGATTTATTAATATAATCTAACATTAAATCTTTCTCGTTTAAGCTTCTTATTTCCAGTCAGTTTTCAAGAAGCCTAGTTCAGTTCTTTGTGGACTGAAGTTGTTTTACTATTTTCACACTATGCTTCAGTTTGAAATGAAAGATTATCACAAATCTCTACTTTACTTATTGAAAAGCATTAATATTACTTTATTTTTTATTATTATTTATATTATATTTTTTTTTACAACATTATGAAAGAAATAATAAATGCGTTCAAAATATATACGTTTTAATAATAATAATAATAATAATAAAAATTAAAATATGAAAAATAAAATTATCCTTAACATTAAAATAATAAAAGTTATAAAATTAAAACACAATTAGTAAAAGTCATAAGTAGTAAAAAATATACATTAATAAAGATATGAATAATTAAAATTATAAATTCATCATAGTAATTAATAAAGATTTAATGAGGTAGAGTACTTAAGCTTATCATTGGTATACAGAGATTGGAAAAAAAAATTCAGTCTTATATTGTGAAAAAATTTATTTTAAACCAATTAAATGAATCCGTAAAGTAATTAATGGAATAAACTAGTATTAAATATGTATTAAGCCTTTCTGTCATTGAAGACATTTTTAAGTTTAATACAAATATGTTTCTTATAATCGTAAAATTACACTCACTTTTCCTTAAAAAAAAAAAAAAAAAAAAAAAAAAAAAAAATACTTTTTTGTAGAAACTGGAAAATAGTAAATATTCCAAATTTATTTGAACAGCGTACAGAAATACATGCTAAATGCAGTACATTTACACAAGCTCTTAAATATTTAGAATAATTATTTAATATATATATATCTTAAATTAGCTTTTAAAAGAGATAATGGTTAAAAAAACACACGTGTCAAAAATAGTTGCATTAAAACACTTTAAAAACACATAATTTGAAATTATTAAATTTAATTAAAACCATAAAAAAATATGTAGAATTCAAAGCTTTTTGCTTTAATATTCAAAGCATTTTCCAGATTAAAAAAAAAAAAAAAAAAAAAAAAAAAAAAGTTTCTTTTTAGCAATTTAGATACTTAAATAGTAGTTTACAGTTACAGTTACACTTGACATAACTATTGTAGGTGAGCAGTGTCCGTCAGTATGAAAATAATTGAATAAACTTGTAGGAGCTATTGGAAAACAGGTTGAAATCCTGTTACGTCAACTCGGTGGTGCCATAGAACTAAAAATCCATATGCGTGAGATAAGAAGAATACCAAGAAAACTCTACCATAGCTCCGCATCTCATGCATATGGATTTTTAGTTCGACGGCACCACCTTGCTGACGTAACAAGATTTTAACCTTGTGTTTCCAATAGCTCCTACATTTTTATTCATATATTTCCCTGCTGTCGGACTGCTCATCTACAATATTTTATATCAATTTTGTGTAACTGTAACTGTAAACTACTATTTAAGTATGTAAACTGCTAAAAAGAAACTTTTTTTTTTTTTTTTTTTTATTTGTCATTCCTGAAGATGCTTTACATATTAAAGAGAAAAACTATAAATTATACATATCTTCTTAAAATGGTTTTAATTAAATTTAATAATTTTAAATTACGTGTTTCTAAATTATTTTTAATACATTTATTTATGATTTATCCAAAGCTATTATTATTATTATTATTTTGGGGGGGGGGGATTTACTTCACTTTTATAATTCATATAATTACAAACTTTATAAGAACTGCTTCTAAAATCTACCGAGTACAATAAATAAATAAAACAGAGGTACTCATACTGCATTAAAGGAAAGTATACTTAAATTTTATTGATCATAAACATTTAAAACCAAAAATGTAGGTCAGCTTTTTACCAAACTTTAATTATCCAAACACAAAAATGTTACACGTTTATTTTATTTTATTTTATTTTTATTTCACTTAAGAGAACTTATAATTTTTAGAAGAAATATTTCTAAAAAGATGTATTACAAAATATGCCAATATTGAATATTTTTCCCCATAACAATAAATTAGTAAGAATAGAAGTCTTTTTTATTTATTTGTAGTTTTCAATGAAAAAAAAAAAAAAAAAAAAAAAAATGAAATTTTATCTCCTTTAAGAAACAGTTCAAATTTTATGCATGACTTTCATATTACTTTACAGTAATGTACACATATATGCATTACTAGTTTCAAAATATATATCTTTCTGCATCAACTATTCTAAAATTCTACACTTTCTTTTATAAGAAAAAACATCTCCCATTCAAACATATAGTCTAGTTTATTTTAATGGATTTTTTTTTCACATCTTCCTCTAAGCTTTATATAACTTTTTTATGCTTTCTGGCATTTATTTCAGAAAAAAGATACAGTGTAATTCAATAGTGCATGGAAGTCTTGAAAATTTAGATATTTACAGTTTACAATACATTTATTTTTAATATTTTGCGACATTAAATGAAATGTTTCATTTTGTGTATTTCTCACGGTTTCGGATGACTCACCCAAGCATATAAAATGACAAAGAAGTTTCACTTTCATACAATATTTTTATAAACAATGTAGTAACGTTAAGTAAAACAATTTAAATATTCAGTGTGCTAAGCATTACATTGTTAAGTAAAATAATAAGTAAAATTACTTTTATATGTTTATTTTTATTTTTCGACAATAATTTTTCTTCTTCGTTTCATTTAGTTATTTAACATTTGTTACCTTTTGTACCTAAAATTTCTAATATAGAAACAAAATAAGTCATAAATATTCACGAGAATATATTTATGTTTCTTGAATTTAAAAGAAAAAATACTTTTTCTGTTCACTGTTAAAGTAAATAAATAAGGTTCCTACATTGCTTATGTAAATAATATTAACAATGCCATACACAGACTCTAATACAACACAATTTCTGATATTTTCATTGATGCTGTTAATAGAAATATATAAAAAAGTACTAATTTATAGAAATAAAATATAACTGAATAAAATTCATTGTAAATAATACTTTTTGTAAAACTAGGTGAAGTGTTTTTTTTTTTTTTTTTTTTTTTTGAACAAATTATTTAGTACATTGATATAATAAGAACAAAATATTTACTAAGAATATAAAAGTTGAATATTATGGTTATTATATTCGATATACTAGTAGAATTACGAGAATAATCCTTTTTAAAATATTTTATTTTTTGATTAAAGTTTTAAAATAAATATTACCTAGCTTTTTCAATGAGTAAATAAAGTTGTTCAGTATCTATCGATTTCACCAATTAATTTTGGCATGCTTAAAATATTGTAGATTTCGTTTTTGTTGAACAAGAATTATTGGTTTTAAAAACAAGAGAATTTGTTATTTGCTAGTATTTAGAAAATAATTTTTCAGCTACTAGTTTTCTATTTTATAGATTAAAAATAATAAAAGCAAAAAAAAAAAAAAAATAAATAAAAATAAAACTTATATTTTGATATGAATTTGAGAAACAAATAATTTAGTCTTGTTAAAAATATTTGGAATAATTTTAAATATGTATAGCTTTGACCAATTAGAAATAATTTAGCAACTGCAAAAACTAGCATATTTTGTATAAGATTAGCATTTTTTACTTTTTGATAAGTAAAACTTGAGATATACTGTTTTATTTTAAATTTAAATATTTGGATACAAAAAAAAATTTTTATTGAAAAAGGTTTTAAATAGAAATTAGCTTTAAAAAAAAAATAAACACATTGCAAACAGAAAAAATAAAAGGATGTTACTCAACTGAGTAAAGAAAAGAATTTTACTAGAAGATAATTACCCCAACTGAAAATCGATCATAAATTATTGTTACATTATGCAAACATGTAATATTAAAACAGGAACAAATTAGGTACCCATTGGGGCTTTTTTATTATAGGGGACAGAGCACCAGATCCAGTTACATATGCAGCAAATATCATATAGTTGTGAAGGAAGGGGGAGATAATGTTTTGTGTTATCGTGTTCTTTCTTGGTTGGCTAATGGGCGATTTACTTTCTTTTTTATTTATTTCAGAGCATCCATTTGTCGAAATTTTAAGGCATTCGAGTACGCATTTATGGCAAAGTATATTGGTTATTCACAATATTTTGTTCTGTAATTGTTCTCTTTTCATTTATTCATTATTATTTTTCAATAAATTTAGCAGCTTAAAAGCGATGTGAGAAAGGGTAGGTGCTCCAGTGAGTGGCATGCTCCAGTAATTGACACCTATCGCGAAATAATTAATAAATAAGAAAAATGATAAAATCATATATTTTACATAGAATTTTAACATTTTATGTCAAACACTGGAGCATAGGGTGCTAATAACTGGTAAAATGAATAACTAGCAGTGTCAAACACTGGAACATAGGGGGCCAATTACTAATAAAAGGAAAAACTGACAGTGTCAATTACTGGAACAATGAGTGGGTGTCAAATAAAAATTCATAAAAAAAGTAATTGTTATCAAATGTATATATTTTAACATATATGTGGTTCTAAATGTCTTTCATGCCATATGTATTAACTTAAGATTTCTAAAAATATTTTCTGATGACTAAAACATTAAAAACGTCAGAGATGGCTCTAAAAGTGTCAACCACTGGTGCACATACCCTGCGTTTACACACGTAAAAGACCTCATTCTAATCTATAAAGTCTTTTATTTATCTAAATTTCATATATCATTTGTACTGACAGAAAAAAAAAATTCTTATTACTTACAACTAAGCAAATCACAAGTTTCTAGGCAATTAGAGTAATAGTAAATAAATGAAATTTTCTTCTGTATATTGACATGAAAATATATAAAAGAACAGAAATTTATAACTGAAAACAAAAGAGATTCGGAGCATCAAATTTATAATTCTTAGCAAATCATTTTCATTTCATTTCTTAAATTCCTCAAGAATTCCTCAGTTTTACCTATTAATATGATACTCAATCAATCCTGAAAGAAAATCCATCTATTTTAACGATTTAAATATGAAAAAAATACATTAATTTACTAATAGGAACGATCATTTTTTTCACAAGGGTTTTTCATCGATTCTTGCTTTAGGATTAGTTGGAATTTTCAGCAGCACAATAAAACTCAATTAAACAGTAATAAAAATAACTTATTTTATATAGTGTTTTGATTTGACACCTTTTAAAATTATGCAAGTTAAGTACTCAAAAGTGCTATCAAGTTATAATACTCAGTATTTTCTATCTTATTTTAAATTATTTTATAAAATCTCTTTAACTGTAGATATGACAAGGTTTTCTGCAAGTATAAGTAAATGAACAAGAAGTTATTAATTTGTTCTCCGGCCAATAATTTATCCTTATGTCACAAAAGTTCTAAGCATACAACACATTCATTATATGAGTTAGAAAATTTTTAAAAAATAATTCAGCTTTGTAATTGTAAAATCACCTTATATCAAACTTGAATGTCAAATAATTAACTTTAAGATAATGCAAATTTATTTTGTGCCTATATGATTTATGGGATGTTTTTAAAATCAATTTCAATGGTGGAAACTTTTAGGCTAACATTTACATATGCTTTGGAAAACATTCTCTTTTTTTTAACGACAGAAAATTAATTGTGTTAACAAAAGGAAAAAATAAATCTTATGTACAGTCGGTAACAAAAGTCTCCGAACACTAGCAAAAAAATTCCTATATTGAAAAAGTATACTTAATACAGTTTTGTTAAATAAATCCTTGTCGAATTCCGTTCTTAGTCAGTCTAAAAACAGGATTCGTCAAGGATTTATTTAACAAAACTGTATTAAGTGTACTTTTTTTACATAGAAATTTTCGCTAGCGTTCGGAGACTTTTGTTACCGACTGTAGAACGAAAAACTAAATAAAGTATTTTCAGGTAAGGAATCAATGTCCAAAAATTTGTATGGCTAAATCAGATTTCTTTCTAAAAGAACTTGTCTTTCTTATCAAAATATGAATTTCGTGTTATTGTTTTTCAATACATAATAAAATGCATACATAAAAGAAAAAAAAAATCATTTTTATTTTAATAAATTTCAATTATTTATTTCCGACTAGACTAACATTCTACCTTAAAATTATGAAGACTACAGTCGGTAACAAAAGTATCCGAACACTAGCAAAAATTCCTATGTAAAAAAATAGAGTTAATACTGTTTTGGTAAATAAATCCTTGTCGAATGATGTTCTTAGTCAGTCTAACAACATGATTCGACAAGACTTTATTTAACAAAACAGTATTAACTCTACTTTTTTTACATAGGAATTTTTGCTAGTTTTCGGAAACTTTTGTTACCGACTGTACCTGATTTTCTTCTGAAGTCTTTTCTTTTAATTTATATATAGTTGCTAGGAAACTTCTCATATGCCAAGAGTATCATGAAATGATATATAGTTTAGTGTTTACAGAATCTGCTCAACTGATTTAGAAATAATCACACAAATGCTCTCAGTATAAAATAATAAACATTTGATTTATTCACTTTCTAGCACTGTGAAAGTAAACAAGTAAAAAGAATAACTGAAGAGAAATTGATTATTTATTTATTCAATTTTTATTGTTGTACTTAAAAAAAATATTTGATTCACATTCATATATAATGCTTAAAATTATATTTCTTTTTTCTATCACTGAATACAGTCGGCAGCAAAAGTATCCGTGCACTAGCAAAAATTCCTATATAAAAAAGTACACTTAATACAGTTTTCTTAAATAAATGTTTGTGGTATCCTGTTCTTAGTCAGTCTAAGAACATGATTCGACAAGGATTTATTTAAAAAAAAAAGAGTATTAAGTGTACTTTGTTTACATAGGAATTTTTGCTAGTGCGCGGATACTTTTTCTGCCGACTGTAACAGGATATCGCTAAATATTTGTATGTATTTTAGTGAAGGAGAAGGTATTTTTTATTTTAATTTGTATATTGTGATATGAAAGAGAAATTTGTAACATGCATTTAATCCCAAGGATTTTTGTGGAGTTATTCTTCCGTAGACACTAGAAATGACGTGCTGGATTTACAGTCGGCAGCAAAATTATTCGAGCGCTAGCAATAATTCCTATGAAAAAAAAAAAAAAAACTATTTGTTAATACTGTATTGTTAAATAAGTCCTTGCCGAATCATGTTCTAAAACTGACTAAGAACATGACTCGACAAGGATTTACTTAACAAAGCAGTAGTAAGTGTACATTTTTTACATAGGAATTATTGCTAGCGGTCGAATAATTTTGCTGCCGACTGTACATTATCTCTTGTACCCTTGAAATCACTGTGTATTTCCTTCATTCAATGGCTTTTTCTTTACATAAATTTTATTCTGTTAGTTTTCATTCTGAGAAGTAATTTGTTTTATGAATTAAAAACAGTTTAAAAGACTTTAAATTGAGATACAGTTTTGCTACCAAGTTTCCTACAGTTGCGTTTCTGTTTTTAACTTTCTTGAGAAGTCATTCATTTTTCAGAAACTAGGGTTAACACTCTTTTACTCATTCTCTCATTAGTTAAAATCGCTATACCTATTGATTACTTAATTAATTTCTTTACGTATAAAACTCCTCTTACTTTTCATTCACAGAAAAATTTTGTAACGTGCCATACGAAGTTCTTATAAATGTTAAATTTTTTAGAATAATTACTTTAAGAATTAATTAATTAAGGGAAAACTTAAGTCATTTTTTTCCCGGGATTGCTTGTTTCTTGTATTTAACTAGTGATTTAAAGTTCTTCTCTCTCTTTTTTTTTTTTTTAAATAAAGATAATATATAAATAGATGAAAATGTATATTACAGCGATAATGAAGATTTAATTTTTTTTTTTTTTTTTTTTTTTTTGTAAATTTCCACTTCTTTAACAAATTTTTTATCAATTTCATGGCAACAATGTCTCAGTTTTTCTGGTCCTGCGGAATCACCATGCACATGCTTACTCACCATTTAAAGTTAAATTCAAGCTATTCTTTATCAAAGATTTTCGGGTAACTAAAATTGCATCTCTTTTTCCACCAGAATAATCGCACCAGTGAGTTCTCTGCATGGATCAGCAGTTGTGTCATGACGTAAAAAGAACTCTAAAGCTGTCGAAGATCCTGAAGCGTCATGTTTTGCCACTGATTATCGTAAATTCAATGCAATCACAAATTATCCACAATATCCAACCGCTGTTATTAATAATCTTCTCACTTATACTAAATCAACCGCTTTTATGTCATATTAAACCTTATTTCAGGATATTTCCAAATTGTAATTTGCATTTTTTACAAAGATGAGAACTTATAATTGTAGTACATATACTAAAACAATGTATTATTTTAATAACCAAATTAAATATCTCACATTACAACTGTAAAAAGTCTTTATAAAGTCTAAAAAGTTTCACAAAAATATTATCAGTTTATATATTAAAACATTTCAACTAGTTATATATTTCTTCTTAGTTTTCAACTCTTTATCGTTGAGTCTTCATGAAAGTTATAGGTATAGTAAAATATTTCGTAAAAATATATAAGTTCAAAGATATATAATCAAAAATAAGTCATTAATATAAAATCCGTTAGAGTCAATACACTATAAAAGGATAAAATTCACATACTATGTTTTACTATTTAAAAAAGCCACACCCACAATTTAATACTTCTCTGTAATGACAATTTCACTGAATTTTTCGCTAAACTCTTGGACATATTCACGAAACTACTTGTGCAAACCCAATATTCATCAAAAAATTACAAATGCACAATCGGTAAACATATTTCAACTCTATTAACACGCCATTTATTTTACAAGTTAGAATTTATGGTTTAAGCATTTCTTGCAGATTTTTTAAAAGAGTTAGATTATTGCGCCTCCTAGCAGGAAAATATGTCATGACGTAATATCAGAGGATTTAATTTATATTTTAATAATTCTAATCAAAGAATATGTATAGAAAAGGAGGGAGAACTTATAGTTTTAAACGTCAGTCTTCACTAACGTTAGTTTTAAGTAAGTAATGCCATTTGGATATTCCATGGCATTAACAAATTTTCAGAAAACGTTGAAGACTATTCTCGGCATTAGGTAAATTTTCTGTTGTATTTCTCGATAACATAATTCAATCTATCATTCATTTGCTTAAAATCTTGAGCATTTAATTCAAGTTTTCATATTATTACGTGATGATGCCTAACTTTATTATTGGCAAAATGCACCTTCGCTCAAAATGCAATTAAATATCTAGGTGGCGTATAGGATAAGGTACTGGTGCGGACAATGAGATAGTTAAACCTATATTAGATATGCCTCGACTCACAATCTTTAATCAGATTTCCAGATTTCTAAGCTTGTGTGCGAGTATGGAAAATTTATCCCGCATTTTTCTGATATATGGTAAGACTTATTTAAACTGAAACGTAAAAAAAGCAAAAGTTGTACTTGCACAAGGAGCTCAAACGTCTTTTTAGAAGGTAAAAACTATTCTGAGTCCACTTTCCCTGTCCTGTACTTATATTGGCACTTCACGAATATAAAGTGTCTTTTGAGCTAGTTACAGACTCCCTTTTTCTGGTACGGGAGCTGTTTTAAGCCAAAATGTTTATCCTATTGCTTTTGCATCACGCACTCACAATGTAGCAGAAAGCAATTATCCCGTGACTGAAAGGAAATGTACAGGAGTACTTTTGGGGTTGCAAAAATTTAGAGTTTATTTTAATTAGATACCAGTTACTGTAATAACCTATCAAGGAGCGTTAACTCGATTAACTAAGGGAAAAAAAAATCTTTCTCTGAGGGCATGATGAGCGATAAAATTAGCATAATTAATTTCACTGTTAACTTGCTAGTTTCTGTTCTTAAAAAAAAAAAAAAAAAAAAAAAAAATCAAAATATATCTTTAAGCTATAAATGAGAGACGTTTTAAACGAAAATACTAAGCAGTGTATATACGCATGTGTGTGTGTTTATGTGTGTGTGTATTTCAAAAAAAAAAAAAAAAAAAAAAAAAAAAAGATTTCTATTTTATTAGATAAATATAAGTTATAAGTGTAAATCAGTTATTTCTACTTTTTCTTTCTTTTGTTTGTTTGTTTCTTTTGTTTTACGATGCAAAGTTCCAACACGTAAAAAATAGACTAAAATTAATATTGCAAAATCTTTTTAATTATGCAAAATATGGAAAATTAGAACACATTTGATATCTCTAAATATATACATGGAAACAGTAAGATATATCCATATGCAAAGAATTATTTTTTTTTTTTCATTCTTTGATAGAAAATAATTTTTGAAAGCTATAAAAGTTTACTTTTTTCACTTACTTTTTCTCGTATGTAAAATGTAATATAAATAATTATAAAATTTACATTAAATATGTTATAAAAATTCAACATTTATTTAAATATGTATTTAAACTTTAACTCTGAAAAATTAATTATTCTATTATCCTAAATTTCAAATATATAATATTACAAATCCAAAATCGTCACTTTTCACAGGTGTAAAACACTAAGTAATCTCCTGCCGTAATAAAAGTCACTTTTATCTGACTTTAACACTTTAAGAAGTTTTCACCTCTAAGCTTCCTATTGTCAGTCACTTTTGCGGAAGCATGATAAACGACTTAGTGAACTGCGGAGTTGGAATCTTTTCACTTTCTCCCTAAGAATATTTCCATCTTAATTTAAAAGACTTCCTGTCACTGTAATCTAATTTATATTTTATCCAACATAAAATTAGACAGGATGAACGGAAGTTCATAATCACTAAAACTTGTGTTAGTACAGAGAAATGCACATTTGGTTTTTTGTTAAACATACGAATTAGGAGATGTCTTATCTATTCTATATCATTATATAAAGCGCAAAAAATTGTTTGTTTGTGGAGGGTAATCTCTGAAACTACTGAACCGATTTAAAAACTTCTTTCACTGACCGAAAGCTACAGTATGCCATATTGTTATAGGCTATATTTAATTTTGATAAAATACATTTTAGTTTAAATCTGAGCATTTTAATTAAAATCCCCATAGAAGCCGTAATAGAAATGAAAATAATGAAATATTAAAAAAATTAGCTGCTGCCAACATAAAAGAAACATTTACATGTTCATTTTGTTTTTAAAATATCTTGACTTGAAAAGAAAAGAAATATATTTGCACGTGAATTAAATTGAAATTCATATAAAGTTTTTTTTAATTGTTGAACTTACATGTTAAATCTGACATCATTATAGCATTAAAAGTGTTTATTTTTCTAATAATATAATTTGATATGGTATGATATAATCATAGAATAATAATAAAGGAAGAAGGAGCATAAGTGTTTCTAATAAGCTGTTGTGTTGCCACAACAAACAGCGATATTATTATTATTCTATGGCCTTTCTTTAAGGTTTTGAGTAGCAAAAGTAGCTTTCGCTGGCATTTCACTAGAAGGGGTTTGTAAGCATTAAGAGTATTAGCATGCTCCTTCTTCCTAATTATTATTCTATGGATATAATATAATGATCTAAGCATCAATGTTTAAACCACGGAGTCTTTATTACTCCGTGGTTTAAACTGATGTGTATAGGGCAGTTCCTTGTTTGTAAACAAACATCTCAACTTTTATGAGTGGTTGGCAAAAAGGCTTGGGAAAAGCATAGCGATGGCGATTACTTGATTACTACCAACGGAAAATCAATGGTGGGCGGGGCGCGGGAAATTCGAGCGCGCTTTTTTGCCAACCACATGACGTCACGAGGAAATGCTCTATAAACGAAATTGGAATTTAAAAATAAATAAATAAATGAAATGAAATAAAATAAGAAATTCTATTTTAATTTATAATTGTTGTCAAAAAGATTTATGAATTAATTTATTTTTAGACATATAATAAAATATATTTTCACGCAAATAATAATATAAAAAGTGAATTAAAAAAATACCATCTGTATTTCATTATGCATTTTTTTAAAGAATAATACGCAAGCGAAGTGATGACGTCACTGGCCTTCAGTGGATGCAAGTAAAAGATTTCCTCTGTTAATCCGCGATTGTAATGAAATGCTCGCCCTCTGGTGGGCTAAGGTGAAATTACAATTGTCATGCATAACTTTCGAATTCATCTAGACGCCATTGATTGCCGATATTTAGTTTCACATATATTTATTGAATAAAAATGAATAAATCCGGTAAAAAAGATAACACTTACTGTTGTGTTCCTCGGTGTAACTCCAAAAATAAAAAAATCCAGAATTAAGTTTCCATTTAGTTCCAAATGACAAGTTTAAAATTTCAGTTGCTTCGGCTAATGGAAGTAAAAAATTAATCAGATAATTTGAAACTAATATTTGTTCAGCTTCAGTTAAAAATCTACTTCCGATCGAACGTTGAATAAACTGAAATATTTTTTTCCAAAAGCAATCAGTTTTCCATGATGTAATGGCGGAGAAATTATAGCACGAATATTAAGTAACAATACAAATAAAACACAAATTAATACACGTGGCCATTATGTTTACTAAGAACAAAAGCTGAAAAAGTGCCATCTATCGATCATTACAAACGCGGATCGCCCACTAGATTTTTTGTAACAAATTATTATAGATCGAGGAAAATTATTTCCCGATTTTAATCCCCATATTTGGATATAGATATGTATTAGTTATCATGTGCATCCGTTAGATTAAATTATTTTTGTTGTAAAATTGATAAAATTTGAATTTTAAATTTTAAAACTATAGAAAAAAAAATGGCAAATTTCCATACTCGATTGGAAACATAAACATTTCATTTCAAAGGATAATATTTACGCAATAAATATCGAACTAAAAAACTAATTAAAAGGGAAAGGATAAATATTCTATCATAATTTGAAGTCAAATTTGTTTTCAAATGTCTAAATAAAGTATCTGATATAATATACTAATATGTTGCAGCGGAATAGATTTGATATCCGTCATCCTTGGCAGAAAAAAAAATATCGCCAAATTTTCTGGCGAATATAATTTAATTCCTTTCAAAAATCATGGTTATTTTAACAACTTATATTAAGAGAGTAACGAATAATATGAAACAATATTTCGTACAATACATATTACGAAAATATACATCTGGCATGTATATTTTCGTATTACGTTTTGGATCGCCAAATACAAAAAACGCCAAGGGTGACAGTTTTGAAATTTAAAATTAAAATTTTGTCAATTTGACAGCAAAATAACTCCATCTAACGCATGCATACAATAACTTATACATATCTATACCCAAATATGAGGATTAAAATCGGGAAATAATTCTTCTAGAATTTTAATAAAAAAAAAAAAAAAAAAAAAAAAAAAAATACAATGAGCCATTAACATGGGAAATCTTTTTCTTGCATCCACGGGCGGTCAGAGACGTCACCCTTCGCTTGCGTATTGAGAAGTTTAAATTTATTTGGCGACTATTTTTAGCAACTAACAGTTACGGCAAGTAGCTCAATATACATAGCGCATACAGCCATTACTGAAATGTAAATAGTATTTAATTATTTGAGTTAAATTATGTTGATTGGAAACCTATTTAATATATCTATGCTCTATAGCTATACTAATATATAAAGAGGAAAGGTTTATATGTATATGTAGAGAACGAACGCTAGAACTAAAAAGCCGATTGCTTTTTTTTCTTCTTTTCTTTCACTAATCAAAAGTTACACTGTCTCTCTCTAAGTGCTAGAAGCTATAATAAATTTTGGTAAAATAATTTTTTAATTAAAATTTTCAATATTTTAATTGAAAACAAAGCATAGATTTGATATCTATCGTCATTGGCGATTTTTGTATTTGGCGATCGAAAACGTAATACGAAAATCTGTATATTTTCGTAGTAAATGCGAGATGTATGTTTTTACTTCAATTACCCTACTACCGTAGGTAGTGGAAGTATTGTATAGGTTTTGGCAATTGGTCAGAGTGTGTGTATGTGTGCACGTATGTGTGTAATCTTCTGGCTTTCATATCTCCAAAACTAATAAAAATAGAACTACTAAACTTCACAAGTGATTCAGGTCTGCTGTACAGATAAATTTTCCAAATTTTCATGAAAATTGAAAAACCGGAATTGGGTCATCGAAAACCAGAAATGGGACCGTAAGCCCGTATTCAAAAACAGCTCTAATGATTTTCTTCAAAGTTGCTATATAAATAATCTATTAGATGCCCTTTCGATGGATATAGTTGGTTAGTTCAGGAAAATTGATAGGCGTCCCCTATAAACAGCTCAATTTCAGACCTCGCAAGTTTCGTTCCTTTAAAAACACCTGTATGGATTTTTTCAAACTCGCCATTTTAACTTCCTATTAAATATCCTTTTGTATGTAATTATTGTTTTTAGGTCAATTATTGAGTATGCTAAGTTTTGGTAAAAGTTGGTATCTCAAAAACGGCTCTAACGTATTCTTTAAAATTGTTTCATTAATCCAATTTAGATAACCTTTCTCAAGTATTACGTGCTTATTACAGGAATATTAATGGTCATCCTGATTCGGTAGTTCAGTTTTAGATCTCGGAAATTCGTGTTTAAAAATTAACTATCTATTTTTTTCCCTTATTTTTTAACTCGCTATGTAAACTCTGTTGTATGTGTCTTTATACGTGTATCAAGTTTCTCTTACTGGAAAATCTCAAAAAATGCAAGTAATATCTCCAAAAAATTGTATATAATATGTGTAATAGTGGGTAATGGAAGTCGTGTGGTTGTTTCACACCAGATTCCGTAATAGTATATATTGTACGAATATTGTTTCATATTATTGATTTCTCCCTTAATATACATTATTAAAATAATCATCAATTATGGAAAAAATTAAATATATTTGCGAAATGAACAAATAAATAATAATTAAAGCTATTATGACGTCAATTTTATCAAAAACATTTTCCTGTCATAGGTTTATTTTTCAATATTTTTTATTCATGAGTAATGAAATGTTTCTTTTTATGAAATAAATAAAAAAATAAATAAATAGCATTAAGTAAAAATTGTCAACATTTAACAACTAATTAAAAAAAATAATTGTAAAATTATATTTTGACTTTTCAGTTAATAATATTGTCTGACTATCCGCGATTGTAATGAAATTCTCGCCCTCTGGTGTGCTAAGGTAAATATATCATACCACTAGCTTTCACGCTGAAACAACGATTGAACAACAAGAAAGAACAATAAATAAATACACGTGGCTATTATATTTACTAACAACTGCAGTTGAGAAAGCTCCATATATCGATCATTACAAACGCGGATAACATATAAACTGATATATTTCTTGATTTTTTACATGTCAATCCATCTTTAACTAAAATTTGTTCATCAGTGCGAAGCCGGACGGGTCAGCTAGTTTAACATATTTTTAAAGAAATATTAGTAATTGTTTGATATTTACAAAAGATTCAAAAACGTGAAAAAAAGGCGGATAATTTTTCTTAATACATAAAAACTTTTTTTTTTGTTTACTTAAATGCATTTGACGGAAAATTTTATTAAATGTTATCATGTTTTAAGTGAATTATGATGTACGCTAAGAAAATTCTAAAACTATATGAAATTTCGACTCGTGAAATTAAAAAATTTTGAAGAAAGAATGGTGAAGACTAAATAATTTATCGCATTTTTCTAGTAGAAAATGGTTCGATGCATAGATTTTATCTAATTTTAAAGTATTAATAGAATACATGAACAAAAAATCTTGAAGGAAGAGCCTACGAGATGATTGATAACTTGCAAATTAAAGCAAAGGTCAAGATTTTGGCTTAGGATGCAGAAGGGTCCTCCGTGGCCGAGTTGTTATGTCACTACACTGCTAATCCCTTCGAGCGTAGGAGAGTGTGTTCGATTCTCATGCTGGCTTTTTGTGTTTTTCCAATTCTTCGTATTGTAATTCTGTCACGTGCTATCTGTCTTTATCTGACGAAGATTTACAAGCAATTTTCGAGTGAAGCATACAAACCTGATGTATATGTGTTATCAATAAACAAACAAACAAGATACGGAAAAGTACATTGGCCTCAAAAGGACACTAGATAATTAAGTCCTTGATATTTTTAAACCTTAAATGTATGAATTTTTATTTTTAATGAATAAATTTTGAAACCAACAGGGAAATGGGTGTAGTTAATAGAAAAATAAAAACATACGATTTATTTTAGGATTAGTGAGCTTATGTAGAACCGATTTTGCTAATTGATGTATTTTTACATCACAAAAAAAAAGCTACGTTTTCTTGCATAAATTTATCAGTATATGCAAAAATATAATATTATTTGTTACTCTTGCCTTGTTTCTATCCGAAAACATTTTTTCTTGCATGTTTTTACTACTTTTGACATAAATAATCGTAATTCGTAACATCCGCCGAAATGAAATTGTACTAAGATACAGTGTTGCGAGATTGCGCGACTTTTTTATTTAATAATCACCAATAATTTTGAGAAGTGATTTTAATTCAAACATCACTTCTCAAAATTATTGGTGACTATTAAATAAAAAAAATGATCTGGCAACACTACTCAGATAGCGCGCCAACAATGAATATTGTCACAGGTAAAAAAATACACCATCAAAGATTCCAGTTGCGTTCGGAAACGATGAAATAATTTTGGTAAAATTAAAATTAAATAAGTAAATAAAAAAAAAAAACTATGCAAAAGTTGCTACATAAAGAGATATGAGGTTTTAAACATGCGATGCAGATCTACATCGCAACGCATTTAAGGGTTAATATCCAATATCAATATTTCGATGGTTTTTACAACACGTTAAAATTTAGCTCGATTGTTCATATCATATAATGACAAGTAGTTCCAAATCATTTTAATCTCAGATTATGACAGATATGAGGAATAGCAAACTAGATGATGTAAATGTTTATACACTTTGAAAAATTTCGTTAATTGACAAATAGGTTCGCTCATGGTTAAAAAAACTTTAGATTCTGTAATAGATTTCTTTTATTCAAAAAAAAAAAAAAAAAAAAAAAAAAAAAACACTCAGAATGGTATTCAATTAAACAGATTTGGCACCTTTCACAGGGCACCACTGAAGATTCCATATAGAGATTGCATCTCCATTTAATGTTTACAAATTGAACAATATATGGTTTGTTCAATCGGAATCCTAGACGCGATTTCGAACACTTGAAACCTAAAGAGACTGTGTGAGGTCTCACACCATACGAGTACTATCGTGTTTTCCTGATATTTTGGAAACTTATACGTATACTGTTTACCTGTGAACGATAGACTTTAGAATCTCCTAGAGCATTAAAAAAAAAAAAAAAAAAAAACATTAATAATTTTTACGAAAATATTCCCGGTTGCCAGCTCCGGGAATCGAACTGAATATCAACGGATTCAAAGTCGAGTGTCTTCCCAATCAAGCCATCTGTACTGACGCTGACCGTTGCTTGTATAATGAAATATATTCTAGTGTCCATAAAACAAATCGAAGTTTTATATCTTTGCAATAAAACTGTCCATAAGAAGTAAAGCTTAATACATATCATTATCTTAAATTTCATGTGCAGAGGTTTAGAGTTTATATATATATATATATATATAATACGTAATAAATATGAAAAAATAGTAGACTATGGATTTTAAAAGATTTTTTTTTTTACTTTCCGAACACTATAGTGAGGAAAGTATTGTAATCATGTCAAAAATCCGAATTCGAGATTTTGATGTTTCTATACGTTTCGAGGTCCAACGAGTCCGTTTTCATTATTTTTACGATGATGTATGTATGTGTGTGTGTATGTATGTGTGTATGTATGTGTGTATGTATGTGTGTATGTATGTGTGTATGTCTGTGAGTGAACACGCTAGCGTCTAAACGCTTTGTTCGAATAAGCTGAAAGTTGGTACGTATATTGTAAGTCACCATAGTACGAACCCTATAGATTTTGGTGAATCTAGCACTTATAGTTTTTTTACAGGGACACAAAGAAAAATTCTTTATCATTATGGCCAAGGGACCAAAATCTTAAAAGTGCGATAGCATCTAAACGCCTTATTCAATTGAGCAAAAACTTTATACACATATTATAGGTCACAGATACTCAATCTGTATAGATATTGGAGAATCTAGCACTTATAGTTTTTTTACAGGGACACAAAGAAAAATTATTTGCCAAATTTTTAAAAGTGTGATAGCGTCTAAACGCCTTATTAATCTCAGCAAAGAATTTGTACACATGTTATAGGTAACATTTGAACCAACTGTATAGATTTTGGTGAATCTAGCACTTACAGTTTTTTTACAGGGACACAAAGAAAAATTCTTTATCTTTATGGCCTATGAGACCAGCTATAGCATCTAAACGCCTTATTCAATTGAGCTGAAAATTTGTATGAATATTATAAATCACTGTTGCACTAACTATAAGCATTTTGGTGAATCTAGCATTTATAGATTTTTACAGGGACACAACGAAAAATTCTTTATCCTTATGATCTAAGGGCTCAAAGTTCAGTAGCGTTAAATAAAACCTCGTGTGATATATGGAGAAAAATACTCAAACACTCTGTTATGTTTTTATCTTTTTTGTTTGTTTAGCAACTCCTCTTTCTTTATTTTATCTACAAAACTGTTAGTTACTCAATGTTCGGAAAGTCGAGTGGAGTCACTCCAGATTTTTTTTTAACTGGTATTTGCAAGAAAACAAACTATTTACATAAAACCAAAAAAAAAAAAAAAAATGCTCTTTTACATTATTAAGTAGGGAAACATAAAATAATTTTTAAAACGCGGAAAAAAAAATCAATTATGCACAAATTGTTTAAGATTGTTTAGTTACGAATTCGCTTTCTTAACTACAAGTTACATGCTTCATTTATCTTAATATATTTTTTTGTTTTATTACAGGTGAGAACTTTAAATGAAAAGTAACTTTGTTTTTTAATTTTTAACAGAATAAATTCCGCTTCTAAGTATTTTAAATAAGTCAACTACTTATATTATATAAAATAATATCAAATTTATTTGTTAAAAAAAATGTTAAAACAGTATATGCATGCTGTCTAAAGTAGATTCCATATGGAAAATTTGCTAAGTAATACAAATATCTGAATTTCTAAGTGTCTGAAATTTGTAATGTCTGAATTTTTAAGTGCCTAAATTGTAAAATTTATGAAATTTTATGTGTCTAAACTGTAATATGTCTTAATTTCAGACATATCAATCTTATCCAGACACTTATCTCAGCTCATTTATAAAAAAGACACTTACGTGTCTTAATTAAATTCAGCACACGCGTCTGAAATTTTGCATGCGTAAGTGTTTCAGGCATTTATGTGTCTGAATTGGCATTTCAGACACATTTCTGTCTGAATTTAAGACGCTTCTATTTACAGTGTATAAAACGCATCTTTTTATTTATTTATTCATGAAAGATATTCACTGTAAACAGGATCAAAGATGGCGGAATTTCAGACACTTCGAGTGTGAAACGATGTGCTTTTTAAGATACTTCAAGTGTTTGAAATAAATACGACAAGACACTTTTTAGCATATTAAAATTGAACATTTTAGACACAATTGTGTCTGAATTTCAGACACTTGTATTTACAGTGTTATTACTTAAAAGAGAAACGAAGCGAAATGTGGTGTTGAAAGTGAAGAAAAATGTATTTATACAGAGGGTGTTCACACATATTTGTAACGATTTTGAAAAGATACATATAGAAACAAACATAAGAATTTTACTTTTTAATATATTCAGTCTGATAGCCCTTATGCTGAACTATATTACATCCTGATTTACAAGATAACAGATAATTTCTCAAAACATCGAGGTTGATTTTGTTTTACTCCTCCTCCAGAATTTTCCATAGTCTTTTCAATGTTTTGTGATACCCGTTTAAAAAGAGCTTGTTTAAAAACCAAATGCATAGGATCCATAAGGGACACGTCAGGGGACTTCAGTGGAATGCATTTAAAAGGAATAACTTCATTTCCGGTTTCCTTTCTCATTTTTTCAAACAAATAGATCAGTAGATTTGGAGATAGGGTTTGTCGCTTTATCCTGATGGTACTCGGGCCGCGGGGTAGCCCAGTTGGTTGAGCGCCGGACTCGTTATTGGAAGACTGTGGGTTCGGTACTCGAGTCGTCCAAAGACCGTCGTGTACACTAATGGTGGCTGGTGCACGTAAAATCTATCGTGGCCGCAATGTCCTCCATGTTCCCATCAAAATTATACCTCTGGAGGAAGCGGGAGAGCCATCCCTTCTGTGGAGGATCAAAATTGTGATGGCATACCTTCGAACCACTTCTAGCGGTGAGTCCAAGACCGTCGCCAATTGCCCATTGCACAGCACTAATTTCATGTCATCGTTATGAATTTCAGTCCCTTTTGATAGCAAGTTCTAGAAATCGCTATTAGAATTCTAGAGCATTTTCTCCAGCTAAAAAAAAAGAAAAAAATTATAATAATAATAATAAAAAAATGCAGAAAAAAAAAAAAAAACTGCACAAAACTGCAGATAA
Organism: Salticus scenicus; assembly: GCA_963930645.1. Taxonomy (NCBI): domain Eukaryota; kingdom Metazoa; phylum Arthropoda; class Arachnida; order Araneae; family Salticidae; genus Salticus; species Salticus scenicus. The sequence continues at coordinate 261,335,396 of OZ005655.1, read as the reverse complement.
TCTGAAGGTATTTGGAACAATAAAGAGAAATTATCTGCTTCCAAACTGGAATTTCTTTGCTTCCAAACTACAGTTAATTTAAAAATCTTATGACTTTTCTTCCAAATACCTTCAGATTATCTGCTAATTTTTCTGTTTTTTTTTTTTTTTTTAAAAAAGCTGGATTCCACATTATCGTGGTCAAAATTATTTAAAAATCTCTGCAAATAAACGCAAAAACAAGAGGTGAGTTTTAGTATATATTATTTTGGTTTGACCCAATTCTTGAAAACCAAACGAGAATTTCTGGAAATACAAATTTTTCATAATATTCATAATAATGTTTCACCATCTAGCAAAAATTAGAGACTCAGAAAATGAATACTTATCCGTTCTACATGAAGACGATATATTTTTCTTTTCTCAGTGTAGAATTCAATTTTTAAAGATGGATATTCTTTTTATTGAAGATTCACAGTAACTTACATTAACCTTAAAGTTTTCACATGCACATTTACAATTGTTACCGACAAGGTAGTTTTATGATTGCGTAATGAAGACTGGCTGAGTTTGACATAAGTATGGGCTGGGTTATTTAGCATCTTTTTGTTACACCACAAGACTTTTGGTCAAAAGTAAATAGATATAGAATAAATATTTTATGTAAAACAATATATATATATATATATATATAAATTAGGCATCTTGTAGTTTCGTTTGATTTTAAAAAGTTGTATAGTCGTTCTGCGTGTTAAGTAGTATAGTAAATGAGCATTTGTATAGCAACAGAATATTGAGCAGTCACTATTTTAAATACAATTACTTTTTTATATAAAGTAATTTTGTATTATTCTTCAGAAGATATGTACTACAAACGATTAGTAAAGATCACTATAAAAAAAAAATATATAGATTCAAAATAGTGATTTCTGAAAACGCTGAAATAACATTAAATATTCTTCTGTTATTAAAAAAAAATAAAATATAAATTAAAATTATTTTTAGGTATATATAATACGTCTTCATAAACAAATCTTCATTACATACCGAAGTATGTAAAAATGATAAAACTTAATAAATGCATTTAATTTTCGTTTTATATATATATATATATATATATATATATATATATATATATATATATATATATATATAAGATACATTTATCCAATTTATTAATTAAGTATTTCAATTCTAAATAAAAAGAAAGAAGTTTAAAATTTTAAACATCTTAAAAATGAGCATCGTTAAAAATAAGCCAAATCAAACATTGCTAGACGATGATCATATTTTCTTATTTAAATAATTTTGAATCTATTTTAACATTAAAACAAATTCGATTATTCTTTAGAATTGAGAAATATGTTTGAAACATTTAGAATTTAGAGATATATATGAAACAATTAATTAAAATCTAATCTTATTTGAGAAATTAGATTCTCTTAATTAAAATTTCATGAAAGGTACACTGAATGTCGCAAAATGTTTCATTTTTGTACTAAAAAGGAAGTTAAAGGAATTCATTTAAGTGTTTAATTGGAATTAATTTTTAGGTAAGTAATTGAAAATATGGGAATTATTAATTTCCATTTAACGCGTGACACTTTGATGTGAAATATTTAACTTGTATAATTTTTCATTAAATAAGGTTTTGCCAAAGAGAAAAAAAAAAAAAAAAACTTTCAAATTCTATTATAATTTTATTTTCATTAAAATGTGCTTTATTTTGTTCCTTTTCCTTTCATTAAAATATTAAGTTACTTATACCCAATAAATTCGATATGTAACTTGATACCCAATTCATAATACATTACACATTGTTTAAAAATAGGATTCTATTGTACTTTTTTTATATCACTAAAAACTTATTTTTTCTTAATTGGAAGTAAAAGTCCTTCAAACTCAGATAGAAAAGTAGTTTGCTTTCGTTTTTTCTTTTAAAACTAAGTGCTGAATCTAGCTAGTTAAGTAATTTAGTTGAAATGTTAATATGCGAACTATGTACAAATTAAATTTCATGCAAATCGGTTCATCCTTACGTATTTTTATATGAGAGTTAAATTTCTAATTGACTACCATTTTGAAACAAAATGGTGGATTGGGTTGAATAAGTATATTTGATGAAACTGTGATGTGAATTATGTACATACAGGATTATACGAAAATCGATTCATAATAGCAATATTTCATACAGTTTGAAAATTTAAAGTTGTAGATATTTGTTATTTAAAAAAGGTGGAGGATCAAGTTGGCCAATGAAATCATACGAAATATTTCTAAAATAAGTCGATTGGTCAATTTTAAGTCAAATTAATTCAATATTTCAGAAATTATCTTATCTATAAAATTTCAAGTTGCCGCCTATTTGAATCAAGATGTCGGTTCAAGTTTATTAATCAACTTAATTGAGAATTTCATTTTGGTTCTGTATATACGGATCTCCAAGGAAACTGATTGATAAAAAAGTTCTTTTATATAAGTTTGAAACGTTAAAGCAACAGCTATTTGTAAAGAAGACAGCGGATCAAGTTGTGAAACGATTTTATCAAAGCTATATTAAGTCTATTATCCAAATTTGGTTCAAAGTAATTCAGTATTTGAAAAATTATCGTATCACAAATTTTAAGGATACCTTCATTTTTCAATTTTAAACAAGATGGCGGATCAAGTTAATTAATAAATCTTGCCGAGACCCTGATATGTGCTATTAATGCATTGTATTTTAAGAAATTCTTCTTAAATCCGTTTTATAAAATGATTGTTTGGAATTTTTACGTTGTCTCCAGTTTAGAAACAAAAGAGAGAATCTAGTATCACAGCAGATTCATCAATGATAATATTAAGTCTACGTCGAATTTTGGTTTGGATTGAATAAATATTTCGGTGATTATCGTGATAAAAAATTTCAAGGGATCGATATTTTAACCAAGATTAAGGACCAATTCGATAATAAATTTCATTACGATTTTGCACCCAAAGAGAGAATTTGATTAATAAACAACATGTGTTTTGCTTGCAATATTTTTTTATTTTAAACCAAATTTTTATTAGAAGTATTTTAATTTTTCATTCAGCCATCATTTGGATGGCGACTACAAATGGCGGATCAAATTGTCCAATGAACTTATCCAAGATATTTCTCTACAGTCCAATTTCAGTTTGAATTAATTCAGTTTTTCGAAAGTTACTCTGATAACAAATTCTCAAGTGGCGGCCTGAATTCATATGATCGCCATTTTGAAACAAGATGGCGCATCAAGTTTCCAAGCGGATTCATCTGAAATAGTTGTAAGATAAGGCCACTTTCTAACATTGTTTCGAATTGATTTGATATTTCGAAAGATATCGTGATGACAAACTCTCATGTGGCAGACTGATTTCAAGTGGCCATCTATCTGAAACTGAAACAGTAACGATAGTTAATAAACTTTGTATAGGTCCTTATATAGGCCTTGTATATATAGAAATTTAATAAAATTCGATGATAAATATTTTTATTATTCCTGAGTGAAATTGAAATTTGCAAGTGGCGCCACTTGGAGACAATATGGTTAAGCAAGATGCCGAATGAACTCATTTAGGATATTTCTAATATAGTCAACTCTTCATTTTTGGTTCGATTTGGTTCATTATTTCGAAAATTATCGTGATGACCAATTTTTCATTATATGATGTAAATACAGGATATATACAGGGTGATTACAGACCCGCCATTTTTTTTTATTCTTTCACCAGTATATTTATATGGCAATTTTTCACTTAATTAATCGTGCAGTTACACTATTAAAATTCCGAAATAAAAGTACTGGTGGCAGAATCAGGGAAAAAAAAATGTGGCCTGAGGCTACCCTAATATATACATACCTAAGGAGAGAGTTAGAGACAGAGAGAGAGAAATGGACTCTAGTATAGACACTTGCATATTTTGTTTTTCCAAAATATATATGTATATAATTTTTTCCAAACAAAAATGTTAAATAGAACTTAGAGTAAAACATTTTTAACCATTGGTAATATAGTTTTTTTTTTTTTTTTTTTTTTTATGTGATTAAAAAGAAACCTTTTCCCTTCTTTTGTTCTTAATATGTCCAACCTGAAGTTTTGATTGAAAAATGCAAGGTAATTCAGAAGAATGTATTTGATTTGATTATACATTTCGCTAGATACTGTCAGAATATTTGAAAATTTTTGTTGCATATTTCGCATCGCAAAATCGGGATTCGAATGCAAATTTCACCAGTCATCAAATAAATTCGTCAGTGACGTATCGGATACTTCCTGTATTATGCATTCAATCTTTTTTCCCCATTATATTATAAGAATAGGGATATAGGAATTTTATTTTCAAGTTGCCTTAGTTTTAAAATATCAATGAAGGTAATGATAAGAACCTATTAAATTATTTACCTAAATATTATCTATTGAAAAATTTATAATAAAAGAAGATGCGTGTGTCTGTATCCGTCTCTTTCCAGGCAAAGGCTGATCGCAGAGCTACAGAGATTTTCACGATGGTCCGCATTGACGTCTCCTGGTGCGCCTGGAAGACAACTTTCTGAATTTTTGATTATTGTTTTTAAATTAAGTAAAATCTATAAAGTTCTGAATTGATAGACTCTGCAGATAGAAACGTGAAACTAAATAGACTCCTCGTAGCTCATCAGCTCAGTTGGTCAGAGCGTTATGCTAATATAGGTTCAGTTGTAGGTTCGGTACTCTAAGTGCCAATGTGACACTTTTTGCAGATAATTAATAGAAAATATTCTTAAAGGTGCTAACTGATTGTCCGAAAAACGTAGTTCCTGAATAATAGCAGTGTAACTTATCGTTCAGTTAGCACCTAATACACAAAGTCCGGTTAAGGCACAAGTGCAAGCAGTGGGGAATTTAGGCTAGGATTAAGAGATTTATGTGAAATTTGTTTTGGATTTCATTTTTTAATGTAATTTAAAAATTAAATTTGATTAATGTTTTATGAAAATATAATTCCTTCTTATGACTAACAAAGCAGGCAAAGCCTGTTGGAGTCGTAATATTTTCCTTTACTAAAGTTTCATATAACTATTATTACAGGGATGGAACACGGGCGCAGAACACATACCGGTTTTTTGTTTAAGAAACTTCTCTACTTATAATATCGTTGATTTAACAACTAGAACATTTTGTTATGTTGATAATGGTATACATTCAGCGCCCGTGTTCCATCCCTGTTATTATTAAAGTATTATTAGAATATTTCATTAAAATAAATACCATAATTATTTTTTATGGTAATTATATCGGAACAATACTTACGTAACATATACTATTCAGATTTGTCTCATCTTTTTAAAATAAACTCAGAAATATAATTTTGATAATCATAAAAAGTAAAACGATATTTGTATTGCAAATTATGTTAAAAGGCGAAGAACCGAAAATGAAATTTTCGATAAAGTCACGCTTTACATCTAAATATGAATTATATGGTCTCATTCATTTTATTTGTTAAAGAATAATGAACTGAAAGAGTTTTTTGGAGAGAGTGATCGCATTAAATAAATATCAGAGAATGAAACCGAAGTCTTTGGTTAAAACCTAAATCTGTCCTGACAAAGAGAAGTAATTAATGAGCCGAGGAAAGGAGAAAAGTTTGTTAAAGATAAATGCTATTTTGTAAGATTAACTGTGCAAAGCAAATATATATATATTTTTTTTTACATTTTAAGCTTTATACTCTGCTAAATAAACCATTGTATTGTATTCATCTATATGCGAAACATTTTGGGGGAATTTTTCAGATTTGTCAAGTTCATTAACATTTATTTCTAATTTATCTTTCAAGTTTTCGAAATACATTAAAGTTTTTTCGAAAAGAATCTTGCTTTCAAGTTACATTAATATCATTGTGTATGTGTATGTATATACATTTCCAAAGATAAAAAAAGATTTTTATTTTATATATGTATGTATATACACATACATATATAAAACTTACAGCTTAGCATTTAAAAGCTCATAATTTAAAAACTCCTTGATCAATCTCAATATAACTGACATTTCTAGAATCCGCGTGCGACCAAATTTGATCCACATCTGTTTTGATGGGTGTCATGGTCTGGTTGATTTGTCATGGAAAATAACCCCAAACTCAATATTTCATTTGAATAGTTTTAACCAAATTTCTTATTTAACTAAAATACTTCTAAAGAGCCCTTCAAATTTTTTTTTTATAAGATATTGAGGCACACTTTGAGATGTGTGAATACAAATTTTGTGAAAATTGAAGGGGTAGTCGGGTAATGAAAGAAATTATTAGTTAAAATTATTTAATTTTTAAATGAAAAATGACAAATAAGTCATCGTCATAAATATTTACACTTGTTTAGAAGTACAAAAGATTCAATAAATGAAAGGTTTTCCGAAAAAAAAAATCTTTATATTCTACATTCAAAATGCTGGAAAATTGCCCCTTTTAGCATACATTTAAAAGTTCATTCCGCAATAAGTCCTTGACTAATCTCAAAATAATTAACATATCCTGAATCAGCATGAAAAGTTTTATAAATATAAGAAGTTTTATCCACATCTGTGATGGTGAGTGTTATTTTTTAAAAATCCTGGTCAATTTGATATTTAAAGAGCATTCTCTTAATAAAAATTATATATATGCAATTTAGTATTATATAATAAGATATAGACATAAATAAAATCGCAAAAAGACCATTTGACTCAGGATGGTTTTTGACAATTCCCTCTTGTATACCAATTTTCGTGTATTGAAGTTTCGTAGAAGGATAAATATATCACTTTTATATGTTAAAACATAGCACCACCACCTGTCGACCAGTATGCACCAACTGAATGAACATCCCAGTAAACATATACGTATCAGAAAATTTACGTTCTGGTATAGATGTATCAGATTTGTCAGTTATGTTATGTCTATTATCGAGTAACGTTCAGATATATTTTTCATGACACAAAAAGTTTTAATGCCTAAGCGGTGTCTATAGGTATCAAAAATAGGATTTTTTTACGCAGTAAAACGTAAGTATCAGATAGTTGTTATCAGACAGGTATCCTACGCGTGACAATTTTACGAGACGCTACTAAAGTACCGAATGCAAAATATTATCCTGATATCAGAGACATGATAAATTTGTAACATCAAATTTAAAGAATCAAAACTTTAACCAATATACCGTTTTCTTATTTTTTTTTTTTTTTTTAACTACCACTACTAAATATTTATAAATGAACTTGTTTGTAAAGAAACTGCTAACTTGTAATAATACAAAATCATACTAATATGCATACGGCCGATAATCATATAGGGAAGATAAAGGGCAGCCCTTCAATTTGAAAATACGAAAGAAGGTCGTTCACCACTATGCAGTGATTTTAAGCTACTCATGTTGTTTATTACACACACAAAAATAAAATAACATTGGCCGCTGACGATTATACTCTCGCTACAAATGGCGGCATTATAAGAAAAAATTAGGCTTCTAATGAAGAAATTTCAGAGGTAGCTGAAACAAATTCTATCCAACTGTTCAACTGAAAGGGTCCCGCTTTTTAAAACTGTAAGTATCGAAAAGCAAATCTTATGTGATAACCAGAAGATGTCGCTGAAATCAGTTAGCCGCCAATTTTTGTATCAATTCGTATAGGCGATGTTGAAACTGGCATACATGTTTATCGATTATGTATCGAAGTATCGGGAACGCTCCAAATTGTGTCAGGTATCTGAGACCAGTTCAATAACTATTTTACGTATCGGTGAGAATATCGATTAAGCGGACACTTTCGATACATAAACGTTACGAATTGCTGATATTGAAATGACATCTGGAATGTCGGACAAACGTCTTTTTGATACAAATATGCCACTTTTTTGTGTGCACATTTACACTATAGAAGCTCTGATATAGCCATCTCATAAATGTGAGAAATTGTAGTATAATAGTGCCACCATGATATATGCAATAAACAGTTCAACATGAATTTGAATCAATATCCAACCAAGTATAAAATTTTTCCAATTTCGTCAAACGTTTCGTGAGATATGGCGTCCAAATTGATATTTGATTTTGGTACACCATTGACAAATGCAGACATTCAGATAGTCAGGTAGACATTTTCTCAAAATGAAGAAATCATGTTCTTTATATTTCAAAACCTAAAAATTAATCGAAAGACGGAAATCGAAAATTTTCATAAATGGAATATTTTCTTTTTGTGTATGTTAAAGAGAGTCAGAATTATTCATAACGTATTTCTTATACAATGTAGGCTATAACAGAAATTATTATTAAAACATTTTCATATTTTCCTTGTTTCTGTTTATTTAAAATGAAGTAAAATCTACGTTGAAATTTAATTAAAAAACAAAAAATCTTTCTCTATACGTATTTGCATATAATTTTAGTTTAGTGAAAGTAAGATAATATATCTGTAGTGATAAGTATAAAGGATTTAAGTCCATATTCTTGATTTTTCAGGAGACGAAAAATAAAGTTTAACTAGCTAAAAACAAATCAGAAGAATGGATTAGGGAAAAGGTATTTCGTTGATTTTTACCCTTTATACCATTCAGTGGTTGTCAACCTTCATTTAATAACGGGAAAAATTGAATTAAATATTTTATACCATACATGAATGGTAAATTTCTAAATTGGTCCTTTTTTTACCAATGGATTTTCTCAAAGACTAAATGACATAGAATTAAATCCTTTATACCAATCGATAGAGAATTTTTTTCTGAGTCTGACTATATACTTAACTCAAAATCGACATTTTTGGACTTAAATCCTTTATACCTATCAGTACAGATATATACACCAATATAATCCAAAATTTGTCACTTTAAGTTTGTTTTAACTTTATCCAATCCAACATTTTCTCATTGTTTTTTAATTGTTTTTTTATTTAAATACTTCAATTCCTATTATCAATTCATGAAGACTTACCTTTTTATTAGTTCAATAGTCTATTGATTAAAAAAAAAAAAAAAAAAAAAAAAAAAAAAGAAACGCAGAAAAACATTATAGTATATATCGTCCATTCAGATAAAATGAATTTTAAAAGACAGTTATAGAAAGCAAGTGCCGTATTTAAACTGTAATGAATAAAAGATGAAAAATGCAGATTTATACCTTGAAATCTTTTATTATACTCTTGCTTAAAGTCTTGAAAAGAAAGTTTTCATTTTTAATATACTCTTCAATTCTACGAGATGCTCTTTAAAAAAGATTTTCTATCGCAATTATTGTTTGATGTTTGGCCGTTTATTCATATTTTTATATCTCTTACCCGAGTTATAAATATTTTATGGTATCGCTCATGCATTCAATATTTTAATAAAATAAAAAGCTATTTTATTTTGAGGGTAGATTCATTCTCGGAAAGGGAAAAATATGTTTTTTTTAATGCATTTTAAAAAGTTATATTTTAATTTATTTCAGACGAATCACAATTGTTTGAATGACAGAACTAACCAAACACATAAGAAAAGGACTTTTTTTTTATTAAAGACAATTTGAAGAATTTGAAGTAAACATATAATAAAGATAAAACACATATTTTGAAAAGAAAATTATTTACGATGTTTTGAGTTACTAAAAAACTTATTTATGTTATAAAAAGAGATTATTTAAAAAATGTAGTGTAAAACAATCAGATTTTTTTTTTTTTTTTTTTTTTGGGGGGGGGGGGGAAGGGCAAATTTGTACAAATCTTTGAGAAATTTAGTTGCATATTTTGTATTAATTCCATATGCGAGGTCGGGATGAAATTTTTCCGGTCTCACCTAGAGATGGCGCTCCTGAGTCACTTTGACAAAGGCATTTCAAAGTGTCGTCTTTATTTAAAACTTCTTGCGTATTTTAAAGGATTTTTGGTTGTGTTTATACTGTGCTGTTTTAAAGCTGTACTGTACAGTGCATGACAATATCAGAGCAATGTTTGGCGCTATACAACTCAAACCCAACTGACTGATCAAACCCAACTGACCCAACTGATTTTTTGCGTCGTTTGTTTACTGTGTATGAAACATGGATCCATCCCGATACTCCAGAGACCAAGAAGCAACCCACAAACACACACACACACACAAAGTGCGCCATCTGCTGGAAATGTTATGGCAACCGTTTTTTGGAACGCAAAGGGAATTTTATTATTGGATTATGTAGAAAAAGGCATGACTGTCAGGACCATCAATTCTGAATATTATGCTAACCTTTTGGATAAATTGCATTTCAGAAACAAAGAAAAAAAGACCAGGTCTGGCCAAGAAGAAAGTACTGTTTCACCAGGACCATCAGTGCTGAATATTATGCTAATCATGTCGATAAATTGCATTCCAGAAACAAAGAAAAAAGACCAGGTCTGGGCAAGAAGAAAGTCATGTTTCACCAGGACAATTCTCCCATCCATTCTGTTGACAAAACTTCATAAACTGAAGTTTGAAATTCTTCCTCATGCACCCCACTCTCCTGATATGGCCCCCTCGAGCTACCCCCTCAGACTAAAAAATTGCTGGCTGGAAGGAAATCCTGTTCTGATATCGATGTCATCTCAGCGACGAATGCCTACTTCGAGGCCTTAGAATAAATCCCTTATAGAGAGGGGATCCAAGTTAGAGTAGCTCTTCTAGAGTAAAGAAGCTCTTCTACAAAGCCGCACCGCTGCAACAACTGTATATCCTTGGAAGGGGACTACATTGAATAATAAAGTAAGCATTAAACTGTTTTTTTTTTCCCCTTGTTAAGACCGGAAGCTTTCGCCCTACTTTCGTATGCATACATATATACACTGTAAACAATTTGAAGCAAAATTTACGGGTTTTTGCTCGTCAGCAAAAGTTCCGGCCAAATGCATATTAATTAATGTTTTGGCCTTAATTTATCATTTTAAATACCAATTCATATATAAATCAATATTTGTATTATTCTTTTGAAGAGGCATGTACTACAAACGATTAATGTATTTTAATATTAAAAAAAGGGGTAAGACACTGCTGAGAACCTAGTGGCATAGCGAAAAATATCAAGACATATGAGAAAATACGGATGTGCCCGTTTTGTAATTAAAAAACGATCGTGACCGTATAAATTGAACGGGCAAAGGCACGTAAACTTACGTGTTTTTTTAAACAGTGTATTTTGCTTTCTTCAGTCTTATACATATAAATTAACCGAAAGAATATTCTTCTGTGGTTTTCAAGCATGTCCTTACTGAAAAATGCATTTTAAACTAATATAACACACCACTATCATTAACATAACAATGTTTTCATCTACTGCAATACAGTGTCAAAGAGTTATTATTAAACGGCGTTCTTTTCCGAAAAGTTCGTAAAAAGGACCAAATACAAAAATACTTTAAATAAAATAAAAAACGATGCCATGCCGCAGTGAAATACACAAATTTAATTTTGTCAAATTAATTTTCGTAAAAAAAATAAAAAATAAAATAATAATAATAATAATAATAATATAGTTTTCAGGTGCGTATAGTAAAGTAATCTTCATGGAATATCATAAAAAATTCACATATTTTCTGCAATTAAAATGTATTTATTTTGACATATTGTGTTTTGCTTATTTATGTGTTGTCATTTAAGCTTGCGATTTTAATCAATGCTTTTGATTTCCAATAAAATGTCAGTGAAAAATTATTTTTCAAACAATTATTTTTTATAAAATTTAATCTCGGTATTACATTCTTCCCTTTGTATATGATCTCAAAAAAAAAAAAAAAAAAAAAAAAAAATCTAAATTTTATGATAAATAACTAGGTTAATTTTGTAATTATAAAAAGATACATATAAAAATTTGATATGGCGCTGAATAGAAATAGATAACTGAGTTTCCATGGACGTTAAAATGGCCAAAATAAATCTTATAAAATAAACATATGGCAATTTTGGGTAGTGTTAAACGTACAGTCATCAGTCCAGAAGGTCATCATCAGTCACCAGCAAAATCTGTTCACTCACGACGGTACGCTTATTTCTACCAATGTTAAAGTATGCTTAGTTCATATGTTTTATTTTGGTGTTTTAACGTTGGTGAAGATTTACTTTGATATAAAAGAAAACACATATTTTTGTTTTTACGTTACTGTATCAAGGCTTTTTATTTAAAATAACCATAGAAAATTGGGGGTACAATATATATTATTAATTTGTATTTTTTACAAAATTAATTTTCCAAATTTTTTCTTCAGCATAATAGAGAATTTACTTCATTTAAAAGACTGTTGAAACTGCAAATTTGTTCTTTTGATAAACAGTTGAAAAAAAAAAGTCGTTTGCGTATTTAATGTATTATCCTTCAGATATTTTTTTTTCAAAATTAAATCACTTTTAAGCTTTAACTAATAATAAAAAAATTTATATGAATAAACAGTACACAGTACACACAACATTTATATTTTAAACAAGCGGATGTGTTTAATATTAAGTCAGTATACATTTGTATTATTTACGTGAATTGCCGCATACATTCGATTAAACTCATATATAAGTGTCAGTGCATTCATTTGATTTCACTTTCTAAACTAATTTTAAGCATCTCAAATTTCCTTTCGAATGCTATCATATATGTCTGCAGCATAAATCGAATTATATAAGTGAATTGTATTGTAGAATAATTTAAGTATAAATCTGTTTATAATTTAAAGTGAGAGAACTATTCAAACAAAATCTATTCATTCATTACTTAGAAAGGTCTTCGTATTTGCATACATTTTCATTCATACCAGTAAATCAGACATGATGATATATAATTTGATCCCATAATGTTTAAGTGAATATTGCACAAAATATGATTTATGTAAAAGTGTTTACGAAGCATAGATATGTTGAACATAGGTTATAAAATGTGTAATTATTTAACAGCTTGTTATAAATTCATTGAATGTGAACATATTAATATTTTTGTAAAAAGTAGTTGTAGAATAAGTTTTTAATCCTGAATATATTCTTTTCTATATAAGTAGTTTCTACACTGTAAAAAAAAAAATTGTAAAATCACGGTATTTGACCGTATAATTTTAGGGGAAATGACCGTTTTGCTAGCTAAACGGTCGTAGCCCGTAAATTGATGTTTCGAAAGTATAATTTTTTTAATTTTTACGAGAAAAAACCGTTAATCTAAGCAAATTGCACTTATCTTTCATCAAACCATTTTCTTATGAGAAAATCTCTTCAAATGCTATCATTTCAGTGACATCAAGAGATAATTTCATTTTCTTCCATTTTCAAACTGAAACTATGATTGTTATTTTTATACTAATTGAGTGCGTTTAATTATGCACGCATGACGCATAGAAACATCCATTGGTTTTAATGAGATATTGTTTTCTTAATTTAATTCAAAAAATTTCCATCTGACTGAAACTGAGTAATTGGTATTGATGAAATTGATTTTCTTTGTCTATTAACACGAAAACATTAAAAAAGAAAGCTAAAATGGTTTCTTGATTTGAAGCCAGATTTCAAAAACACAAACTACAACCTAATAATTGTTTTATCCACTAAACTCATTTTTTAATTTTAGGTTTTTTTTTTTTTTTTTTTTTAAAGCATACAGCATTCTAATTTCTTTTAACCCTGTAGTTAAGCCTTAGAAAACGGAAAATTTTAATGTTGTTTCCACAATGCATTTTTTACAATATGCTAAAATAAAGTTTATTTCAATATAAAAGGAATATGTAATTAACCATTTGAAGGTTAGTTTTATGATTATTATGTATGATCTTCACTGTTAAAAAACAAAGCTGTTTCATCTGAATATGACCATCAGATATGTACATTACATCATATATAGCAGGTTCTGCTCTCGAAATACTTCAGTCCTTTCTTCATTCAAAGGATTTTGATTTTGGGAATAAGGCCGATTGACTGCTATAGGTCCTAGGCTAGAGGGGGAGTGCCTTCCGCGGGTGTCTTTCTAAAGGGTCCTAGCCCGTATTTACTCAAGTTTTGAAGACAACCACGGAAAACTCCGAACGGCTAGGCCAACGAGCGTGACCTGGGATCGAACCCGGCACCTTATATCTACCAGCTTTGAGCGCAGAACCGCTCGGCCGCTGGTGGGCTCCCTTTAATAGAATAATACAGCTTAAAAAAAAAAAAAAAAAAAAAAAAAAAACTCTTCTGCTATTCTAAAAAGTGCAAATACGCCTAACACTTCATAAACACAGTTTGAAATCGGCCTTATAATGAAAACCTGTTTGGATGAATAAGAATTAGGCTCTAGTTATTTCTTCTTTGCACCCACTATTGAAACCATAAAGATCGAAAACCATGAAAAAAATCGTATTAATTGGAGATACAAATTCTCTGTATTTATGTAAAAGATTTATTATTATTATTCAAAGTTTATTCTGCGTCTCGGTTAATTTTCTGAGATCTCACAAAGTTTTCAAAAGTTTCATTTTGTTTTTGAAAAAGGGTGAGAGATTCTCACCCATTATTTACCTCTAATGAGAATCTTGAAATAAGACTACCTCTTTAGTGCTAGTGTTTACGAATAAAAAAGGCCCACCAGCGGCCGAGCGGTTCTGCGCTCAAAGCTGGTAGACGTGAGGTGCGGGGCTCGATCACAGGTTGCGCTCGTCGGCCTAGCCGTTCGGAGTTTTCCGTGGTTTCCTTCGAAACTTGCGTAAATACGGGCAAGGACCCCTCGGAGGGCACTCCCCCGCAGGCCTAGGACCTACAGCAGTCAATCGGCCTTATTCCCAAATCCATTCCAGTCCGTTAAAAAATAAAAATGATTTCGAAAAATAGTTAGATTTTCTTTCACAAAATTCAATATACTAGTCTTTATAGGGTAAAAAAAAAAAAAAAAAAAAATTTCCTTTTTCAATATGAGAATTGACTGACTTCTTAATTTTGTCAAAAATACCAAATTTAGATTTTAAAATAGTCTTAAAATAAAGTAATTTTTATGCATAGTTTGAACGTTAACAATTTCATCACTGTAAAAAATTTCTGTAAAAATAGAGCACTTCTTTTAACATAAATACAGCATAGGTTGCTGTAAATTTGTAAAGCTAGTTCTGTAAAAATAATTGAAGATTTGTTACTTAACATTGTGCTGTAAATTGGTTTAAAACTTTTTCCAGAAGTCTTTTGGTGCGTATGACAATATTTATCAACTAGTCAGTCCTGATGTTGACTTTATCTGTTTTTGTTAAGAAAACTGCCTGTGATCTCAACGGCGCGGTTGGCAAAGCGCTGGCCTCTGATACAGGTGAATGTGAGTTCGAATCCCGGGCTACCCAAGTCGGTTTGCTTCACATGAAAATTAATAAATTAGCTTTTGCGTGTAAAAAAATAAATAAGTTTTTTAGTGTTGTGGATTTCTCCCTCCACGCATGTGTAATAATTACAAGAAACTTTTTTAAAGCATTCGAGAAACTCAAACTTTAACTTTAAATTTTACGGTGAATGCTACTTTTTTTGCAGGTTGGTTGTTTGTTTCATCACAACGTAAAATTACTGGCGATACATCATTCATCGTCTAAATGTATTTTTACGGGCTTTGACTGGAATCTCTGCTGCCGGGCTTTGCCCGTAATTTTACTGCAGCATTTTTTACAGTGTAACATCGCTTTATTTATTTGTTACAATGGTATAATTTTAAAATCAAAAACACCATCATTTTAATAAATAAAAAAAAAATAGATAAATTTAAAGTAGTGATGGTATTAAAATGAATTAACTAATAGTAAGTAATAGTTAGTGCTGGAAAAATGTAAACTACTGTTTCATTTAATTACTGCCTAAGATGGAAGCAACTTGAAAAGAGTTTTTATAATGTTTCCAAGAAAAGTTTTTTATTTTTATTTTTATTTTTATAATTTTCTGAAGCTGTCTGTTTCAATAGAAAAACTTTGCTTAAATAGTTACAAAAAAGAAAAAAAAAACTCTAACAATTTATAAATTTAATAATAAAGGTTAAGAAAGAAACTTCTTTGATTTTTCATAAAACAGTTTGTATCTGTAGTAACCTGCTGCATCCTTTAACCTGCAATATAACCAATTTTTTGGTGATACCTGAAAGACGCATAGCATGTTTTAGTCTTTTTAAAAAATGTATTTTGTTTTTGAATAAAGTATGTTGTTTGGTTCAGTATAAACATTAAATAATACTTTGAGAAATAACCCTTTATAATTAACAAATACTTCTCTCAGATCGCAGTGTTTCCGAGTTCGTTTTGGAGACCCTAGAGTCAGTAGCCACCGGTACTGTTTTCAAAGAAAATTTTATAATAAGCCTAAGTAATACAAACAAGCTTTGAAGTGTTCAAATATGATCTTTAAAATCTCGTCTTGATGTTAATACAGGCCACTTTTTAAAGACTTTCCACTAGATTTTTTTTTTTTTTTTTTTTTTTTTTTTTTTTTTTTTTAAACAATGAATTTTCTTCTTTTTTCTTCTTTTAATTTTTAGGCTATTTACATAACAAAAACATTCTATAAAGTTAGTGGGGTTTGGGGGGGGGGGGGGGGGATTCAAGCATATTCAATGACCGTACGAAACAAAGAACTTAAAAAATAGCTTTTAACACATCTTTGAATGGGAAGTAGTATTTTTCAAATTAGGTCCTCTATTGATCCGGAGGCTGAATTTTTACAATTCACGCAAGAATTTCTTAAAAATTCTTTTAATAAGTAAAAGTATCATTAATCATGAAACCAATATCCCATAATTCTTTGTTGCAAAACATTATTTGAACTATTGTTTTCTAACATTGTACTTGAGTTTGAATATTAAATACATTTTATATTTTACGATTTATGCTTATTTTCTAGTTTGCCTTGAGGTCGCAACAAAACAATAGCGCAATATTTTTGCGAAAGTTTATAATGTTAATTAAAGACTCTTGTTATAAGTCATGCAAAGCGATGAGATTTTAACTTTTTTTTTTTTTCAGTCACTATTACCATACAAAATTTTTTTTTTATCTTATATTAACAGCAGATTTTTTGTGAGTAAACAGCATAGTGATTTTTTTTTTATAAAATAGCGGTGAAATCCGGAATGTTCCTCTTCGTGACTAATTTCACATTTTCCATGGAATTACCGCATGATATAAATTAATATCGGAAAAGTAATTGCAAAACAGATACTATTCAGACATTTTCTCATCTTCTTTTAGAAATGAAACTACATCAGAGACAGGATTAAAATAATAATAAGAAAAATAAATAAGTCTATCTTACTATATCACATTACATTTGCATTCCAAATTATGATAAAAGTCAAATAAATTTGTATATTATTTTTGGATAGGATCGCGCTTTGCATCAAGATATGTATCTCTATTCCTCATTTATTTGATTAAATGGAAAATAATGAATGAAAAGACTTCCTGGAGAAAGTGATTACATTAAGTAAATATCTGATAATGAAACTGAAATCCTTGGGTTAAAAACCTTAATCTGTCCTGACAAAGAGAAGTAATTAATGAGCCGAGAAAAGGGGAAATGTTTGTTAAAGATAAATGTTATTTCGTAAGATTAACTGTGCAAAGCAAAGATATTTTTTTCCTTTCAAGATTTATGCTTTACTATAACTATTGCATAGCATTTATGTATATTCAAAAGAGCTCTTTAATAAAATATTTAGATTTGTCATGTTCATTAATATTTATGTCTAATTTGTCTTCTCAAGTTTTCGAAACGTGTTTGCGTGATTAAGAAAAGTGAATATTGCTTTCAAATCAAATCGTTATCATTGTTAATGTACATATACTTTCGCGAATAAAAAATGACATTTTACTGTTTTAATTTTTTAATTAACAAGAGCATTTTGATGCATTTGTAAACCAAATCTTTAAAAAAGTATACGAATAAATCCATGTATGAACTAATTAAATAATTAGACTTTTTGATTTCTCAACTAAATAAATTTAAGAAAAGAGCATTTTTATTTTCCCTTGCGAGATATGAAATATTCCTATAAACTTATTTAACATTAAGATGTAGTATATTTCCAAAAATCTTTTTGCTTTTTCTAAACTATTGTTTTTTGATAAATAATAAGTGTTATAAAAGTTTATAAAATTGTCTTGTATCATAAAAAATTTTAAAAAATTTAAATAACCGAAAATTTTGAATACAACAAAATTATAAACATAATTTTGTCGAATAGCATTTTATAAGCCATCTCTTTTAAAAAAAATAATATTTACATTTACATGTCGAGAAACATAGGAAAAATAGGTATCTTCGTATAAATAGAGTGTTACAAATAAAAAATATAGTTTATATTATCAAATGAAATATATAGATAATAATTGTATAAATTACAAGTAAATAACTAAATAAATACAAATATATAGATTAAAAAAGGGTGCATTTCCATTACTTTTAATTACAGCTATTTTTATGTCGACCTATGACCTATAAAAATTTGGATTTTATAGGATCTACCAAACTTCAAAAATAGCATTTATTTTTTTTTTTTTAATGTGTTAAGCTTTGGTGTTTTCTGCGCAATTTCTTACAATAATCACCATGTAATTACTTCTAGAATTCTAGATAAGACAAAATAAATTAATGCTCTTCTGTAATTATTCATGGTTGTTATTATCTTTAACTACAATTTCCTCAGTATTGCTATTTTTATTAGTATGCATAGCATAATTAAAAACCTATTTACAATATTTCCAGAAAATGTTATTATTATATTTAACTTTATTATAGAGTAACTTATATCTTAAATTAAGCATAGTGCGTATTATTATTATTTTTGTTGAAAATTTTTATATTTGTGTTATATTTCAAGTTTAATTTCTGTTTTCCAAAAAGATCATAAAAGTTAAAAATTCATAAAAGAAAATAAATTTATAATTCTAAATATAAATTCAAATTATATCACTTTTAAATAATTTGCATTTTTTATATTTATTTTTTCTCAAGAAAAATTCCTGACCGAATTCTGTATAGAAGGGTTAGGTAGAAATAAAATAAAATAAAATAAAATAAAATAAATCAGTAAATTCTAAACTTTAAAATTAGTTAAAATCTGAAAATTTTATAGCATAATTTAAATATGCATATGTAAGATAAAAGTATAAATAATGTATATATGTGCTATATCATTTGTGCAATATATTTTCATTTTTATATTAAAGTATAAATAATGTATACATGTAAGAAGAGATACGAAAGAAAAGATATAAATTAAAGTCATGTGAGAAATGCTTGTTTTTTTTATGTCTGATGGATATGTTCTTAGAGCCCTTAAAATTTAATATTCTAAAGAATATTTCCTAAATAATTGTGCTTTTGAATAATTTTATTTTTTTAACAGTAAGTCAACACTAATTGACAATTTTTAATAAAATCACACAATCAGCTGTGGAAGAAAATCATATTTTATTGAAATTTTATTTTCCCGACTGAGTGCCTTGACCTTGTAAGTCAAAGATCCGGGGTTCGACTCCCGGTCCAGGCATTATTTTCACTCAGTCGGGAAAATAAAATTTCAATAAAATACTAATTGACAAGTTATAGAAATACAATTAAAATTTCGGTAGTTTGAATTTATTTTATCTTTATCTTCTTGAGTCTTATTTTTATTAATTATTCTCTCAAACAACAATTACTTCTTTAAAACTTTCCAAAAAAGTTGAAAAGGATCTATGATTGCGGTATGTCTGTCTGTCCTTCTTTTTGCTGTAGCAAAATTGCTGTCTGTCCGTCTGTCCGCGTTCTAATAAAATCCATAACTTCAAGGAAATCCATGGCTTTCCTTGAATCTCACAAATATTACTCAAGTTTACTATGAAATATACCCCTTTAAAAAATGGTAAATATCACAAACGGTTTGTATATGGGGATACCCGGAAAAATTCTAATACATTGCATTTTATGAGAAATATTTCTGTAAACCATATATTAATACCTCTTTTTTGTAAAATCAAAATAGAATTAATATTTATTATTCCAATGCACAAAAAAAAAAAGTGTTTTCCATAGAATACAGTATGATTAGAATTAAGATTTATAGGGCCACACAGAAATATTCAATTAAATTAAGGGCTATTATTAAAAATTGCTAGAATTGCATTTTAGTCTGCATTAAGTATTTTTAACACTTTTCAACAATGTTTCAGAGTATTTATGATATGAATTTATCTATCCATCTTTCTGTTCGTCTGACTGCCCGACTATCTATCTATTCATCTGTCCATCTCTAGCGTCGGCATATTTTTTCAGAAATTCTTTAAATGATATTATTCATTCAAATTCACTATGGAATGCTTCCTATATAAATAGCACAACAGGCCTGTGTACATGGACACCCAAAAAGAATGCCACTGCAAAGCGTTCCATGAGAGACATCTAAATATCTTACTTAAGTAACTTTGTACCGTATAAATCATAATGAAAAACAACGTTTTTGTTCATAGTCTAAAGAAAATGTTTCTTATGGAATATGATGCGTGTAGCGCTAAGAGGTACAGGGCTTCACTAAAGTATTCAGATATATTAAGGTTTAAAATATGAATTTGCTCGAATTGTATTTCCGTTTTTGTTGAACGTTTTAAAAATTTTCTAACAATGTTTAAGTATGATTATGATTTTAGTATCACGTAGAGAAAGTATGTTGAAGTTTAAACAAGTATGTATATTTGGAAAATGTTTATAATCGATGCGAACTGTATGGTGTTTCGTTCTTGTTTTTATTCATAAGATTTACTTTTGTAATTAATGAATAATCTTTTAATAAACACGTTACAAAGATTCAAAAGAAAAAGTGTTTCCTTTATACATTTTTACATTAGGATTTTTCTATGATCTATTCCAATGCAGCGAGTTTTAAAGAACAGCTAGAAAAAGCAAATACCGACATTAAATGGACATTGAATAAAAGATAAAATGCTAATATAATTTTATTACTTTAAGTGTGTTTAGTACTTTCTCGCTTAAAGCCTTTAAAATGAAGTTTACGTTTTAAATATCTACAAACTTCTATGAGACGTTCTTTTAAAACTGCCTTTTATAGAAATTTCTGTCTGAGGTTTGACCGTTTATTAATATTTTTATATGTTATTGGGGTTATAAATATTTTATAGGATCGCTTATGCGTTCAATTTTTCAATAAAAAAAAACTACTTTATGTCGAGAGTATATTTATTCTCGTGAAAAGAAAAAAAAAATAATGCATTTATTAACCTTTTTATCTATTTATTTATTTTTTATTCCAGTTGCAGCACAGATGTTTGAATGACGGGTTTAACAAATTATAAAATGATTGTGTGTTTCTCTAAGAAAGTAAATTTGTTAAAGGTAAATATTAAAAATCTAACATAAACTCATATTAAAATTACATTACACATTTTGTGAATGGGATCATTTAGAATATTTTGTGTTATTCCAGAAAGAACTTTACGTTTCAAAAGTTTAAATGTTTGAATTTATTTATAAAAGTTTGTCACATTTACATGGAGAAAAAAAAATAAATAAAGGAGGAAAAATAAATAATAATAATAATACATTTATTTATTTATTTTTTACTTTAGGGGAACGTTTTAATGATAGATTGAATGTTTGTTTTATTTTTATTTTTATTTTATTTTATTTTTATTTATTTATTATAATTTTTTTTTAAGTAAGGCTTATTGATACAAATAAATGTTTCTAAGGATAAATTTATTTTCTTATTATTTTAAAAATTATTATATTACTTTTAATATAATAAAACACTGTTACATTCTCCTATATTTCACACATTAAATCTCAGAATATCTAGTATTAATTAAAGTAAAGTTTATCGCTAAAAAAGTGGCGTTGAAAATATAGGAGTCTATAAACACTGCTCTTGAATGCTCCCTTTTTTGCCCCATAAGCTGTTTGTTAAAACTTTGATTTATTTGCTCTAGTACGTACCTTTTTTAAATAAACGTATAGCTTTAGCATTTATTTTAAAAATTATTGAAAATATCTTTAAAAGGAAATAATTTTTCGAATTGTAAAAATATTTTTCTATTAAAACACAACTTTATAGGAATTACAAGATAAATAAAGTAATAACTAACTAGGTCTTCCCCAAAGGGGGTGAATTTGATAGAATTTGAGGTCTGGGCGAATTTGCCAGAAACATATGTTTATTACTAATAAATTTTTACAATGAATAAAATGAAACACTACGGTTAATTATTTAAAACTAGAAATTCAAATAATGATAGCAATATATATGTATATATATGTCGTTATTGTACATTTACATATTTTAGCTTATTATGAAAGCCTTTTTTTCCTTATAATATTATAATTTACATATAACGAACTTTTGGTTAATATCTAAACAGAATATCACCATGCATTTGGTGATATCGGCAATTAATTTAACCATACTTTTACATTGCTTTCGATGATGATTTATGATTGTTTATTTGTTTATTTGTTTAATAGAAAGACTGTGATCATTCGCTTTCTCAGAGGAAAATAATAGACAGGTTTAGTAAAAAGATTACAACGTATTTCTTTACAATGAATTTCACAGGTGTTTTAGACTAAATTTTCTTTTTTTTTATGATAAATGTTTGTTGGAAAGATTTTTTTAAAAATGTATGAAATAAAAATATATGCATATGAGTTATTTTATGCCGCATTACTGAATTTTATCATTATTGTTTCTTCTTCATAACAAAAGATTGTAAAAGATTTTTAAACAGAGAAAGGATGATTAAAAAAAAAAAAAAACTTTTTTATAAGATATATTTATTGGGGACTGACTTTCAATGTTTTTTATTTCTATTTTTATTTATTTATTAGTTTTTCTTTTTTAAAAAAGTGATCTCTGTAAGCAATCAATTTTGGAATGAGTGATATATATATATATATATATATATATATATATATATATATATAGAAATACATTAATATAATCAGTGCAAAAATGTTTTTATGAAATTTAAAGATGACTCAACTTCAGTATCAAAACAATTCCTCGGATCACAAGCTGAGACTACCCATATCAAATCAAAGAATTATTAAAGAAAAATCGAAATAAATATTGGAAATTGGAATGAGAAAAAAAGCATTATTTGCATTCTAACGTTGTCAAGGGCCTGGTAGAATGCAAATATGCTAAAATATGGATGTTTTTCTGTAACAAAGAAAGCAAAAGCTAAGAATTTCTTTGTTCGCAGGCCCGAAACACCCATAGAAAATCCATTAAATAAGAAGATAAAATTAAAACTATAACCTAATATGAGAATCCAAAACCATATAAAATGAAGAGTAAAATAAAAATACAAAAATTCAACTTACTGAATAAAATATTTGAAATGAACACAACTCAAAAAAGAAATAGACATAGCCAATACAGAAAAACGAAGATCATAATAAAACGACGATCATAATAAAACAGTTACCTAAATATGAAAAACCATAACCATTTAAATGTAAGATTAAAATAAAACCCATAAAATTGTAGATGAATAAAGATTACTTTAACCTTTCTAAATGAAATTGAAGCAATAAACGTTGCACATGTAAAAATGTAACAATCAGTTAGCAGTTAGATCCACAGTTAATTAGTTCAAAATAGCATTAACCATGGAGTAATTTTTAGGATTCACAGTGGAATTCAAGTAAGGTAAGGAGTCAAATCCTTAAAATAATCAGATAATGATTCCTAATATTGAATCATGAATAGTGCTGCCATCTGGAGTAATGAGATGAAATTAATGGAAAAATACGATCAAATAAATAAATAATAAAAGATATAGATTATTAAAGAACAAGAGAATATATATATATGTATATATATATATATATATATATATATATATATATATAATGTCTGTACTAAATAGCCAAGAAGCAGGGAAAATAGTAAAAGAAGACCAAAATTTTTTTTATTTTTTATTTATTTATTTATTTATTTATTTATTTTTTTATTCAAATAATCAATGTATTTGATTGAAAACCAAAAAATAATACCTAAAATTTAGACATAAATTTAAATTTGAATAAAATTTATGAGGAGAAAAAAAAATTATTAATAATAAATAAATAAATAATTAAAAGAATTCTTTTATTAAGTGTTTGGGATAGCCATTAATTAATGCTAAATTTTTAAAGAATCGAAATTGTAATTTTTGATGTTTATCAGACACTAAATATTTGATCCTTAGATTAAAATTAAGAAGAATATTGACAAATACAGATTTATGTAAGCATGTTTTAAAGTTAGTGAAAAAATTTACCTTAAAGGGGAAATCTTTCTTTTTATCGTATAAGTCAAATTCTAACTGGCCATTACTATTAAGAATAATTTTTAAATCTAAGAAATTAATGACACTAGAATCCAAATCAGTACTACTTAGAGACAGATTTTCAGGATATTTGACAGGTAAGTCTAGATTGGTGTGATGTTTATCCAAATATAATATAATTATATCATCTATGTATCGTAGTAATTTAAAGTTAGTACACTCAATGTCACGCTCATAATAATATAAGTATAGATCAGCTAATATGCTAGAAGCAATTCCACCTTGTGGCAATCCTAAACGTTGTTTATATAAATAATTATTGAATAAAATATAGTTATGGAAAATGATAAACCTAGTCAGAGTTTTAAATGCTGAAGGAGTTATGCTAACATTTAGATTTAAATACTGCAAATTTTCTACAAAAAGTTTATTTATAATATCAAACATATCTTTAATATCAATATTATTAAAAAGATCATTGAAATCAAAAGTTTTTATACCAGTAATATCAGTAAGATTTTTAATTTTATTTTTGAGTTGAAAACTATTTTTTAGAAAAAAATTACACTTGTTAGAAACAATATAACTATGTAATTTTTTAAGGATATTTAATAACATAATATTAGCATTAGAAGTATAGGCATTGCAGGCAACAGTAACAGTACGAAATTTAATAGGATCTTTATGAAATTTTGGAATTACAACTAAATAAGATAATTGTAGTTATTACATTTAGTTTTTATCAACTTATAATAATTAAATATATGCCTATTTTTAATTTCGATACTGCCATTAATCTTAAGAAAAATATTACTAGTATCCATAGTATCAAAAAGAAGTTGTTTATAATACTTTTTGCAAATAATTCATAGTTATTAGCCGCCTTGTCAACATAAGTAATAATAAATTTAGACTGTAAGTCTAGAATTGCTGAATGAATTTTGTTGAAATTATAGTACTTGATATTAGAAAGATGGTGCATATTATAAACTAAATCAAGTTTAAATTTCTCCAATAACTTAAATTTCCACTCATTAAAAAATTCCACTGGTTTATTATAATCAATAGCAATTTTGTATATAAAGAGATCCAAGTCTAAATTAAATTGAGTAATTATATCAATAAATTTGAATTTTGAGGGCATCCGAAATTTAGTACCATACTTCATCAAAGATCTAAGAGTAAGATTTTCCACAATATTGATATCACCAGTAATAATATGACCATGAGATGTATTGAAAAAAGATTTATATTTGGAATCAGAACAATAGCATGGAGGCTGATCATTAGAAGTAAGAAATTTAGCAAATTTATTGTAGTTTAATATTTTTATGCCTAAAGTAATATTGTATTTAAAAGTTTTTTGAATGATGAAGTTTTTGATGGGAAAAGGATTGGATGGATCATTAAGTAAATTGTGAATATGAAGTTTATTAAAAACCAGATGAGAAAAATTTATCACCAAGAGAGAGTTATTTATTTTTTGACCAGACTTTAAATCAAGTTTAATATTAAAACACTCAGCCCTATAGTGTAAAATATCAAAGAATACATCACTGAAGTGTGAATCAAAAGAATGAGAATGGAATACTTTAAAATATTTAAGAAGATACTTCTTTTTTATTCCAAAAATAAAATTACGTATAACTTTCCAATTATAAGACTGAAGAAAAATACTTTCTAAGGATTTGAGATTTTGTAATATATATGAAATGTCCAGATGTTGGGAAGACGACCTAGAAGATCCCCTAGAAGTTCTAGTAGTCTTTTTAAATAAAGAGTGGTTTAGAGTTTTATAAATATTACTGTAAAATTCAATTTTTGAAACCTTGGAATAAACAATATGTTGTTTATTATAAACATTAGAATTTAAACCAAAAGGATAAATAGTATTCAGTAATTTAATATATTGTGATTCAAGTAAGAGACGTTCATTCAAATTCTTCTTAAAATTAAGAATTTTCACAGTAATATTATTGAAGTCATGTTGATGGAAGTGCATATATTCAAAATTAGTAGTAAATTGACGTGATTTTTTAATATCAGAGCGATGTAAGTTAATCCGCTTGTGTAATGGATTACTAGTTTGTCCAATATATACCATATTGCATAAATTGCACTTGACAGAGTAAATAATATTAAAAGCCTTACAAAATGTAACATGAGAAGAGCTATCTCTAAAATGAGAAGCATCAGCAAGAGGGCAAGTAAGACATCTAGTAGAATTACATTTTTTGAAAAATAAA
Organism: Salticus scenicus; assembly: GCA_963930645.1. Lineage (NCBI taxonomy): Eukaryota > Metazoa > Arthropoda > Arachnida > Araneae > Salticidae > Salticus > Salticus scenicus. Next base: position 261,308,937 of record OZ005655.1, on the reverse strand, counting down.
TTGCGAAGAGGAGGATGATATAGGTAGCAGGATGACGATCCAGAGTAATCCCTATACATTACTCTATACCGAGCACAAGACAAACCATAAGATTTACCTTTTTTGCCAGGCGCTAGGAATTTACTAAGAACAACCATTTAATGAATAAAAGAAGATAAATATTAGATATATAATAAATTGAAACAATAATTATAAGAAGTATTGGAATTTAACTAAGCTTGCAAAATTATAATAGAAGCTTGATAAATTCTTAAAAATAGATAAATATGTTTTCCTATAAAAAAACTAAAACTTTAGAGAATCTTGAGTAAAATAAAAATTTTTTGAGCAAAATAATTCTTTTAAAATTCTAGATTAAAATAAATGGAGCACAAAATTGTATGAATACAAAAACAACCTTTAGTAGAAAAGTATGAAAAATGTATTAATATTTACAATAAGTAGTCATAGCCATGATGAAAATTCATCAATGATATATACAACAATATATACAATAATAAGTTATTTAAAGTAGACCCCTCCCCCCCCCAAAAAAAAAAAATAAAAAAATAATTAAATAATTAAATAAATAAATAATAATAAAAAAAAAGAATGACTAACAAATAATAATAATGTAGTAAAACACACAATATTACCAGTAAAACTATTAGTTCAATGATTCAAAAGAAAAATGAAAGTGCAACATAAGAGAATATCAAAGTGTAATGAAAGTTTGAAAATTAAAAAATAGTACCTAGAAACTTGCTAAATGATTGATGAAAGTAGTTCAAAATGATCATTAAATTGTAAAACACTGAATGAGAATTGTAATACACTGAACAAGAATTGATATAAGAATTGAAATAGTGTTATAAATAACAATAATAGTAATACAATATAAAATGCGCAACAGCAGCTATAAAATGATGTATTTAAAAAAAAATTGTGAAAATTAATAAACTGCTTAAGTAATAGCAAAAATTGTGCAAACACATAATGAAATAAAAATAAAAATAATAAAATATTAATAAAAAGCTTCATTTCCAAATAAAGCGCTATATGCAGCATTACCTTAGAAATGAAATAAATATAGAAATACATTAATATAATCAGTGCAAAAATGTTTTTATGAAATTTAAAGATGACTCAACTTCAGTATCAAAACAATTCCTCGGATCACAAGCTGAGACTACCCATATCAAATCAAAGAATTATTAAAGAAAAATCGAAATAAATATTGGAAATTGGAATGAGAAAAAAAGCATTATTTGCATTCTAACGTTGTCAAGGGCCTGGTAGAATGCAAATATGCTAAAATATGGATGTTTTTCTGTAACAAAGAAAGCAAAAGCTAAGAATTTCTTTGTTCGCAGGCCCGAAACACCCATAGAAAATCCATTAAATAAGAAGATAAAAATAAAACTATAACCTAATATGAGAATCCAAAACCATATAAAATGAAGAGTAAAATAAAAATACAAAAATTCAACTTACTGAATAAAATATTTGAAATGAACACAACTCAAAAAAGAAATAGACATAGCCAATACAGAAAAACGAAGATCATAATAAAACGACGATCATAATAAAACAGTTACCTAAATATGAAAAACCATAACCATTTAAATGTAAGATTAAAATAAAACCCATAAAATTGTAGATGAATAAAGATTACTTTAACCTTTCTAAATGAAATTGAAGCAATAAACGTTGCACATGTAAAAATGTAACAATCAGTTAGCAGTTAGATCCACAGTTAATTAGTTCAAAATAGCATTAACCATGGAGTAATTTTTAGGATTCACAGTGGAATTCAAGTAAGGTAAGGAGTCAAATCCTTAAAATAATCAGATGATGATTCCTAATATTGAATCATGAATAGTGCTGCCATCTGGAGTAATGAGATGAATTTAATGGAAAAATACGATCAAATAAATAAATAATAAAAGATATAGATTATTAAAGAACAAGAGAATATATATATATGTATATATATATATATATATATATATAATGTCTGTACTAAATAGCCAAGAAGCAGGGAAAATAGTAAAAGAAGACCAAAATTTTTTTTATTTTTTATTTATTTATTTATTTATTTATTTATTTTTTTATTCAAATAATCAATGTATTTGATTGAAAACCAAAAAATAATACCTAAAATTTAGACATAAATTTAAATTTGAATAAAATTTATGAGGAGAAAAAAAAATTATTAATAATAAATAAATAAATAATTAAAAGAATTCTTTTATTAAGTGTTTGGGATAGCCATTAATTAATGCTAAATTTTTAAAGAATCGAAATTGTAATTTTTGATGTTTATCAGACACTAAATATTTGATCCTTAGATTAAAATTAAGAAGAATATTGACAAATACAGATTTATGTAAGCATGTTTTAAAGTTAGTGAAAAAATTTACCTTTAAGGGGAAATCTTTCTTTTTATCGTATAAGTCAAATTCTAACTGGCCATTACTATTAAGAATAATTTTTAAATCTAAGAAATTAATGACACTAGAATCCAAATCAGTACTACTTAGAGACAGATTTTCAGGATATTTGACAGGTAAGTCTAGATTGGTGTGATGTTTATCCAAATATAATATAATTATATCATCTATGTATCGTAGTAATTTAAAGTTAGTACACTCAATGTCACGCTCATAATAATATAAGTATAGATCAGCTAATATGCTAGAAGCAATTCCACCTTGTGGCAATCCTAAACGTTGTTTATATAAATAATTATTGAATAAAATATAGTTATGGAAAATGATAAACCTAGTCAGAGTTTTAAATGCTGAAGGAGTTATGCTAACATTTAGATTTAAATACTGCAAATTTTCTACAAAAAGTTTATTTATAATATCAAACATATCTTTAATATCAATATTATTAAAAAGATCATTGAAATCAAAAGTTTTTATACCAGTAATATCAGTAAGATTTTTAATTTTATTTTTGAGTTGAAAACTATTTTTTAGAAAAAAATTACACTTGTTAGAAACAATATAACTATGTAATTTTTTAAGGATATTTAATAACATAATATTAGCATTAGAAGTATAGGCATTGCAGGCAACAGTAACAGTACGAAATTTAATAGGATCTTTATGAAATTTTGGAATTACAACTAAATAAGATAATTGTAGTTATTACATTTAGTTTTTATCAACTTATAATAATTAAATATATGCCTATTTTTAATTTCGATACTGCCATTAATCTTAAGAAAAATATTACTAGTATCCATAGTATCAAAAAGAAGTTGTTTATAATACTTTTTGCAAATAATTCATAGTTATTAGCCGCCTTGTCAACATAAGTAATAATAAATTTAGACTGTAAGTCTAGAATTGCTGAATGAATTTTGTTGAAATTATAGTACTTGATATTAGAAAGATGGTGCATATTATAAACTAAATCAAGTTTAAATTTCTCCAATAACTTAAATTTCCACTCATTAAAAAATTCCACTGGTTTATTATAATCAATAGCAATTTTGTATATAAAGAGATCCAAGTCTAAATTAAATTGAGTAATTATATCAATAAATTTGAATTTTGAGGGCATCCGAAATTTAGTACCATACTTCATCAAAGATCTAAGAGTAAGATTTTCCACAATATTGATATCACCAGTAATAATATGACCATGAGATGTATTGAAAAAAGATTTATATTTGGAATCAGAACAATAGCATGGAGGCTGATCATTAGAAGTAAGAAATTTAGCAAATTTATTGTAGTTTAATATTTTTATGCCTAAAGTAATATTGTATTTAAAAGTTTTTTGAATGATGAAGTTTTTGATGGGAAAAGGATTGGATGGATCATTAAGTAAATTGTGAATATGAAGTTTATTAAAAACCAGATGAGAAAAATTTATCACCAAGAGAGAGTTATTTATTTTTTGACCAGACTTTAAATCAAGTTTAATATTAAAACACTCAGCCCTATAGTGTAAAATATCAAAGAATACATCACTGAAGTGTGAATCAAAAGAATGAGAATGGAATACTTTAAAATATTTAAGAAGATACTTCTTTTTTATTCCAAAAATAAAATTACGTATAACTTTCCAATTATAAGACTGAAGAAAAATACTTTCTAAGGATTTGAGATTTTGTAATATATATGAAATGTCCAGATGTTGGGAAGACGACCTAGAAGATCCCCTAGAAGTTCTAGTAGTCTTTTTAAATAAAGAGTGGTTTAGAGTTTTATAAATATTACTGTAAAATTCAATTTTTGAAACCTTGGAATAAACAATATGTTGTTTATTATAAACATTAGAATTTAAACCAAAAGGATAAATAGTATTCAGTAATTTAATATATTGTGATTCAAGTAAGAGACGTTCATTCAAATTCTTCTTAAAATTAAGAATTTTCACAGTAATATTATTGAAGTCATGTTGATGGAAGTGCATATATTCAAAATTAGTAGTAAATTGACGTGATTTTTTAATATCAGAGCGATGTAAGTTAATCCGCTTGTGTAATGGATTACTAGTTTGTCCAATATATACCATATTGCATAAATTGCACTTGACAGAGTAAATAATATTAAAAGCCTTACAAAATGTAACATGAGAAGAGCTATCTCTAAAATGAGAAGCATCAGCAAGAGGGCAAGTAAGACATCTAGTAGAATTACATTTTTTGAAAAATAAATTGCGAAGAGGAGGATGATATAGGTAGCAGGATGACGATCCAGAGTAATCCCTATACATTACTCTATACCGAGCACAAGACAAACCATAAGATTTACCTTTTTTGCCAGGCGCTAGGAATTTACTAAGAACAACCATTTAATGAATAAAGAAGATAAATATTAGATATATAATAAATTGAAACAATAATTATAAGAAGTATTGGAATTTAACTAAGCTTGCAAAATTATAATAGAAGCTTGATAAATTCTTAAAAATAGATAAATATGTTTTCCTATAAAAAAACTAAAACTTTAGAGAATCTTGAGTAAAATAAAAATTTTTTGAGCAAAATAATTCTTTTAAAATTCTAGATTAAAATAAATGGAGCACAAAATTGTATGAATACAAAAACAACCTTTAGTAGAAAAGTATGAAAAATGTATTAATATTTACAATAAGTAGTCATAGCCATGATGAAAATTCATCAATGATATATACAACAATATATACAATAATAAGTTATTTAAAGTAGACCCCTCCCCCCCCCCAAAAAAAAAAAATAAAAAAATAATTAAATAAATAAATAATAATAAAAAAAAAGAATGGCTAACAAATAATAATAATGTAGTAAAACACACAATATTACCAGTAAAACTATTAGTTCAATGATTCAAAAGAAAAATGAAAGTGCAACATAAGAGAATATCAAAGTGTAATGAAAGTTTGAAAATTAAAAAATAGTACCTAGAAACTTGCTAAATGATTGATGAAAGTAGTTCAAAATGATCATTAAATTGTAAAACACTGAATGAGAATTGTAATACACTGAACAAGAATTGATATAAGAATTGAAATAGTGTTATAAATAACAATAATAGTAATACAATATAAAATGCGCAACAGCAGCTATAAAATGATGTATTTAAAAAAAAATTGTGAAAATTAATAAACTGCTTAAGTAATAGCAAAAATTGTGCAAACACATAATGAAATAAAAATAAAAATAATAAAATATTAATAAAAAGCTTCATTTCCAAATAAAGCGCTATATGCAGCATTACCTTAGAAATGAAATAAATATAGAAATACATTAATATAATCAGTGCAAAAATGTTTTTATGAAATTTAAAGATGACTCAACTTCAGTATCAAAACAATTCCTCGGATCACAAGCTGAGACTACCCATATCAAATCAAAGAATTATTAAAGAAAAATCGAAATAAATATTGGAAATTGGAATGAGAAAAAAAGCATTATTTGCATTCTAACGTTGTCAAGGGCCTGGTAGAATGCAAATATGCTAAAATATGGATGTTTTTCTGTAACAAAGAAAGCAAAAGCTAAGAATTTCTTTGTTCGCAGGCCCGAAACACCCATAGAAAATCCATTAAATAAGAAGATAAAAATAAAACTATAACCTAATATGAGAATCCAAAACCATATAAAATGAAGAGTAAAATAAAAATACAAAAATTCAACTTACTGAATAAAATATTTGAAATGAACACAACTCAAAAAAGAAATAGACATAGCCAATACAGAAAAACGAAGATCATAATAAAACGACGATCATAATAAAACAGTTACCTAAATATGAAAAACCATAACCATTTAAATGTAAGATTAAAATAAAACCCATAAAATTGTAGAAGAATAAAGATTACTTTAACCTTTCTAAATGAAATTGAAGCAATAAACGTTGCACATGTAAAAATGTAACAATCAGTTAGCAGTTAGATCTACAGTTATTTAGTTCAAAATAGCATTAACCATGGAGTAATTTTTAGGATTCAGAGTGGAATTCAAGTAAGGTAAGGAGTCAAATCCTTAAAATAATCAGATGATGATTCCTAATATTGAATCATGAATAGTGCTGCCATCTGGAGTAATGAGATGAATTTAATGGAAAAATACGATCAAATAAATAAATAATAAAAGATATAGATTATTAAAGAACAAGAGAATATATATATATGTATATATATATATATATATATATATATATAATGTCTGTACTAAATAGCCAAGAAGCAGGGAAAATAGTAAAAGAAGACCAAAATTTTTTTTATTTTTTATTTATTTATTTATTTATTTATTTATTTTTTTATTCAAATAATCAATGTATTTGATTGAAAACCAAAAAATAATACCTAAAATTTAGACATAAATTTAAATTTGAATAAAATTTATGAGGAGAAAAAAAAATTATTAATAATAAATAAATAAATAATTAAAAGAATTCTTTTATTAAGTGTTTGGGATAGCCATTAATTAATGCTAAATTTTTAAAGAATCGAAATTGTAATTTTTGATGTTTATCAGACACTAAATATTTGATCCTTAGATTAAAATTAAGAAGAATATTGACAAATACAGATTTATGTAAGCATGTTTTAAAGTTAGTGAAAAAATTTACCTTAAAGGGGAAATCTTTCTTTTTATCGTATAAGTCAAATTCTAACTGGCCATTACTATTAAGAATAATTTTTAAATCTAAGAAATTAATGACACTAGAATCCAAATCAGTACTACTTAGAGACAGATTTTCAGGATATTTGACAGGTAAGTCTAGATTGGTGTGATGTTTATCCAAATATAATATAATTATATCATCTATGTATCGTAGTAATTTAAAGTTAGTACACTCAATGTCACGCTCATAATAATATAAGTATAGATCAGCTAATATGCTAGAAGCAATTCCACCTTGTGGCAATCCTAAACGTTGTTTATATAAATAATTATTGAATAAAATATAGTTATGGAAAATGATAAACCTAGTCAGAGTTTTAAATGCTGAAGGAGTTATGCTAACATTTAGATTTAAATACTGCAAATTTTCTACAAAAAGTTTATTTATAATATCAAACATATCTTTAATATCAATATTATTAAAAAGATCATTGAAATCAAAAGTTTTTATACCAGTAATATCAGTAAGATTTTTAATTTTATTTTTGAGTTGAAAACTATTTTTTAGAAAAAAATTACACTTGTTAGAAACAATATAACTATGTAATTTTTTAAGGATATTTAATAACATAATATTAGCATTAGAAGTATAGGCATTTCAGGCAACAGTAACAGTACGAAATTTAATAGGATCTTTATGAAATTTTGGAATTACAACTAAATAAGATAATTGTAGTTATTACATTTAGTTTTTATCAACTTATAATAATTAAATATATGCCTATTTTTAATTTCGATACTGCCATTAATCTTAAGAAAAATATTACTAGTATCCATAGTATCAAAAAGAAGTTGTTTATAATACTTTTTGCAAATAATTGCATAGTTATTAGCCGCCTTGTCAACATAAGTAATAATAAATTTAGACTGTAAGTCTAGAATTGCTGAATGAATTTTGTTGAAATTATAGTACTTGATATTAGAAAGATGGTGCATATTATAAACTAAATCAAGTTTAAATTTCTCCAATAACTTAAATTTCCACTCATTAAAAAATTCCACTGGTTTATTATAATCAATAGCAATTTTGTATATAAAGAGATCCAAGTCTAAATTAAATTGAGTAATTATATCAATAAATTTGAATTTTGAGGGCATCCGAAATTTAGTACCATACTTCATCAAAGATCTAAGAGTAAGATTTTCCACAATATTGATATCACCAGTAATAATATGACCATGAGATGTATTGAAAAAAGATTTATATTTGGAATCAGAACAATAGCATGGAGGCTGATCATTAGAAGTAAGAAATTTAGCAAATTTATTGTAGTTTAATATTTTTATGCCTAAAGTAATATTGTATTTAAAAGTTTTTTGAATGATGAAGTTTTTGATGGGAAAAGGATTGGATGGATCATTAAGTAAATTGTGAATATGAAGTTTATTAAAAACCAGATGAGAAAAATTTATCACCAAGAGAGAGTTATTTATTTTTTGACCAGACTTTAAATCAAGTTTAATATTAAAACACTCAGCCCTATAGTGTAAAATATCAAAGAATACATCACTGAAGTGTGAATCAAAAGAATGAGAATGGAATACTTTAAAATATTTAAGAAGATACTTCTTTTTTATTCCAAAAATAAAATTACGTATAACTTTCCAATTATAAGACTGAAGAAAAATACTTTCTAAGGATTTGAGATTTTGTAATATATATGAAATGTCCAGATGTTGGGAAGACGACCTAGAAGATCCCCTAGAAGTTCTAGTAGTCTTTTTAAATAAAGAGTGGTTTAGAGTTTTATAAATATTACTGTAAAATTCAATTTTTGAAACCTTGGAATAAACAATATGTTGTTTATTATAAACATTAGAATTTAAACCAAAAGGATAAATAGTATTCAGTAATTTAATATATTGTGATTCAAGTAAGAGACGTTCATTCAAATTCTTCTTAAAATTAAGAATTTTCACAGTAATATTATTGAAGTCATGTTGATGGAAGTGCATATATTCAAAATTAGTAGTAAATTGACGTGATTTTTTAATATCAGAGCGATGTAAGTTAATCCGCTTGTGTAATGGATTACTAGTTTGTCCAATATATACCATATTGCATAAATTGCACTTGACAGAGTAAATAATATTAAAAGCCTTACAAAATGTAACATGAGAAGAGCTATCTCTAAAATGAGAAGCATCAGCAAGAGGGCAAGTAAGACATCTAGTAGAATTACATTTTTTGAAAAATAAATTGCGAAGAGGAGGATGATATAGGTAGCAGGATGACGATCCAGAGTAATCCCTATACATTACTCTATACCGAGCACAAAACAAACCATAAGATTTGCCTTTTTTGCCAGGCGCTAGGAATTTACTAAGAACAACCATTTAATGAATAAAGAAGATAAATATTAGATATATAATAAATTGAAACAATAATTATAAGAAGTATTGGAATTTAACTAAGCTTGCAAAATTACAATAGAAGCTTGATAAATTCTTAAAAATAGATAAATATGTTTTCCTATAAAAAAACTAAAACTTTAGAGAATCTTGAGTAAAATAAAAATTTTTTGAGCAAAATAATTCTTTTAAAATTCTAGATTAAAATAAATGGAGCACAAAATTGTATGAATACAAAAACAACCTTTAGTAGAAAAGTATGAAAAATGTATTAATATTTACAATAAGTAGTCATAGCCATGATGAAAATTCATCAATGATATATACAACAATATATACAATAATAAGTTATTTAAAGTAGACCCCTCCCCCCCCCAAAAAAAATAAAAAAATAATTAAATAATTAAATAAATAAATAATAATAAAAAAAAAGAATGACTAACAAATAATAATAATGTAGTAAAACACACAATATTACCAGTAAAACTATTAGTTCAATGATTCAAAAGAAAAATGAAAGTGCAACATAAGAGAATATCAAAGTGTAATGAAAGTTTGAAAATTAAAAAATAGTACCTAGAAACTTGCTAAATGATTGATGAAAGTAGTTCAAAATGATCATTAAATTGTAAAACACTGAATGAGAATTGTAATACACTGAACAAGAATTGATATAAGAATTGAAATAGTGTTATAAATAACTGTTGGAGTAGCGAACGATTCATTTTAATAAATAAAACAGATGCGCCTTTAATTGCGCATGCGCGTGAAAGAGAGCTCTCCAACTGCTCCCAGCGAAGCACGCCAGAGTTAGAAAAGGAATGTAGCTGTGTGCAACGGCCTTGGTGGCCATTATTACCTGTGTGGTTAAATAACTAAAAATGTACGAAGTAAATGTACACTTAAATACTATTTTAATTCTACTTATTTTGAATGTGTGTAATGTAAATCGTCTTGTTTATCGTCTACAATAAATGTCAGCTATATATATATTCAAGAATTTCGTTTTAATGGAACTCATATTACAACAAATGGTAGCAGAGCGTGGTTATCTAGGAAATTCTTGAAATCAAAATTCTGAAATAATTAGTCCAAAAGAAAAGAATGGAAAGAATAAATATACCGGAGTTAAACGGTAATAATTATTTCGTATGGGCTATGAAAATAAAAGCAGCCCTATCAATTAAAAGACTCGATTCTGTTATTACAACGGTGAAACCAGAAGGACTGAGCGCAGCGGAATCTCAAGAATGGGATCTGAAAAACTCCGATGCAGTCGCCTATATGAAGCTTTCTCTATCCGACGAACACGCTCTTCAATTTTCTAATGAAGAAAATGCCAAAATCTTATGGGAAAATATAAAGAACACTTTTACTGGGCAATTAGAGGATAGAAGAATAGACGCCGGAAATGAACTGAAAAACTTACTGATGAAACAGAATGAACCTGTAAATGATTACATAGCACGTTCAAAAGGACTAGCTGTAAAATGTCAATCGTTAGGATTGGAAATTTCTACAAGAGAGTTGGTCTATCACACATTCAGAGGACTATCGGGAAACTTTAGCAAAATCAGAGATGTGTTGAAAACACAAAGGGAAAAATCTATGGAGGAAGTTTTAGAAATCTTAAGAGAGGAAGAAGCAAACTTGAATCCGCATAATGAACAAAATAAACCCGAAGCGTTCTTCGTAAAGAAGGATAAGAACAAAAAACTGTGTTATATCTGTAGAAGGAGTAATCATCTTGCAAAGGACTGTTTTTATAAAAACAATTCACAAAGAACATTTAACACTTATGGTTATAAAGGACATAAAAATCGAAAAAACAATTCTCGTTTTGATAAGAAAGAAGAAAAGAATAATTCTGTTTTTAGTGCTTCTACTATTGATTTATTGTGTGATAATGTTTTCGTTTTAGATTCCGGGGCGACCGACCATATGGTAAAAGATAAAATCTGGTTTGATAAATTAAAACCAGAAAGTAAAGAAATCTTCTTGGCAGGTAAGGATGCAAAAATTATGTGCCATGGCACCGGAAACGTCAAAGCAAAAACCGTAAGTAAAAATCCTGTTTATTTAACTATCAAAAACGTGTTATTTGTACCAGATCTTAGATATAATCTTTTGTCGGTAACTTCATTAATGGATAAGGGATGCAGCATTAAATCTACTAAAAATTCTGTACTAATTTTTGATAGTAATAATAAGTTAGTTACTAAAGCATATAGAAATAATAACAAACTTGAAATTAATTTAGAACCAATTACTAGTAAAGAATGTAATGTTGTGATGAATGATATTAATTATGAAACCTGGCATAGTAGGTTATGCCATTTAAATCCTAACTATATGCTTAAAATGAGTGATTATATAAATGTAGATATCATAAATGATTTTAATTGTGAAATTTGTGATATAAGTAAGGTAACTAGAAAAAATCATCCACCTGTTAATATAGAACAAAGTTCCGAAATTCTAGAATTGATTCATATAGATTTGTGTGGGCCAATTAATCCTGTGTCGTTAGGGGGTGCTAAATATTTTATGATTTTAGTGGATGATTATTCTGGCATGTACTTTACTTATTTTTTGAAAAATAAAAGTGAGGTATATGAAACATTTTGTAATTTTAAGAGTAAACATGAAAATTTAACTGGTAAAAGAATCAAAAGGCTCAGGTCAGATAACGGCCTGGAGTTTGTAAATGAAAAATTGGATAATTATCTAATTAATTCTGGTATTTCACATGAAAAAACGGTTCCTTATAATAGCGAATCGAATGGTAAAGCGGAACGTGGAAACAGAGTATTACTAGAAAGAACTAGGACTATATTATACGAAAGTCAGTTACCATTATATTTTTGGGCAGAAGGTATAAACTTTAGTACACGAGTTTCTAATGTAACACCGCGTAAAGGAAAAAATAAAATACCCCTAGAAATTTGGACCGGTAAAAAACCTAAATTAAATTACTTAAGAAAATTTGGTTGTGTAGCATATTTTCATATCCCTAAAGTATTGAGAAATAAATTTGAAATTCCAGGGAAGAGAGGAATTTTTCTAGGGTATAGCCGTGAACGTAGGGCGTATAGAATTTATAATCTAGAAAGTAAAAAAGTAATTGAGGAAAGATCGGTCAAATTCAACGAATCATTAAAAGGCAGTTCATTTTTTGAGAAAAATAATAATGTCTGGGATATTCAATCATTCTATGATTCATCCCCAAATGAAACCGAAACTCAAACAACAGAAAACAAAATTCCGCATTTAGAACTCTTTCATGAGAAAAATGAAGAAAGTAGCATATCGAAATCCTCTACTTCTGGCGCGCCAGCAGAGGGGAGCGCCAAAGGGGGGAAGCAAATTGAGCAGAGTTGCAGAGTCGAAGCCGGAAGTAATTTGGAATTACGAAGAAGTGAAAGAATAAAAAATAAACAAATAGTGAGTAATTTTACGGAAAGTGTCCCAAATAATTATTTAGAGGCGAAAAATGGTATTAATTCTCAAAATTGGGAAATAGCGATGCAAAATGAAATGGATTCATTAAATAAACATAATGTTTGGGAGATCGTTGATAAGCCAAGTGACGCAAAATTAATAAAAAGCAAATGGGTTTATACTAAGAAACAAAATGATTCAGGTAACATAATTTTTAAGGCAAGGTTATGTGCAGCGGGTTATAATCAAATTAAAAACGTCGATTATTCGGAATCTTTCTCACCTGTTCTGTGCATGGAAACATTTCGTTTGCTAATTGCAATTGCCGCTAAATTAAATTTAATTGTAAAATTCTTTGATGTAAAAACCGCGTATTTATACAGTAATTTAGAGGAAAATGTATACATGTTACCACCGCAGGGTTTTGAGGGGTCTATAGGTACAGGAAAGGTATGTAAATTAAAGAAAAGTATCTATGGCTTGAAGCAAAGCGGGAGAAACTGGTATTTGAAAATAAAATCTGAATTAGAGAAATTGGGATTAGTACAAACAGCTTCAGATAATTGCATATTCATTAAAAGTGATAATGATAAATTTCTTATTTTGAGCATCTATGTGGACGATTTCTGTATTTTCAGTAATAATCAAGAAATGTATGAAGATATAATCTCCAAAATTAGAGTAATATTTGAATTACATGAAAATAATAAATCAAAATTTCTAGGTATAGAAATACTACAAAATAACAACGGTATCTATTTGTCACAGACTCAATACATTGAGTCATTACTAGCTAAACACAATCTAAGTGATTGTAAAACAGTAAAAACCCCAATTGTTAAAGGAGAAGATAAAAGCTTACCACTCACAAATGAAACTATTGATGTAAACGTGTATCAGGAAATTATAGGTGAATTATTATATTTATCTAACAGAACGCGTCCAGACATAGCTTTTGTAATTACTTATTTGTCACAATTTAATCATAAGCCTGAAAAAAGGCATTTTTTACTTGCAAAAAGGGTTTTAAGATATTTAAAGGGAACTAAAGATAAAAAATTATTCTATAGTACAGAATTTGGGTATTTAAATGCAAGTTCAGACGCAAGTTGGGGGAATGCAGAAAATGGAAAATCATTTTCTGGTGGTGTAATTTTGTTGGGTAATTCATTAATATCATGGAAATGTCATAAACAAAAAAGTGTAAGTTTATCAACTTGTGAAGCAGAGTTGTTTGCTATTTCAGAAATCTCTAAGGACATAACATGGATAATAAATTTATTATCGGAATTAAACTTTAAAAATTTTATAAACAATACTGTATCACTGAGTTCAGATAGTCAAGCAGCCATACAATGGGCTAATTGTGCAAGATCATCCAACAAGTCAAGACACATAAATCTCAGATTACATTTTGTAAAGGACTTGATTAGAGACAAAACAATTGATCTGTATTATACTCCAAGTGAAGCCCTAATGTCAGATTTCTTGACAAAGGCTGTAAACGAGGAAAAACTGTTATATTCAATGGAACATATTTCTTTAATTTCTTAATTTTATATATTATTATGTGTTCATCCTGTATTATGTTATATTTGTATTTATATTTTTTATTTTTGTGTAGATTAAAATGCGTCGCTCGCAGGGGGGGTGTGTTGGAGTAGCGAACGATTCATTTTAATAAATAAAACAGATGCGCCTTTAATTGCGCATGCGCGTGAAAGAGAGCTCTCCAACTGCTCCCAGCGAAGCACGCCAGAGTTAGAAAAGGAATGTAGCTGTGTGCAACGGCCTTGGTGGCCATTATTACCTGTGTGGTTAAATAACTAAAAATGTACGAAGTAAATGTACACTTAAATACTATTTTAATTCTACTTATTTTGAATGTGTGTAATGTAAATCGTCTTGTTTATCGTCTACAATAAATGTCAGCTATATATATATATTCAAGAATTTCGTTTTAATGGAACTCATATTACAACAATAACAATAATAGTAATACAACATAAAATGCGCAACAGCAGCTATAAAATGATGTATTTAAAAAAAAATTGTGAAAATTAATAAACTGTTTAAGTAATGGCAAAAATTGTGCAAACACATAATGAAATAAAAATAAAAATAATAAAATATTAATAAAAAGCTTCATTTCCAAATAAAGCGCTATATGCAGCATTACCTTAGAAATGAAATAAATATAGAAATACATTAATATAATCAGTGCAAAAATGTTTTTATGAAATTTAAAGATGACTCAACTTCAATATCAAAACAATTCCTCGGATCACAAGCTGAGACTACCCATATCAAATCAAAGAATTATTAAAGAAAAATCGAAATAAATATTGGAAATTGGAATGAGAAAAAAAGCATTATTTGCATTCTAACGTTGTCAAGGGCCTGGTAGAATGCAAATATGCTAAAATATGGATGTTTTTCTGTAACAAAGAAAGCAAAAGCTAAGAATTTCTTTGTTCGCAGGCCCGAAACACCCATAGAAAATCCATTAAATAAGAAGATAAAAATAAAACTATAACCTAATATGAGAATCCAAAACCATATAAAATGAAGAGTAAAATAAAAATACAAAAATTCAACTTACTGAATAAAATATTTGAAATGAACACAACTCAAAAAAGAAATAGACATAGCCAATACAGAAAAACGAAGATCATAATAAAACGACGATCATAATAAAACAGTTACCTAAATATGAAAAACCATAACCATTTAAATGTAAGATTAAAATAAAACCCATAAAATTGTAGAAGAATAAAGATTACTTTAACCTTTCTAAATGAAATTGAAGCAATAAACGTTGCACATGTAAAAATGTAACAATCAGTTAGCAGTTAGATCCACAGTTAATTAGTTCAAAATAGCATTAACCATGGAGTAATTTTTAGGATTCACAGTGGAATTCAAGTAAGGTAAGGAGTCAAATCCTTAAAATAATCAGATGATGATTCCTAATATTGAATCATGAATAGTGCTGCCATCTGGAGTAATGAGATGAATTTAATGGAAAAATACGATCAAATAAATAAATAATAAAAGATATAGATTATTAAAGAACAAGAGAATATATATATATATATATATATATATATATATATATATATATATATATATATATATATATAATGTCTGTACTAAATAGCCAAGAAGCAGGGAAAATAGTAAAAGAAGACCAAAAATTTTTTATTTATTTATTTATTTATTTATTTTTTTTTTTTTTTAGATTCAAATAATCAATGTATTTGATTGAAAACCAAAAAATAATACCTAAAATTCAGACGTAAATTTAAATTTGAATAAAATTTATGAGGAGAAAAAAAAATTAATAATAATAAATAAATAAATAATTAAAAGAATTTTTTTATTAAGTGTTTGGGATAGTCATTAATTAATGCTAAATTTTTAAAGAATCGAAGTTATAATTTTTGATGTTTATCAGACACTAAATATTTGATCCTTAGATTAAAATTAAGAAGAATATTGACAAATACAGATTTATGTAAGCATGTTTTAAAGTTAGTGAAAAAATTTACCTTAAGGGGGAAATCTTTCTTTTTATCGTATAAGTCAAATTCTAATTGGCCATTACTATTAAGAATAATTTTTAAATCTAAGAAATTAATGACACTAGAATCCAAATCAGTACTACTTAGAGACAGATTTTCAGGATATTTGACAGGTAAGTCTAGATTGGTGTGATGTTTATTCAAATATAATATAATTATATCATCTATGTATCGTAGTTATTTAAAGTTAGTACACTCAATGTCACGCTCATAATAATATAAGTATAGATCAGCTAATATGCTAGAAGCAATTCCACCTTGTGGCAATCCTAAACGTTGTTTATATAAATAATTATTGAATAAAATATAGTTATGGAAAAGGATAAACCTAGTCAGAGTTTTAAATGCTGAAGGAGTTATGCTAACATTTAGATTTAAATACTGCAAATTTTCTACAAAAAGTTTATTTATAATATCAAACATATCTTTAATATCAATATTATTAAAAAGATCATTGAAATCAAAAGTTTTTATACCTGTAATATCAGTAAGGTTTTTAATTTTATTTTTGAGTTGAAAACTATTTTTTAGAAAAAAATTACACTTGTTAGAAACAATATAACTATGTAATTTTTTAAGGATATTCAATAACATAATATTAGCATTAGAAGTATAGGCATTGCAGGCAACAGTAACAGTACGAAATTTAATAGGATCTTTATGAAATTTTGGAATTACAACTAAATAAGGATAATTGTAGTTATTACATTTAGTTTTTATCAACTTATAATAATTAAATATATGCCTATTTTTAATTTCGATACTGTCATTAATCTTAAGAAAAATATTACTAGTATCCATAGTATCAAAAAGAAGTTGTTTATAATACTTTTTGCAAATAATTGCATAGTTATTAGCCGCCTTGTCAACATAAGTAATAATAAATTTAGACTGTAAGTCTAGAATTGCTGAATGAATTTCGTTGAAATTATAGTACTTGATATTAGAAAGATGGTGCATATTATAAACTAAATCAAGTTTAAATTTCTGCAATAACTTAAATTTCCACTCATTAAAAAATTCCACTGGTTTATTATAATCAATAGCAATTTTGTATATAAAGAGATCCAAGTCTAAATTAAATTGAGTAATGATATCAATAAATTTGAATTTTGAGGGCATCCGAAATTTAGTACCATACTTCATCAAAGATCTAAGAGTAAGATTTTCCACAATATTGATATCACTAGTAATAATATGACCATGAGATGTATTGAAAAAAGATTTATATTTGGAATCAGAACAATAGCATGGAGGCTGATCACTAGAAGTAAGAAATTTAGCAAATTTATTGTAGTTAAATATTTTTCTGCCTAAAATAATATTGTATTTAAAAGTTTTTTGAATGATGAAGTTTTTGATGGGAAAAGGATTGGATGGATCATTAAGTAAATTGTGAATATGAAGTTTATTAAAAACCAGATTATATATATATATTTAAGCATAGAAATAAGCTTATACATTTTTAAAATAAAGAAAAAGTCCTTGTTGCCATTAATATTGGTGCCTTTAATTTTTTCATTAATTTTTTTACACTAAATTTAACAAAAACCTCAGTTTATTTGGATTCGGTAACAACTAAAATTCTCTGAGTATTTTCATTTCCGTACCACTTCCTAATAACAAACGTAAACGAAAATAAATATGGTTAATTAGGTTTGTGATGGATTTAATTAAGCTCTGGGATTTCCTGACAGAAGAGAGATACAAAAAGATCCACTTTTATCTTTAACTTTGCTTATGGTCAAGAAAATAAAGAATAAACAGCAAATCGCATGGAGAGTCTGTTTGTTTCTGTTCTATATTCAATAAATTCTTCTTTTAATGGTCAATCCAATTTTTAAAATCATTAAACTATTACATTTATCATGAATTTCTTGACGGAAACGTGATTTTGACGTTAGACGAAAAAGAAATTTTTGAATCGGTGATTTATTAGCCATTTGGTTTTTCATCTATGAAATGAAGTCGAATAGATTTTTATTCTTTAATATTTTTAGAGTGTTCATTTAATTTGTACAACAGATAACGTATCTAAAATGATAATTTTTATTTAAAATTAGAACTACTGCCGCAAAAAAAGAAAAAAAAAAGAAGTGTGCTGATAAAAAAGTAGATGGACTATTGAAGATAAGTTAGATGTTGCATTTTTTTTTTTTTTTTTTTACTCCCTTGGATATTGAAACATGCATAGAACAAATGAAATTATTTCTTTCCTTTGCTTTCTCATATTTTACGATCAAAGGGATATTGTTAAATTGCAGACTTTTTTTAAATATAACATTAAACTAGTGTGTTGTGGCCACCATATGACTTTCATCTATATTTTTTTCCTATACAAATTCACTCAGTAAAAATAATTTATTAAAATTATTATTTAAAAAAAAAAATCTTCCACGATAATGCATACGATTTCCATATTAAAGAAGAAGGTAAAACACTAAAAAAAAAAAAAAAAAAAAATCCATTTTATTCTCAATATTAAAAAAAAAAAAAAAAAAAAAAACGATTTTTTTTCGTTAAAAGTAAAAAAAAAAAAATGATAACTTTGTTTTAAATGATCACAGATCTATAGTTCAACCATTCGTTTTAAAGGTGTTGACGAGATTTTTCGAAAGATACCCATCTTGAAAATTTACTCCCCCCAGCGATGCCCCTACATGCACAATTTTTTTTCCTAGTTAGCTACTACTATTATCAATAATTCAACTTAATTTTACAATGGCAAGTCAAAAACAACTCTCATTATGTGCATTTATGCGAAATTTTGTCCTATACTGTCATGTTAAAAATTTAGAAAAAATGCGATTACAGCGCCACCTGTTGAGCGATTGATCCCCAAATCTAATCAGCACCAGTTTATGTCAGGGTCCAACTAAATACCAAGTTTGGTTAGTTTCATTCATTGGCTCGTGAGATACAGCGTCCAAAAATTCGTGATACACGCACACAGGCAGACACACAAACAGGCATTTTCTAAAAACTATCAAATCGTGTTGAGGACATCCCAAAACGTGTAAATCCTTCAAAAACCGGAGCTCGAAAATTTTCACGAATCCAATACTTTCTCTATATTACATGTAGAAGAAAGTAAAAATTACCAACTCAAACTCAAACTTAATTATCTTGTTTTATTTTTTATTTCATTTTGCACGCGCGACATTTATTTTCTAATTCAAATTATTAAAACAACTTTTTTTTTTTTTTTTTTTTTTTTTATACTGTCCGTTTAAGAAAAAGAAAAAAAACTAGAAAAAGTTTGATGAAATTCTGGCAAAAGCAGAATTTAGTTTAGTGGGATGTTTCCAAATTATAACATCGTTTTCAAATTATTCAATTATATTTTCGATAAATTTTCGATTTCGATAAATGTCCAACTATCATAAGGCTGGTATCGTAAAAATCCGTAGATTGAGACTAATAATCTGCAGCCCCCCCCCCAAAAAAAAAAATCGTATTAGTTTTTTAAATAATATATATAAAATTTTGTGCGAAACATGATTTATTTTTACAGGACTTTACTACGACAGGACTTATTTTAATCTGTTCTTCCACATAAAGACATGCAGGAAATATGCTTAGTTCCCTGGCATCGGTTAATATATTTATTTCTTAAAACTTTTTTGGATAACTTTTGCAGAGAAATCCTTTAGCGGCTTTTAAATTTTTGTCGTCATTTTGGCTATGAATTAAAATATTTATCGCAATTGCATAAGTAAAAATATTAGCGAGAAACTTCCGAGCTTCTTTGGTACCAAATTTGAAATTTCTCCAAGGGGTTTTATACTAGCTGTTCCATTTCTTTAGCTCGATTTTTCTGAATTTTATTTTAATTATTTAAAAAAAAAAGTTTACGCGATCATTTTTTCTTTTTTTGACGTAAAAATAAATATATTTACTTACTTAATTACTTATTTTTGTCAAAAAAATCTTTTTAATAATTTTAAAGTTAAACTACGTTTTTCATTTAACATATTTTGAACCAATTATCCAATTGAATTGAAAAATATGGTTTAGCTAGATCATTTTCTCATGAAAAAGTGCACCAATTGTTGATAAAATATAATAATCCAGGCATATACAACGATAAACTTTCATTTATATATTTAGATTAAAAACGAAAATGTTTGCACGGATATTCAAGGTGAAAGATAAAAATTGGTAACGATGCTGTCTGAAAGAAACAGTACAATCTGTCACAATAAAAAAAAAGAAATTAAAAATGGTATTATTAATAATCAAATAATAAAAATAATTATGACAATGATGATGATGATGATGATGATGATGAATTTTATTGTTAATAAAAAATGATTAAAAATACGATTTTCCCGATTATGAAACGGTAAAGAAGACAATTTTAAATAAAACACTTTTAAAAATTTCCTCTGTCATATTATATAAACAAACAAGCCAGTATTTTAAATTATTCTGGATGCTTGCATGCAAATGTACTAAAAAAAAAAATACCGATTAGTATTTTCTCATTTCTCCAAAAAAGGTTATATTAAACAAGTATTTAGTTTAACGGAAATAGATGATTATTAAATATAACTAAGATATTAAAAAATGTATATATCAAAATGCACCAGTCTGAAAAAAGGAAATATTTTAAGAAATGTTAAAATTTTCTAAATAACAGAAATTTTTAAAAGCTGAAGAAGAAACGTTTACGATGAATTAACGTAACATGTACCAGTATGATCGATAATAAGCAGGTTTTGCAATTACAGTTATTGGAAATAAAATAAACAAATAAATAAAACATGTTTTCTAAAATGAAAGAAATGTTTTTTGTACCTTGGAAAAGTTGAAAATAATAGATTCGCTAATGCAAAATAATCAAAAATAATATTAAATAATAATTAAAAAAAAAAAAAAGTAAAATCTGGGAAACAAACTTTAAAAATGACTAAAAAGTGTGCTTAAAATAAACTAAAATATTACCATTTAATAATGCTATCGCAAGTGTTGCATATTTATGAGAAATAGTTATAAAAACTCAATTAGTAACACAAGTGATCTTATTTTATGTAGTTACGTAAAATATATTAATTCTCTTGAGATTAAAGAAGCATTAATATTTATTACGTGTAAAATTAAGGAACATTATTCTGGATAAAAAAAAAAAGGAATTTTGAAAGCTTTTGATTGCACTTCATAAAAAAAAAAAAAAAAGAGAAAAACCTGTTTGTGTTATTTCATTTTTTTTCCAGAGAAAATCTTTGATGTTAATTATTAATGGTTTTATTTTTAAGCTATATTACTATCTTTTTTCTACAAAACAATTGAAATTTTAAATATTTCTTTTAAACTTATACATTTTAACATTATGTTATTGAATTAAATAAATATTTTTGTATATAGTTTAAAAAAACATATACTTCTTCGAATGTATAATGTATCATATTCAAGCAAAATAAGCTGCTTCATTTATTTATTTATTTATTAATTCTTTATTATTATATTCATTGATTGCATATCAATATTTTAGATATCAACATAATTTCATCATGAAACAAAGAAAGGAAGGTTCCTTCCTCAAAAAATCATCTGTGTCTAGGTGGTAGAGTGGTGATGTTAGGATTAACGCCAGTTGACTACAAGGGAGGTCCTAAGAATGTTCTCCACAGGGTTTTTTCTAAAGGGGGTCTTAGCCCGTTTTTATGCGTGATTATGTAAAATTAATGAAATCAAATTGCAAATGTAAACATTACGTCACGATACTAAATGTGAAACGTCATACTAAAAAGCCAAACACTCTCTATTTCAAAATCATCTCTCAAGCTTCGATCATGAATGGTTGTTATTTATCAGACATTGCGCTCTCAGTATGTATCACACATTCACAAATTTTAACATAGAGAGGCTATTCTTATACACACTACGTATGCAAGCATTTTAACATGTTTATGAATAGGGATGCTTATTAAGTAATACACATTATAACTCGGATAAGGTTTTTGTTCACACACATTTTTTGTAAAAGGTTAATAAATTTATAAAAAAATCTATTTCGAATTACACGTCTCTGTGTGAAATGTACAGACTTTTTCATTTATATTTTCACGCGAAATTTATTGAATACATACCCATTTTTTTTAACATGATTTTATTTAGTTTGGTTTTTCTGTCTATGTTAAATGTTGTATTTAATTTTTAACCTACATCCACTAAACTGATTTTGCACAAAATTTGCACACGAGTTTACAGTCAATGGTAGTACAATGTGTAAGTAATTTCAGCAACATATCGCACCAAGTGCAGATGGCAGGGGCAATACCTTATTCTATTGATCTGGAAGCTTATAGTTATGTTATAGGTCCCCTTCCCACGAATTGCATCAATTTTGATGAGTATACGAGTTGTAATGTTTCTACAGAGACATACACATGCCAAAATTTTATTAGAGTCTATGGTCTTTAAATATTTAAAGTTCGACAGCGCCTAAATGCCTTATTCAGTTGAACTAAAAATGAACAGGTATGGTACAGGTTCACGTCACACCATTTGTATGGATTTTTATGAGTGTGAGATTTAATGTTATTTTACATGGACACAATATAAAAATTATTTATCTTTATGTCCAGTGAACGTAAATAATTTAAAGCGTGATGGCGGCTAAACATCTTATCGAATTAAGCAAAAACTTTTGTAGTTATGTTATAGGTCACCGTCACACGACTTCTATAGATTTGGTGACTACAGAATTTATAGTTCTTTTACAGGGACAAAAGAATTTCATTATTATTCGGATAATAAATACTCGAATTATTTTCAGTGCACTAGCATCTGAACTCTACATTCGATTAAAATATAAATTAGCAGCCATCTTATAGGTTATCCTAGCAAGAACTATGAAGATTTACATGAATGTAAGACTTATTATTACTTTTTTTAAACAGGAATACAAAGTTGAAGTATTTTACATTGCGCTCTATGGGCTCAAACAATTTCAAGTTCGTTTCAGTAACAATAAATTTTTCGAAAAAAAAAAAAAAAAAAAAGATAGAAATTTGATTATGCGAAACTACCATTTATAGTTCTTTTACAGGGACGCACAACAGAATTTGTATGTATTACGACACGAAATTCGAGAAGAAAAACTAAAACGCCACATTATGATTTTTCCCCTTCGTTTATTTGCGTTATTTATTTTCGTTACTTCTCTACTTTAAATTCATCTACTATTCTCTACTTTAAATTCAATTCTACTTCCTCTACAATTTTCTACTTTAAATTTATATAAACAACCGTTAATTTTAATTATTCAAAAATTCGAATAAAGTCACTCCACATTTTTTCATAGATAAGAAATTAATTTTAAATATTCTTTGAAACGTTCTTTTGAAAAAAAAAAAAAAAAAAAAAAAAAAAACACTGCATATGTTAAAATTTAATATAAAAGTCTTATTTTATAGTAATAAAAAAATAAAATTGTATGCGTTATTTTAAACATTGATTAAATAAATTTTTACATTTTCGAAAACATATTAAAAAAAGTACTTATTTCTTTTCATATATTATAAAAATGTATTAATATGAACTAATCTCAAAATTATTTAAGTTCGCTTGAAATATATAATTAATTCATTTATAGCAATAAAAACTCCTGTATAATCTATTATTTTTTTTTTTAATATTTATTTATGGTCATTTATGTACCATTAATTGAATGGAAAAAAAAACTCAATTTCTCCTTTATGATAAACATTTTAAAAGATGTAAATCTAATTTTATTAAAAATGAAGCATAAATAAATGTGTTTTTAATTCTCAAATACATATATCTTTTCAATATTATTCTAAAAATACAATAATTTAAATACTTAAACAACCATTATGCAAAGATATTCTTTTTATAAGAAAAAAAAAACTGCAACATGTACTTTTCTGTTACTAACGTATTTCAAATCTAAATTAAAGTAGTCTTTATTTATATATTATTTTAAAAAAAAGCTTAGATTTAAAAGCAACATCAATTTGAAAAATGTATATGTTTCCTTTTCTATGTATGTTTTCTAAACAGAAATATTTCTTTCTCTTTGTGGTAAAGATTAAATGTCTTTTTAAGTAATTTTTGTTTAGTATAAAAAAGATACTTTGTTTTAAATATTTTTTTTAGATGTTTTATCTTACGTATTTACATTTATACGCGTAATATAAAATTGATATTGATGTATGGAATAATTATTTTTAGACTTTCCCAATGAATGCCAAGTTTTATCATTAAAAATGCATTTTTCAAATATAATAAATCATTTTTTTCGATAAAAAAAATCTTCTAACATAAATTACATTTTTTTGAAAGAAATATATGTTTTTTAAAATTCATAGCTAATTGCTTTAGCAGTGGCTTATATTTATGCGTATGAGTTTATTTCAATGAGCGTATTTTTTTATTTTTTATTTTTTATAATTATCATTTTACTTATAAAATATACATGTGTGTGTAAACGTATAATTAAGTAGGTAAGTAGGTACAAATATACGCAAAAGTGTTAAAATCGATCAATGGGGAAAAAAAAGCATTATAGCTTTCTTTATAAAGTTTAACGCAGTGTATATATATATATATATAATAATGATTTATTAAGCGTAGTAAAAGCCAAGCAACAGATACAAGATCACTGAAACCACAAAGACCGATAAGAATGAAAAAAAAAAATTACGTAGGAGAAGCTCAGAAAGGTGAAAAAAAAAATCATGAGGGGATGAAATACACATATTTAAAGAAACCAAATTTATTAATTAACAGCCTGCAAAACAAACGAAACAATAAACTAACTCAACAAAATCTTAACAGAAACACTTAAACTGAAACGAAATTTATGAAAAAATAATTTAAGAAACTTAAGAAAGGATGGAAGGAGGCAGGCGGCTATTGAGCTACAACTACAAAGGATGCTAGTTCTTGATTTTCAACGAATGGTCAAAAAATCAAAGCCATTTTTTTTTCTTTCATCTGTAGGAATGAAAATATTTTTTTTAATGTGTGGTAAAACAACTTTTGACTATCGTACAAGCGGGAAATGAGCAGATTATAGGAGGATTAAATAGCTGATGCTTTATTATTATTACTTTTTTTAATCCTACCATAAATGACACAATTACTCAACGAATTTAAAGGTATTTAGAGACGGTTCGAGTCATCTACCTAATATTTCCCAAGCACTTTAATTGGCCAAATAACTGGAGATTTGTCAAGGCATTTAAAGATATAAACGTGTCGAATACATAGTTTTGAACTGTATGTAAGGTAAACGCACCAGTAGTGGACTTTAAGGAAGGACATTTTCCGGCTCTTTTTTGTGTAATTTCCTAAATTTTAGAGTTTCAAAAAATAATTAATATTTCAGACCTTTACTAACTCTTTCTTAACACGACTGTATTATGAAAATTGCTAATTGTAGCATTTATATATGTAAAAAATCAAAAATCTCAAGAGCTTAAAGTGAGCCAGTAGTGGACAGACTAAAAACCAAGTAGTGGACGCATTTCTGTTCCAGTAGTGGACCCCTTTGAATTTTTGCTTTAAAATTCAACTCTAAAATTGCTAGATTACACAATTGTGTCTACTACTGGATCTGGCATTAAAAGTCACGTGAGCCAGTAGTTGTCAGGGCTGTTCACTATTGGTCATGATGACATATTTTGGCACCAGTAGTGGACACCCATAAAAATTCTATGTGTTAATACAATATTTAAAAAATAGAACAATAAATGAATTCTGCATACTTATTTTAGTCATATGAAAGCAAAAGGTAGAAGAAATTAGTTAAAAATAAGCAGAGAGCGAGCAAATAAAATTTCATTTCCTTATTCAAAGTGATAAGAAGAAAACGGAAAATCACAAAAAGTGCAAATTGTTTTAGTTAAACTAACATTATTTTAAAACTAATGGTTGGAATTATTTTTTGCTAAAGGGTTTAACAGTAAAGGACTATAACTCCCTTCCTGAACATTGCTTGAATCTTCAGAATTTTTAGGTAGCTCAGTTTCCGAGTTTAAAATTAAAAGTGTCCACTACTGGTACAGGGTCCACTACTGGTGCGTTTACCTTACATGATCGTTATTTTATTAGAAAACAGAAACTAGTTGGATAGATACTATATATATAGTGCCATCATATACTATTGATAGCATCGAATACAAAAACCCTCTATGTATTTACATGCTTTGAGAATACCTCAAAATACAACTAACAATTATCGGCAAAGCTGAGAGATAGTTGTCCACATTATCACACCTGGTGTAATGCATGTATGCTTGTCGTAAAAGAATGTAAAAGGGAACATCTGACTTTTCAGGGTATTTCTTTAATGCATAATTTAATACAATTATACTATTGAAAACGAAACATAATTATCCTACATTATTTACATGCTTATATAAACTTCTCCCTTTGGATATGGTTTGTTGAGAATTCGTGATTAGTTTAAAGTGTCACAAAAAAATCTAGATATATTATGGGATATATGTTGTAATTGCTCGCCGTATATTTTTAATTGTTTAAACAAAATGTATTTTTAATTATCATCGCAAAGATTAAGTGGATTAAGGATTGATAAACATGATTGGTAAATATACTGAGAAATGGAAAATCAAATCTTTTTTTTTGTGTTAGAAATATAAATTGCTTCATATTTAACTAGAACTTATTTAAATTTCGTAAATATAGTTAATTGGAAAATATAGTTAAAAGTCCAATTCACCATATTTCTCTTTGATTTTGATTTATAAATCCTTTCGTATTTTGCTAGAACTAATTTAAAACTTGTCGTTTTACGTTTAATTTTCTGAATATATGAAAAAAAAAAATGTTAGAAAGGAGAAAAAAATAGAATTCATTCTATGCAATTGCAAGTAATATAGGTCTAAATAAACGTATATTTAAACTATTTATTTAAAATATACATTAAATATAAATATTTATTAGAAATCCCTATTTTAAACTAACAACATTACCTAAAATGTCAGAATTTGTATTTATATTTAAGATTATTTTCTCAAGGGAATGAATTTTGAAGAAACTGGACATATTTTTCCTATTTTCTGGTATTTAATTCTTCATTGTAGGGAGTTCTAATATCATAATAGAATTTTGAAATAAATTTTAAACTTAATCAAGGAACGCGGTGGCGTTCCGCCCCGCCAAGCTAAAACAAACACCCGCCAACGAAATTTACAAAGTAGGAAGTCAATGGTGAACGCTACAAGTGTATATTATGTCGACATAGCATCTCGTACTTTTCGACTACCTGTATCTCAGCTCCCTGATCTCCAAGACATATGATTTTTTGCACAGACCTTAAGCATACCCTTAAGACAAAACATACAAACTTGCATGTTGCTCCTAATTAAGGGGCCTGAGTTATATAACTTTGAAAACCCGAAATTTCCCTGTTACATTCTTCTTCTTCTTCTGCTTCTTGTAATTGTTAAGACAAAAACTTTTGACGGCGATTGAGCCTAGAGTTCTGCAGCTAATGAGCTGAAAATTTGCATGGACATTCCTTCTGACCTGCACCAGTGCCTTTTTCAATCAAAATTTTTTTTGGTCGGGTTACTGCTGCCTACGGCAGTGTTACCAGTACTCATCTTGCAATCGCTTTTTAACTAACTTCCCGACTAGCTAGACATTTGAAACTTTCAGGATAGCTCATAACACGGTGACAATACATTTTTAACACTTTTAGTCAACTGTCTCGGGTATCTACTGCCTTCGGCAGCGTTTATATGATTCGACAGAAAATTTATTTAACTAATTTCCCCGACTAGCTAGACATTTGAAATGTTCAGACTAGTTCAGAACGCGGAGAAAATGCATTTTTTTATTACGTTTAGCCAATTGCTTCGGGTTCCTGCTGCCATCGGCAGCGTTACCAGCCCAACGGTTGCAATCGAGTTTTAACTAACTTCCCGACTAGCTAGGCATTTGAAACTTTCAGGATAGCTCAGAACACGGTGACAATACATTTTTTAACACTTTTAGTCAACTGTTTCAGGTCCCTACTGCCTTCGCCAGTGTTTATATGATTCGACAGAAAATTTATTTAACTAATTTCCCGACTAGCTAGACATTTGAAACTTTCAGAATAGTTCAGAACACGGTGAAAATGCATTTTTATAATACTTTTAGCCAACTGTTTCGGGTTACTGCTGCCTTCGGCAGCTTTACCAGTACACATTTTTACACAATTTACAATCGCTTTTTAACTAACTTCAATACAAGCTAGACATTTGAAACATTCAGGATAGCTCACAATACATTTTTTAACACTTTTAGTCAACTTTCACAGGTCCCTACTGCTTTCGGCAGCGTTTATATGATTCGACAGAAAATTTATTTAACTAATTTCCCGACTAGCTAGACATTTGAAACTTTCAGAATAGTTCAGAACACGGTGAAAATGCATTTTTATAATACTTTTAGCCAACTGTTTCGGATTCCTGCTGCCATCGGCAGCGTTACCAGCACAAATCAGGATAGCTGGCACGGTGACAATACATTTTTAACACTTTTAGTCAACTTTCACAGGTCCCTACTGCCTTCGGCAGCGTTTATATGATTCGACAGAAAATTTATTTAACTAATTTCCCGACTAGCTAGACATTTGAAACTTTCAGAATAGTTCAGAACACGGTGAAAATGCATTTTTATAATACTTTTAGCCAACTGTTTCGGATTCCTGCTGCCATCGGCAGCGTTACCAGCACAAATCTCGCAATCGATTTTTAACTAACTTCCCGAATAGCTAGGCGTTTGAAACTTTTAGGATAGCTCAGAACACGGTGTCAATACATTTTTACCAATTTGAAAGTCATTTGAAGGCAAATGTTCTCGAATTTATAAATTTGTCCTCAAATGTCCGCAAATTAAAGCAGAATTTAACTCTGTCCTCAAATGTCCTTTCAATATGAGGAAGCTGCGATGATTTGTCCTCAAATTGGGTTTAAAAAATTTGGTCACTTTAGTGAAACCCAGTATCAACTTGAGTTTCACCAGAAAACTCAGCTTAAATAACAGCTGACAACATATAAATCACAGCACAAACGATACCATAGTCATAACATACAGAAATAAACTACAATTCAATGGTAGAGACTTAGTCAAGCAAAACTTTCTATTTCGTAAATCTTAGGGAGAAACTCACCTCAGTGGTCGGAACGGGACTCCTTTTATAGCCCGCGATTAATCCTGAATTTTACAGTAACTTCCGTAAAGTCTGGTTTCCATTGCAGTTGGAACTTCAAGGTTAAAAAAACCATTAATCACGCTCCCGACACAAAGAGCAAAATGTCTTGTCATCAGTTGTACCCTTTTTTTTTAATCAGATTTCGCAGTTACTTGAAAGGAAAGCGTGCAAAATTGACAAAGATATCTCTGAATCTGACCCCCTCAATTATCTCAGCTCGGGGTTAGAGCCAGGGACTTCCAACCGGTCGAACCAAAACGTCAAAGCATTCCAACAGCTTGACCACATCAAAGGATTCTGAATACCACCGCTCGTAACGGACTTCCAACCAACCTCAGTGGAAACTGCACTTAATAATCGAGTTACAGCTTGGACGATGGGTCTATCGATAATAAAGGTTTTTTTCACCAATATCGTCAAAATAGTTGTCAAGGTGCGATAAAGTCACCAAATTCATCGCCAAGTCTATTACGTGCCCTGATAAAGTGTGTTTTTAACGGAGAAGGATCTTTTTTAACGCGGAAACAAGCTAGAAAGGCGAAAAATTGACATTTTATAATGTGACTAAACCTTTTAGAAAGAAATCGCATAAAAAGAACTAATACTATGTAGAAATCTGTAACACTATATTTACATCCATGCATAACACGCACGATTTTTATCGATCTATTACACAAATACATTCATTATGCATACGTATTAAATTATAAAAGCACATACATAACCTGCAAAAAGAAGTGATATCTCATGAAAAAACAATACTATTGTAAAAGTCACCCCACCCAACAAAAACTCTTAACTTTCTTATGCATACGTATTATCTATATATTAATAGGCAAGCATAAAATTTGTAGTCCCTTTTTAACATATTAATTATGGGAGTAGAGGGTTGAAATCGGTATCATTCGAAAGGTATGGTTAGCCGGAAGGTGCGAATACAAATATTATTTTCTTACAATGTAAAGAAGGTATTAAAAAATACATTTATTTTTTATGCATTTTCCCCCATTTTTCCCTTTTATACTCGTATTCCTTTACATTAAAAAATATCTAAAAGTAGAAAGCTGTTAAATCGGGCAATTTCATAAAGCTCAAATAAAACCATAGACACACTAATAATGTAGCATCACTATACGCAAGCGAAGTGATGACGTCACTGTCTGTCCATGGAGCCATGAAAAAGATTTTCTAGGTTAATCGTCCATTGGATTTTTTGTAAAAAATCATTAAAAAATAATGAAAATTATCTGCCGATTTTAATTCCGATATTTGGGTATAGTTATATATAAGTTATTGTCTACATGTGTTTAATTGAGTTATTTTTTCTGTAAAATTGACAAAATTTTAATTTAAAATCACAAAACTCCAGAAACAAAAAAAAAAATGGCAAACTTCCAGTTTCGAATGTAAACATAAACATTTCATTTCAAAGGGTAATATTTAAACAATAAATATTCAACTAATATACTAAATAAAAGGAAAATGGATTTGTTACTAACTGCTGCATGTATAAGTAGACGATACGGAAAAAATTCCGATTTCCATTTTTTGCTGAATTTACATGTTTTGAGCTTTCTTTACGTTTCAATTAACTGAAATTGGCTACTTATTTTTTAAAAAAGTGTCTTTATTGCTAGCTTTTGTGGGTAGAAAAAGCAAGTAGAAGATACATAAAAACTTTTGATTTCCGGTTTTCGATGAATTTACACGTTTTGAGGTTTCCTTGCATTTTAATTAAGTGAAACTGACTACTTATTTTTATTTTTTAAAAAGTGGATTTATTATTCTTTCCACTGCATATATCAGTAGAAAATATAAGATTAAGAAAAGTTTTAGATTTTCGGTTTTTGATAAAGTTACACGTTTTGAAATTTCCTGAACTCAATTGGACCATTTTTGAAAAAATATCTTTTTTTTTTTTGTTCAAACACTGTACTTTATGAACCAATCGAATTAATTTAACAGAATTTGATACTTGGTTGGGCCTTGGTTTGACATGGTACCTATTAGCTTCTGGGCTGTATCACACAACAAGGGGCGTTTTCACGTTGCGATTTTCTCTCATTTCAGGAAAGGCTAACATCTACAGAGAGAAATAGTTATATTAAGTAAAACTCTGCTGATTCAGTTGCCGCAGCTGTGTTGCAATTGCATTCCGTTTAGGACAAGGCAATAACTTTGCTTTGCCTCGCTTTGCAAAAAAGAAAATAGCCGAGTTTCGACCAATGGGCGATACTAGTATTTATAAAAGCACATACATAACCAGCAAAAAGAAGTGATATCTCATAAAAAACAATACTATTGTAAAAGTCACCCCGCCCAGCAAAAACTCTTACCTTTCTTAAGCAGCCAAAAAAAGAATTAATATCAAATTTCGCCGCCGCTATTGAATCCCGGGTACTCAATGCCTAGCTTAATGAAGATCTGCCAATAACACTGCATGTATCTTTCTAATATATCCTAATCTCTTTTCAACATTCTTTGTTATCTGTGTTAGTTTTTTCGCTGCATTATAAAGTTATAATGTAAAGTATTTTTACGGCAAGGTGCGTCCTCTATGTAGAAGTTTTAATTAATAAAAAATTTAGTTAGTAAAGATTAAAATATTACGCACCCCGCCGTAAAAATACTTTACATTATAACTTTATAATGCAGCGAAAAAACTAACACAGATAACAAAGAATGTTGAAAAGAGATTAGGATATATTAGAAAGATACATGCAGTGTTATTGGCAGATCTTCATTAAGCTAGGCATTGAGTACCCGGGATTCAACAGCGGCGGCGAAATTTGATATCAATTCTTTTATTGGCTGCTTAAGAAAGGTAAGAGTTTTTGCTGGGCGGGGTGACTTTTACAATAGTATTGTTTTTTTATGAGATAGAAATATGCTTACTTATGCAGTTCATAACCGATCAATAAGTTCGATTTTCTGTTTTTTGAATTCCTTTGATAAAATAATTTGCAAGATATGAAAGGATTATATGAAAATAATGATGTGTATAAGATAAAGAATAGTAATTAATTTTAGAAAGATAATTAAACTTAGTTTTCTGATAGTTTTAATTTTCCGCTTTTATAATAAATTATTGCTTTGTAAATTTAAGCTAAATTATATACTTTTTTTTTTTTTTTTTTTTTTTTTTTTTTTGAAATTATAAATTAAACTACATTTATTTTTATAGTACAACCAGCACTAATTTACGTTTGAAATAGTAACTTCGTTGAATGAAAAAATATCGATATGAAATCAAATAAAAAAGGAAATAAATAAATAAATATTTTGTTTTGTAAGTATGGGTTATATACTAAGTTTTTTTTTTTTTTTTATGGTTGTGATATTATGGTATGGTTGTACGGTCAAAGAGTTATAATTAGGTAGCCATGATTTCGGAAAATATTTTCAGAAGGACGTACAATTAATTACAAAAATATTTTAAATAAATTAAATAACGATGCGATGCCACAGAAAATTCCACAAATTTATTTTTGTAAAAACTAAATTTTATGTAGTTTTCAGGTGCCTATAATCAACTAATCTCGATACAATAACATCAATATCCTGATACAATACATACAATATCCTGCTTATGTAGCTAGTTTTAGATTTCGGAAATTAGAGTTTCAAGAAATGGCTCCTCCCACACCACTTTTTTTTTCATTATTATTTTTAACTAGCTATGAAAGTTCTGTTTTATATGTCTTTATACATGTATCAGCTCTCTCTTACCAGAAAATTTTTAGATGTCTACTTTGTTAGGTCAATTTCATGTCTTCTGAACCCATTATCTATAAAAAGTGTAATAGTGAAACAGTAGGTAATAGAAATCGTGCGGTTGTTTTACACTAGACTTATTTTTATTTATTTATTTATTTTTTTAATGTTACAGTATCAAGATTTTTTACTTAAATTGGCCATGGGAACCTGGGAGTTTATAAGTAAATTTGTAATTTTTTCGAAATTGATTTTCCGATTTTTTCTGCAGCATGACATCTTGAATTACTTCGTTTTAAAGACATTTGAAATTGCAAGTATGTTCTTTTGACGAACAGTTACAAAAGTAAACACCAATTATGTCACAACATACACGAAAATCTACTTGCATATTTAATGAAATATATTTAAAATACTTTTACGAAATTCAAATTACGTTTAAGCTATACATCATAATAAAATTACATGAATGCATAGTACACATAACACTTATTTATTTAAACAAGCGGATGTGTTTAATATTCAGCCTGTATACATTTATATGACTAATATGAATTGCTGCATACATCTGAATAAACTTCTATATAAATATCCGTGTCTTTCATTTGATTTCACTTTCTAAACTTATAGAAAGCATCTCAACTTTAATTTCGAATGATATCATATATGTCTGCAAGTCGAATTATGTAATTGAATTTAATTGTGGGATAATTTAACTATAAATCTATTTATAATTTAATGAGAGAGAACTATTCAAACAAAATCTATTCATTCTTAAATCAGGAAAAGGCTTCGCATTTATAACCATTTTCATTCATTTCAGTAAATTAGATGTGATTCTATACAATTTGATCCCATAATGTTTAATTTAACATCGCACAAAATGTGATTTATGTAAAATTGTTGACAAATCATAGAAATGTTGAATGTAGTTTATAAAATATGTAACTATTTAATTGCTTGTTATAAATTTACCGAATAAATGTGATCATATTAATACTGTTATAAAAATTTGTTATAGAATAAGTTTTTAATATGGAACATGATTTTTTTACACAGGTAAATTCTAATATCGTTTTATCTATTTCTTACAATGACATCTTTTCTAAATCAATTACACAGCCATTTTAATAAATAAATATATAGCATAAACTAAAATTAACATAAGAGTTAATAATAGTAAAATAATAATTAGCACTGGAAAGTTTGTAAGTGTTACTTCATTTTAATTTTGCCTAAGATGGAAGCAAGTTCAAAAGTGTTTTTGTAATGTCACCGAGGGAAGTTTATTTATAGTTTCTGAATCTGTTTGTATTTTGATACTAAAATAATGCTTAAAATTGTTACAAAAAGCTAACAAGTTCTCGCTTTTTTTTCTTTCTTGTACGGCATTCAATGTCCTTGCTTCTGGATCATCATTCCCAAAGCTTTCAAAATTTCGATACAGTTGTGTAATATACTCGGAATGATTTTGCAAGTTCAGATAGCATCTGACATGGGTTTTCATTAAGGAATTCTGCCAATTCTTAACCTTTAAATTCTTAACCTTTTTGATGTGCCAGAGTGCGTTCTTTGACTTCAAAATCAAAATTATTATTTTTGAAGTGTCGAAACCGGTCTCTGCCATTTTCGGCAGAGCAGACTCACTGTAAATCTCAACAAGAATTCTGTTTGCTTCAGCTTCAGATTTCTTTTGAATGAAATAATGCAACAAAATTCCCTGCATATACTCGGCACAAAACTCAATAATTTTAAACGAGGAGAAAAATATGTTTATACCGTGTCGAAGTAACATACAATTAAGTTTAAGTTTACAGACATTACTACTTTGTAGATGCGCTATTATCTGAAATTACATGCATACGTAGTCCTGGCAATGCGATTTGTGAGGAAACAGCAAAAATTTATTTAGGGTTCTAATCAACATTAAAAGTTTAGAAAGAAAAGTTAGAGGTTCTGCACAGATCATAAAACAGTTTACAATTGTACTTATCTGCTACATAACTCAACCTTCAATGTAATTAATTCCATTTACTAATTTTTGAATATTTCATTTTTAACAATGTTGCACACACAAAAAAAAAAAAAAAAAAAAAAAAAAAAGTAGAAGTAATATGAGGCATATCAATTTAAATATTATATTAAGGGAAAAAATGCTATTTTTATTCATCAAAGTAACATTATATTTTCTTTATTTTGATGGTAGAGCTGAAATAAATCAGTGATTATTTAAAAACAAAGTTTCATACACATATTCACAGTGTCCCAACTCCTTCGGTATTTTAACCACTATTTCTGAATACATAAGTTCGTCTTCTAAGTGAAAATATTGTTACTAGAATTAAAGTTTAAGTTCATGCAGTAGAGATGAGACTCGGGTAAAATCAAATGTACATTTATTTGACTTAGAATTTGAGGGAAGAACAATCGCTACTACTTAAACGTGTACATTGTGAACTGAATAAAGCGTATTCAACACAATCAGCAGCGATGTAGTAGAATGAGAGGAACCTGTAAGGAACTTCTGCTATCTCCGACTGATATCGATTTAAATTTCGCCTTTTTTAAAAATACTATCACTGATGAATCAATTTTGCATTCATTCACATCGTAGCATTCACAAACTCCGTTCTAATTCAACAATGCCTAAAAACAGCGCAGATCACGATTGTTTTAAAAAAACCTTCGTAGAGTATTTTCTAAACAAGACTATTCCTTTAGTAATCTACTCGCGTAAATACGGCTGGGACTCCTTAAAAAGACTCCTCACAGAGTCATTCCACCAGTAGGCCTAGAACCCTAGTGTTACCAGTCGGTCTTAGCCCATAACCAAACAACTAACCTTCAATAATCCAAATATGCATTCAATATTTTTGTCCGTATTTTCAAAGTTCTTCCTAACATAATGATCTAATGAATCGATCTTGAAAGTTAAACATTAAAAGTCATGAACACCTACGTAACTTGTAAGGCGTTTTACAAAAGGAAAAGTCCTAATAAGATTACACACACACATATATATATTTATATATATTAACTAATATACAAATGATGTAAAAATTAAAGATATGTTGCATTGTATTTATTAAAAAAATAATTAAACACAAATCATTTCCCATTTAATTAAATAAAAATAGTATGATGACCGATGCTGCCGGTACGACTCTATACGCTTTTACTACAACTGCTCGTGAACATTTCGAAAACGCCGCATATAGTACATGCTACATGCATCCGAGCTCTTACTGTCACCTCAACATTCAAAGTTCATCAAATCACTTTTTATACCCATATATTCACAAATGATTCGCTTCAGGTGAGTTAGGAACTCGGTTTAACTCAGGATAAGGAAATCGGCTTTCTTTTGTAATATTACACATATAACATACAGTGCTTTCTTTATCAAGCATTCATTGGTTTTAATTTTGATTAATATATTATTAGTTTATTCCATGAAAATCAATATTTTGAAATCATGTGATACTATAACTTACAGAAGTGTTCATCAAAGCACGAGTTAGAACGCGACATCAGTCAGCGTTCAAAGCGAGAGCAAAAACAATGAGTAATAAATTAGTATACATCAGAAAATCTAAAATCATAAACTTGTAATTAATATTAAAACTAAACTACGATAAAAGAAAATAGTGATGTGAAATGCGTTCAGCCGCATGAAATTATAGGACATAAGTTTTATCACGGACAGTAATTTTAGTTTAAAACAGTTTCTTAGAAATTTCGTGTGAATTATGGAAGTTTTGTCTTGCATGTGCCGGGGCCGTTTAAGAAACATACAACCAGCCATTCATAGATGTGTCAACTCTTATTATATAAGCGCTTTGATGTCAGTCACGCAGAAGGATGAGATTTCCGCTTTTTTTGCACAACCACTATTATCATACAGAAATTTTTATCGTATGTTAACAGTAGTTTTTTGTGATTAAATAGTCTAGTGATATTTCAGAAAATACTGCTGGAAGCAGAAATATCCCTCTTTAGGACAGACATTACTTTTCTTTTCTTTTTTTTTTTTTTTTTTTTTTTCTAGAAATGAAACTACATCGGAAAAAAATTAAAATAATAATAAAAATTATCTCACAACGTCATATCACATTTGCATTCCAAATTATGATAAAAGTCAAATAAGACTGAATATAATTTTTGATAGGCTCATACTTTGCATTAATATATTGATCTTAAGGCCGCATTTATTTTATTAGCTGTAGAATAATGAATGAAAGAATTTTTGGAGAGAGTGATCACATTAAATAAATATCAGATAATGAAACTGAAACCTTTGGTTAAAAACCTTAAGCTGTCCCGACAAAGAAATGTAATTAATGAGTCGAGAAAAGAGAAAAGTTTGTTAAAGATAAATGTTATTTCGTAAGATTAACTGTGCAAAGCAAAGATATATATATATATATATATATATTGCTTTTTAAGATTTTTACTGTGTTAAATAAACGATTGCGTAGTATTTATATAATATTTATCTAGATGCAAAAGAATTCTTCAATGAATTACTTAGATTTATCATGTTCATTAATATTTATATCTAATTTGTCTTCTCCGTTTTTCGAAATGTATTTGCATAATTAATAAAAGTGAATGTTGCATTCAAATTAAACCATTGTCATTTAAAATCTACATATACTTTCCTAGATAAAAAAATAGCTCTTTTTAGTTACATTTTTTTAAATTAACAAAAGCATTTCTTTGAATTTGTTAATCCAATCTTAAAAAAAAAAAAATAAATAAATAAATAAAATAAATAAAATAAATAAATAAATTTATGCATGATCTAATTAAGCAATTAGATAGTTTGATTTCTTGACTGAATAAATTTAAGAAAATAACATTTTTCTTTTACATTATAAGACAGGTGATATTCCAATAATCTTACTTAGCATTAAGATGTAGTAGATTTCCAAAAGTCCTTTTGTTTTTCCAAACTTTTTTTTTCTTTGCGAAATAATAAGTGTTATAAAACGTTATAAAACTTTATAACATTATCTTATATCATAAAAAAATGTAAAAATTCTAAATAATAAAAAAAATTGAGTAAAACAAAATTGTAAATGTAATTTTACCTGATAGTATTGTATAAGATATCCTTTTTTTTTTTTTTTTTTAAATAATATTAACATTAATTAATGCCGACACACGTAGAACATATTATAGGTATCTTTGTATGTTTAAAATGTACAAATAAAAATATATATTATACTATCAAATAAAATATTCAGATGATAAATGTATAAATTACAATTATATAACTAATCAAATACAATTATATAGATTAAAAAAGAAGCATTTCCGTTATTTTTATTAATTTTTTTTTAGATTATAAAATATTGCACACTTTTCTGTTTGCACTATTGTCAGAATTATATATATATATATATATATATATATATATATATATATATATATATATATATATATATATATATATACATACTACTGGCCATTAAAATTGCTACATCAAGAAGGAATAATAATAACGGAATGAAATTTGATGGACACATATATTATAGTAGGAAGAACAATTGATTAAAATTTCAGGAAATTTGGAGTAGTATGTACTGAGAAAACAGTACATAAAGCAGCGACCTCTGTGAGCAACAACGGCACATATCTGCCTCGGAATTGAATCAAACAACGATTGGATGACATGTATGGGTAGAGCACTTCATGAAGCTTCAACACGATGCCACAATTCATCGATCGAAGTTACTGGTGAGTGGTGGGGGGCCAGTCGCTTTTCAACGATTAAGCAGTTATTTTCATTGGTGCGAGATCAAGAGAACGCGCTGGCCAGAGCAACAGTCGAACACACATTCTGTATCAAAGAAGGTCCGGACAATACAAACAACTTGCGGTCGTGCATTATCTTGCTTAAACTTTGCGCTACGGAGGCCTCGAATACAGGGCAGAGGGGCGGGCCTTAACTCATCAGAAATTTAATGGCCGCTGTTCAGAGTGCCAGGAATACGAACATGAAGTAAACGAGACGTGTATCCAATGTGAACCCATAACATCATTGCGAAGGATGGACAGTATGATGATGTCGAATCCCAGGTGGCAATGTGCATTATTCATAATGCCGTTACATACGGATAAGGCAATCTTGATGCTGTAAACAGGATTGTGATTTGTCTGAAAAGTGACTTCACGCCATTCCTGCGTCCAGGTTCATTGTTGATCACACATTAATGGCGCCCATATCAGTGATGCAGTTTTGAGGGTAATCAGAATTTTGGTAACCGCATACTGAGTCACCACCTGTATTGATGGTATGTGATACCATTGGATACACGTCCCGGTCACCTCTTGTTTTTATTCCCGCCTCTCTGAATACCAGCCATTACATTTCTGACGAGTTAAGGCCCATCGCTCTGCCCTATGTTCAAGGCCTCCGAAGCGCAACATTTAATCAGGACAATGCACGACCGAAAGTTGTCCATATCCTCTGGACCTTCATTGATGCCGAATGTGTTCGACTGTTGCTCTGGCCAGCGCGTTCTCCTGATCTCGCACCAATGAAAATGACTGTTTAATTGTTGAAAAGCGACTGCCCCCCACCACTCACCAGTAACTTCGATCGATGAATTGTGGCATCGTGTTAAAACTTCATGAAGTGCTCTACCCGTACATGTCATCCAATCGCTGTTCGATTTAATGCCTAGGCAGATAAGTGCTGTTATTGCTTACAGAGGTCGCTGCTTTATGTACTGTTTTCTCAGTACATATTACTTCAAATTTCCTGAAATTTTAATGAATTGTTCTTCCTACTATAATGTATGTGTCCAACGAATTTCATTCCGTTATTATTATTCCTTCTTAGTGTAGCAATTTTAATGGCCAGTAGTGTATATATATTAAGTACTTGCTTTAATATTTATTAAAAGGAAGATTTATTTTGTTCCCATATTAAAAATGTCTAGTCTGTAAGTACATAATTCGTAACATTTCCTAAAGATTTTTTGTATAAGCATTTTGTGTTATTAGAAAAAATATATCCCATTTTGAGACACTTTTAAAAAAGACACGTGTAACGTTTCAAATTAATAAATAAAACACTTTAAAACACGTATAAAAGTTTTAAAAACATTTAATTAAAAACTACATATTTCTAAGCTTTTCGCCCTGTAAAGTAGGGCATCATCAGGAAAACTACATGGTTTTGCACAGTGTGCAGCTGTGTTAAAAATATATATTCCATAAATCAGGTTAAAGCTACAGTTACATCGCTACTTTAATACAAAAAATTTTAGTTCATTGGTTGGAGCCATTCTACATTGA
Source organism: Salticus scenicus (assembly GCA_963930645.1). NCBI lineage: Eukaryota > Metazoa > Arthropoda > Arachnida > Araneae > Salticidae > Salticus > Salticus scenicus. The sequence continues at coordinate 261,268,229 of OZ005655.1, read as the reverse complement.
TACTAAAGCAACACTTGATTACTGCAACTTGCGTTGTAAAAAGTCAGTTTTGGATGGCTATTGAAAAGGCTCTCGTGGTGGTAATATCAAGGTGAAGAAAACTTTTCGAGCAGTGGTAGAGTCATTCTTTGGGAGGAGTCAATGGATGGAAGCTGAAACACTGGACTGGCGTTAACAACTGCTAGAAGAAACTTGTACGAAAACTTGTAGTAGAATGGAATCAAACCTTGAAGACAAACTGTGGATGGGAAACATGAAACTTGGAGTGGCGGTAACTATCGTTGGAGAAGGATGCAGCAGCGTCCATAGAAACTTAAATGAAACTTGAAATTGATGAGGTTACATATTGAAGTGGAAAAATATAAATGCAAGTTAAATATCTGGTTGTATAATATAATTCCGAATTTTAGGTAGGAAAGCTGCATCTTTGTGAAATTTATAGCAAAAAAATTTAGCTTCTCTTTCGAAATAATTAATTATCCGTGGATTTTCCACAACTTCTAAATGTCCATTTCTTTCTTTAAAAGTAATCTTTATGTATTTAATTATTTAATTTAGTCAAGATTTTTTTTTTTTTTTTTTTTTTTTTTACAGAAATATTTTTAAAATTTCAATTTATTCCTATAAAATAAAACCGAAAATATTTCTGTATTGGAAGAAATTTGTTCAAACACTGTAAACTATGACTTATAAAAATCAGAAACGCCTCAGGACCTTTAATTTTTTATTTATTTATTTATTTATTTTTTAATTGCTCTTGATGTTTGTGTGAAAGTATTGTTTTTCTAATATATTCAAGTTGATGCTTTTATCCAAATTAAATCTTAAAAGTTAAAAAAATAATAATAAAATAAAGTTTTAATTTAATATAAATTCAACTTGTTTGATATAAATTAATATTCAATTTGATATAAATTCAAGGTATAACTCTGTTAAATCATTTGCATTTGGCATTTATTATTTGGAAAAAAAATTCCTGGTAAGATTCTGCAAACAGTGATTGGATAGAAAAATTAAATTAACCAGTAAATTTAAAATTTTAAAATTAATTTAAAATAAGAAACTTGAATTACATAATGTAAATATATATATATATATATATATATACAGTCGGTAACAAAAGTGTCCGAAAACTAGCAAAAATGCCTATATAAAAAAGTACGTTTAATACAGTTTTACTAAATAAATCCTTGTCGAATCCTGCTCTTAGACTGACTAAGAACAGGATTCGACAAGGATTTGTTTAACAAAGCAGTAGTAAGTCTACTTTTTTTTACATAGGAATTTTTGCTAGTGTTCGGACACTTTTGTTACCGACTGTAGCTCTGTAAGATATAATTTTTTAAGCAATAAAACTTGCATGTCTTTGTCATTTACAGAAGCATCGATATAAATTAAGATCATGTGAGATTTTTTTTTTTTTTTTTTTTTTTTTTGTTTTATATTACTGAAAGATATGTCCTTGTACCGCTTAATGTTTAAAACAATGTTTAAACGAACAGACAATAACAGTAAATCAATAAGCCAAAACTATTTGGAAATGTATAAAAGTATGATTAAAATTATGGTAGTTTGTGATGTAACATCTTTAACAATTTTCAAAAAATTTGAAAATTGTTTATGAGTTCCGTTTGTCTCTCTGTGTGTCATTCTTTCTGCTGTGGTAAAATTGCTGTCCGTATGTCCGTCCGCGCTCTAATTTTAGTCAACATTTATGTAATTTCTTAAAACTCACCTATATTACTCAAGTTAATTAAGGTTTAATCCCTATTGAAAATGGGGGTAAATATCACAAATGGTTTGTGTGCGGGGATACCCGAAAAAAATCTAATGTATTGCTTTAAATATAAGATATTTCTGTAAACCGCATTTTAATACCTTTACTTTGTAAAATTAAAATGGAATTATTATTAATTATTCATAGGCACAAAATTTCTTTCTATATAATAGGGTATTAGGAATTTTAGGGCAACACAGAAATTACAGGCTATATTAAGGGATATTATTAAAAAATGCTAGACTTGCAATTTCGTTTACATTACGCATTTTTAACACTTTCTAACAATATTTTAGAGGGATTACGATATGAATTAGTCTATCTATCTTTCTGCTATAGTGACGTAAACCTATCTATCCGCCAGTTTGTCTCAACGTCTGTACATATTTTCAGAATTTCTTCAAAATTATATAATTTATTCAAGTTTACTATGGCATGTTTCCTATTTAAAACGATATAAACAGAACAACAAGTTTCTGTACAGAAGCATCTAAAGGAATGCGACTGCATTGCGTTCCATGAGAGGCATTTTAAAAAATCGTGTTTAAGTAACTTTGTATCGTAGAAATCATAATGAAAATAACATTTAACGTTCATTCTAAAGAAAATGTTTTCCATACAGTATTGTGTGTATAGCGCTAAGATTTACAGAGATACACTAAACTGTTCAGATACATTAAGGACTACAGTAGGAAATTGATCAAATTATATTTCCGTTTTTGTTAAACGTTTTTAACATTTTCCAACAAAGTTTAAGAGTGATTACGAGTTCAGTTAGTTTATCTGTCTGTATTTCTATCCGTTGTGTGATCACGTACAGAATGTACATTGAAGTTTACATGAGTAAAAGCAATAATTTTTGATAAAAACGTTACAGAGATTCAACAGAAAAAGTGATTCCGTTATATATTTTAATAATAGAAATTTTCTATAATCCATTCCGATGCAAAGAGTTTTAAAGGACAGCTAGAAAGAGCAAATGCCGACATTAAATGGACAATGAATAAAAGATAAAGTACGAAAACAGTTTTATTACTTTAAGAGATTTTAGTACTCTCTGGCTTAAAGCCTTTAAAATGAAGTTTACGTTTTAAATATCTACAAACTTCTATGAGACGTTCTTTTAAAAGTGCCTTTATAGAAATCGCTGTTTGATATTTTGCCGTTTATTAATATTTTTATATGTTACTGGGGTTATAAATATTTTATGAGATCGTTTATGTGTTCAATTTTCCAATAAGAAAAAGTACTTTATTTTGAGCGCATATACATTCTCGTAAATAAAAAAAAAATATAATGTAAGTATTAAATTTTGTAAAATTTATTCCCGCTGTAACACAGGTGTTTGAATGTCGGACTTAACAAATAAGAAAATGATTATATTATATTTTTTTTTCTAAAAGAGTAAGTTTATTAAAGCAAATTATTAAAAATCTAAAATAAATACATATTCAAGTTAAATTACATATTTTGAGAATTGGGTGATTTACAATATTTAAAGTTAATTGAGAAAAAAAATATGTTTCAATAGTTTAAATATTTGAATTTATTTTTAATGTTTATTGTATTTACATGGTGAAAAGAAAAAGTTAGAAATCATGCATTTTTATTTTGGTGGAACATCTATATATTAATAGGCAAACATGAAGTTTGTCGTTCACTTTTGACATATTAATTATGGGAGTAGAAGATTGAAAGTGGTATCATTCGAAATGTATGATTAGCCAAATTTTTAGAATACAAAAAGAAATTTTCTTACGATGTCAGGAATGTAATTTAAAATACTTTTAATTTTTACGCACTTTTTCATTTTACACATGTATTTTTTTTTTTTTTTTTTTTCTTTTTTTTTTTTTTGTATTAAAAAATTCCTAAAGAAGAAAGTTGTTAAATCTGGCAATCTCCTAAAACTCAAGTAAAACTATAGACGCAGTAATTTCTGTAGATGTAGCATCACTATAATCTCGAATACAAATTTTTCATTCTAAGAGACAACAGCCATTAGAGTGGTAAAAATTTGAGTGAAGGAGTGGTAGATCGAAAGTTTATTTTATTGAACATGTGCGCTCATTAAAAAAAGATTTGATTTATGAAAGTTCTAATTTTTTTTTTTTCAAGATAATTTTTCTTTCTTTTCCTTTCCTTTCTGTCTTTTCTTTTTTTTTTAAGACAAATTTTTAAACTAAAACATAATGCAATTCGATTAACTTAAATTGACTATTTATTTTTTTTTTAAAGTGGATTTATTACTAGCTTCTGCATATATAAGAAGAAAGTAGAAGATACACACACACACACACACAAAAAAAAAAAAAAAAAAAAAAAAAAAAAAAGAATCGATTTCTGATTTTCGATGAATTTACACATTTTATAGTTTTCTTGGATTTCAATTAACTGAAATTGACTACTTATTAAAAAAAAAGAAAATGTGGATTTATTATTCTATTTTCTGCATATATAAGAAGAAAATATAAAATTCTGAAAAATCTTTATTTCCGATTTTCGATGAAGTTACACGTTTTGAGATTTTCTTAATTCAATTCGACCACTTTTAGAAAATGTCTGTCTTTTTGAGTTCGAACACTGTACCTCATGAACCAATATATTTAATTTAACCAAACTTGATATTTGATTGGACTTTGGTTTGAATTTGTTCCTATTAGTTTTTGGGCTGTATCACCCAACAGGGGGGCACTCCCACGCTGTGACATCTTCTCACTTCAGGAAAGGCTCAGCATCTGCGATGTAACAAATTTAGAGATATATACTAATTAAAACTCTGGTGATTCAGTTTGAATGCATATCGGCCAACAAGTGGCGGTGTTATGTTGTAATTTAATCCCATTTTGGGAAAGACAATAATCTTCTACAATGTATAAATGTACGAAACTTGGCGATTGAGATGATTATTAGGTAAAACTATACTGATGCACTTTGGATACATGTTAGATGTCAGGTTGTGCTGCTATTCAGCAATATTTTTTGTTTATTGGAAAGCTATATCTCAGTTTCTACTGAATATAAATGTATAAAACATGATGTTTGAGTAATATTATCAAAAATTATCCTTATTGAATTTTTCGTGTACATAGGCCGAAATGTGATGCAACTAATACTTTATGTAGTTTATCATTGCATATGTAAAATATAACTATGAGAAAATATATTGATTAAATTTTTGTTTCTGTTAACCGTTAGGTGGTGCTGTTATGTAAAGTGATGCAGAAGAAAGTATTTTATTCGTGAAAATATGTGACTTCCAGTTTTCGACGAATTTTCATGTTTTGTGATGTTCTAAACACGATTCGCTCGTTTTTAGAACATGACTATTTGTCTTTGAGTGCGTGTGATGTTTTAGCGAAGTTTTGTATTTCATGTACCGTTGGACAGAATTTAAGTACGATTGATAATTGGTTAAACCTTGAGTTAAATTGGTGCTGATTATCATTTGAATAATGTCCCCCAATAGGTGGCGCTGCCCTGTTGTGATTTACTTCACTGAAGTCGAGGCTTTATCTCAACTTCTGTATTGCATAAACGCACCAAAACAAACATGGTGTATGAGTTTGATATTATGTAAAACTGTGCTGCTTTAATGTGTGTGCATATCGGCCGATAAGTATCGCTGCTGTGCTCAATTTAATTCCGTTTATGAGAAAACAATTGTTTTGCATTGCTTTGAAAAAAAGTGGTCGAGTTTCGATTATTGGCCAATACTAGTTTTAAATAATAAATTAAACATTTTCTTTTATGTGTACGGATTATTGATACAATTACATGTTTCTAAGGATAAATTATTATTACCATTATTATTATTATTTTTTTTTATTATTATTATATAACTTTTCGGTAGATGTCACAGCTTCCTATATGTAAAGATCATAATTTTTATAGTATTTTTCTCATTTTTAATATAAGAAATTATAGTATTAATTATAGCGAAGTTTATTGTTAAGTAATTCATGGTATTAAAATGTAAACTCGGCTCTCGAATGCTCCTTTATATCCCCCCATTCCATAAACTATATATTAAAACATTTATTTATTTATTGTACTATACACATTTTTTTTTTCAATGCAAAGGTTTAGCATTTATTTAAAAAAATATTGATGAGATGCTTAAAATGAAATAATTTTTTGGATTGTAAAACAGTTTTTTTTTTTTTTTTTTTTTTTTTTAAATTAAATTGCAATTTTACAGTAATTACAAAATAAGAAAAGTTATAAGAAATAAATGTAATTAATACATATAAGTAATAAAATAATGTTTTTTAAACAAAGAATAGATTATTTGAAATTTTTTTCGTAAGATATATTTGTAAGTGACCAATTTTCAAAGCTTTTTTTTTTTTCAAAGGAATCTCTATTAGTAATCAGTTTTGGAATGAACTATTTTTAGGAGCAGTTTTTCTTTTTCTTTTTAGTACGGAGGACTACTAGTCTCAATATACGGATTTTTACGATACCAGTTTTACGATAGTTGGACATTTGTCGAAAATATAATTGAATAATTTGAAAGCGATGTTATGATTAAAAAAAAAAAAAAAAACTAATAGTCCTCCGTACTATACTAAACTTGCTTTTGCCAAAATTTCATCAAAATCTTCTTCTTCTTCTTTTTTTTTTTTGAAAGAAAAAGAAAAAAACAAATTAATAATAATCAGTATCGAAACAGGCAGTATCGATTTTTTTTTTTTTTTTTTTTTTTTTTTTTGGGGGGGGGGGGGGGGGGAAGCGGAAGGGAAAGAAGGTAGAAATGGTTATATTTTATTATATTTCCACTAGATAAAAATAGAGCACATTTCCAAAAATATAACTAAATTTGTAAGTATTATGACATAGAAAACAAAAAATACGTAATTTATGTAAAATACAGCTTGTATTAGTTTGGCAAAAAAGTTCTGTCGTATTTTAAATAAAACATTTCGATCAATTTTAATAATGTTATTTATATTTTAACCAATGCTATAATATCCATTATTATTCTTATTATTATTTTAATCATAAAGATATATTTTTTCCTAATTAAAGGAAAAGTCTTTGTTACCATTAATATTGTTACCTTTTATTTTTTCATCAATTATTTGACACTAAATTTAACAAAAAACTTAAATTATTTGGATTTGAAAACAACCAAAATTCTCTGAGTAATTTTATTTTCTCTCCACTTCCTGATAACAAACGTAAACGAAAATAAATTTGGTTGATTAGATTTGTGATGGATTAAATTAAGCCCTGCGATTTCTTGATAGAATAGAGATTAAAAAAAAGGGTCCTCTTTTATCTTCAACTTATGGTCCAAATTATAAAAAAAGTAAATAGTAAATAGCACATTGCACAGTGTTTCTGTTTTTTTGCTGTTCTATATTCGATAAATTATTGCTTTTAATGGTCAATCCAATTTTTACAATCAACAAACTCCTATATCTATCATGAAGTTCTTGACGGAAAATTGGTTTATGAAATTTTGACATGAATCGAAAAAGAAATTTTTGAATCGTTGATATACAGTGTGTCTATAACATGGTGGACATATTTTGATGTTTAATAATTCATAAAATACTGAAGATAAGTTTAAATTGATAATACTAATAGCTAGATAGACTCAAAAAGTTTTATGGCCTTTGTCAATGGATTTCCATATGTTCGTCGAAAGGAGAATATCAAGACGGTGGTCAATTTTACAACAGATACGCGCAAGCATGTCAGCATCCAAAGAGGCTGTTGCGTGTGTAATCCTGGTCCTTAAATCATGAACATTCGAAACTTTCCTCCTGTAAACGATGTCCATTACGAATATCCAAAGGAAAAAGTCTAGTGGCGTTATATCAGGTGATCTGGTTGGCCAAAGGATTGGGCCACCTCGGCCAATCCATCTTTCTGGGAAATGGTCATTCAAAGAACTACGAATGGTGGTACCCCGATGAGGTTGCGCGCACGTTGTTGCAAAGAGACGTGGCTCAAGCCCTTCGAGTTGTGGAAATACGAAATTTTCTGACATATCCAAGTAAATAACAGATGTGTGTGTCTTTTCAGTGAAAATAAAAGAGCCAATGACGCGGTCCTACATAAGTACATACCATTCCTTGGCCACCCAGATCACCTGATATAACGTCATTGGACTTTTTCCTTTGGGGATTCGTAAAGGACATCGTTTACAGGAGAAGAGTGTTGAATGTTGATGACTTAAAGGCCAGGATTACAGCCGCAATAGCCTCTGTGGATGCCGACATGCTTGACCGTACATGGCGCGAAATTGTCTACCGTCTTGATATTCTCCATGCGAGGAACGGCGCACATGTGGAAGTCCATTGACGAGGGCCATAAAACATTTTGAGTTTATTTAACCATTAGTGTTATCAATTTAAATTTATCTTCATTATTTTATGAATTATTAAATATCAACATGTATCCAGAATTTTATAGACACCTATAAAACTCACTTTCTTTATTCATTTAAGCCTTTATCTACCGACGGTCCTTTAAAGTATCATTAGTTTAAAAACCACCGTACGAAATCGAATTTATGGAAGATATATCAAATATAAATATAACAATAGAACATATCTACCCCAGTTTAATCTCACTACTAGGCACTAGGCGGTACATGCGGCCATTTTTGTACCAGAAAGGATTTTATAGAGTGCTCTCGCTGTTTTTGCTTATAATTTTTTATGATCTCCCTCTGTGTTAAAATTAATTCTTATGTCATTTCAAGATAAAGTAAGGTAAACGCACCAGTAGTGTACCCTGTGCCAGTAGTGGACACTTTTAATTTTAAACTCGGAAAATAAGCTACCTAAAAATTCTGAAGATTCTAGCAATGTTTAGGAAGGGAGTTATAGTCCTTTACTGTTAAATCCAATAACAATAAATAATTCCGGTAATTAGTTTTAAAATAATGTTAGTTTAACTAAAAAAAATTGTCTTTTTGTGATTTTGCCGTTTTCTTCTTATCACTTTGAATAAGGAATTGCTCGCTCTCTGCTTATTTTTAACTGATTACTTTTACCTTTAGCTTTCATATGACTAAAATAAGTATGCAGATTTCATTTATTGTGCAGATTTCATTTATTTCATTTATTTTTTAAATCTTGTATTAACACATAGTATTTTTATGGGTGTCTACTACTGGGCCAAAAAATGTCATCATAACAAATAGTGGACAACCCTGTCCACTACTGGCTCATGTGAATTTTAATGCCACATCCAGAAGCGGACAAAATTCTGTAATCTAGCAATTTTAGAGTTGAATTTTAAAGCAAAAATTCAAAGGGGTCCACTACTGAAACGAAAAAGGGTCCAATACAGTGTTTTTAGTGTGTCTACTACTAGCTCATTTTAAGCTCTTCAGATTTTTGATTTTTTACATATAAAAATGCTACAATTAGCAATTTTCATAATACAGTCGTGTTCAGAAAGAGTTAGTAAAGGTCTGAAATATTAATTATTTTTTGAAACTCTAAAATTTAGGAAATTACACAAAACAAATAGCCGGAAAATGTCCTTAAAGTGTCCACTACTGGTGGGTTTACCTTATATGGTACATTAAAAGCAAGTACGTCTTTTTTTTTATACTTCTTTAAGATCCAGATATCTTTTCGAACTCTATGTAGCAGTAGTACACTATTACCAATAAGCACCATTTCACAAAATCCTGATTAATTACAACAATGAGGTGATATGTATAATTTTTCTTGCATATAACTTTAAAAAATACTATTCAGCAACAAAAATAAAGTACGTTTCAAATTTATTTTTTATCTTTTTCATAATTCGGTAGATAAAGAGTTAAAGTGTTGTCATGTAGATTTTTTTCTTGAAATTTTTTCAGCTTCCTCATTTTGTTTGTACAATAGATAACGTTTCTAAAATAATAGTTTTTATTTAATATAAGAACTAATGGGGGAAAAAAAAGTATACAGACACGACATTATTTCATTATTTAAAACATGAAAATCTGACATTGACAAATTTTAATTTAGTGCCAGAGACCTACTGCTAAACTTGTTAATATCGAAAAATTCTTCTTTAGTTAATTCGTGACGATCTAAATTCCATGATAAAGTTTTCATTAAATCAAACCAATGTGTTTCAGCTGCAGATACTGTAACAAATAACGTTGGAAGTCCAAACTGTCTTATAGCCGCAAAACAACGTTTTTTCTCTTTTTCCCAATGAGGGGGAGGTGTGCCTTGGGGGGGACTCATGTCAAAGGTGTGCCTTGGGGGGGACTCATGTCAAAGTTGTACCTTGGGGGGACTCATGTCAAATTTGTGCCTTGGGGGGACTCATGTCAAAGTTGTGCCTTGGGGGGACTCATGTCAAAGTTGTGCCTTGGGGGGGACTCATGTCAAAGTTGTGCCTGGGGGGGGGACTCATGTCAAAGTTGTGCCTTGGGGGGACTTCATTCAATAAATCCCCATTCAATAAACCGACTGAAATAGGCCCTTAGCACTATTAAGAGTGACGTATAAAAATTCGACAGCGCTGTACCGACTGAAATAGGGGTACCTTGGGGGGGACTCATGTCAAAGTTGGGCCTGGGGGGGGACTCATGTCAAAGTTGTGCCTTGGGGGGACTTCATTCAATAAATCTCCATTCAATAAACCGACTGAAATAGGCCCTTAGCACTATTAAGAGTGACGTATAAAAATTCGACAACTGTACCGACTGAAATAGGCCTCTAGCACTAATAATATCAATATTAATCAAATAACATAAGAAAGATGGTGATGATGATAATAATTTTTATTAATAATATTTTTTTTTCTTTTTTAATACGATTTTCCCATTTATGAAACGAAAAACGAGGATTGTAATTAAAAAAATATATATGTGTGTATATATATATTTAAATTTCTATGTCATATTATATAATCAGACACGCCAATCATTTAATTTACTCCGAAGCATTATTAGTACATTCTCCTTTTTTCATACCATTTTTTTGTAGGGTATTTTTTTTCTTAGTCATTCTTAATTAGATATTGAAGAAAATTTATTACAAATAATGCGGTACGAAAAAAAAAAGCGTTTACTGGCAGAGTTTCGGAATAATATCTAATGTCTCCATACTCATACACAAATATGTCCATACAAGCTTTTTCAGAAGTACACAAGCTTACTTTCACATGCACTAATAAAAAATACCTATTAGTAATTTATCATTTCATCAAAAGATGTTAAATTGAACAAGTACTTAGTTTATCGGAAATGGATGAATACATTACACAAAAAATTTCACACTTTTGATTTTATCGGAGGTCTCACTATGTGATTATTATTTCTTACTATTCACACAATAAAAATATATAAATAAAAATTTTCCAGCACATCTCGGTTTCCAGATATAAACAAACCTCAAAAATTATGGTTTTCTTACAAATTTAAGCAGTCATTTCGACTTTTATTGAAGTTTTGATTTAAAAGGCAAAGTTTTTTTTGTGCATCTTGGTTTCCTCTTGTAATGGGATCCAGGTATATCTCTGACAAGGCTGCAACAGTAATCTGAGAGCATAGTAGGCTCCCATCTTGCTTGGTAACACTCTTCGAATGTAGCGACGTCTTCATGAAAATGTTTCCCATGTTCATCGTTTACTGAACCGATATTTTCGGGAACAAAAACTCAAATGTGAATAGACAAAATGCAGTTTTAATGGCATATTGCATACCATTTTATGGTAACAACCCAACATCGCTTTACTTTTTTCGTGAAAGTCAACTGATTAGTTTTTACCAAGGAAACTTTTTGTTACGTGAATGAAAGAGTTCCATGCTTGTTTTTCAATATGGTTTAGGGTAGAGGTAAAAGATGAATCTTCAATCAACTTTCTAATGTCCGGATCTACGAATACACCCTCTTTAAGTTTTGCCTCACTAAGCTTGGGAAACTTTTGCTTGAGGAATTGAAATGCGGGACCATTTTTACTTAAGCATTTCACATAAGCTTTTATGAGCTCCAATTTGATGTGTAAGGGCGGCAAAATAATTGACTCGACCAAAGATTCAAATTTTACGTTTTTTTTTTTTTTTTTTTTTTTTTTTTTTTTTTTTTTCCAGTTCATGAGATTGACGTAGTGGCCAATTTTCTTTCATAAAATATTATGATCGCGCTCGGCTATCCCACTCTCATAGAAAGCAGCAATATTTTGTATAGCTGGACTGCAAGCCAGTTAACAAATAAATCTCTTTAAGGTCTGCACAAATCAGCCATTTATGTTTTTCGTATTTTATTTTTACTAATACAAGTTTCATAAAGTCATATGTTTCTTTCACATTAGCACTTTAGGCAAGCGGTAAAAATGATAACTTATTACCATTGCGCGGTAAGACAGCTTTTAAGCTAATTTTTGATGAATCAATAAATAAGCGCCATTCTATGGCAACATAATCATGACCAAGTTGCGACATTGATATATTCACATCATTGCAGAAAACTAGACCATCTTCTTTGGAAAAGTATGGAACAAGTGAACTATGTCTCTTGTGACAAAAAGTTACCTTCACATTTGTCTCGCACAGATTCCATTGCTCTAATCTTTAAGTCAATAAATCTGTTTTATCAATAGGCAAATTCAAATTTCTTATCAGGTCATTGAGTCTGGTTTGATTAAAAAGTGGCTTCGATGCATCTTCATGTATAAATTCCGAATCATTTTCACTGTCCGCTGAACTAGAGTTACTTTCTGTTGCCATTAAACATTGAACGGGGACCTCAGGAACTGGTAAATCGTCGGAATGTAGCTAAGGTTTTGTTACTGATAACACGTCGGCATAGTTAATATTTCGTTTAGATTTTTCGGGAAACCCCTTTAATTGCGTTAGACGGAAATAGCAATCCACTGCATGATTCGTTGGTTCAGTTCATACCATTGGTATACTAAATGGCATTTTTTTTAACTCTTCCAGTGCACCAACCATTGAGATTCGTATAACATCTTAAACAGCACACTTTAGGAACCCATGGTTTATCTTGATTTTTTATGTCACGGTTAAAATAAGCAAGAAAACATTGTTTAATTAAGTCAGAAAGTTGCTTTTTTTCGATTTGGAAGTAAACTTGCCACAAATATAGCAAAATAAATAAGGACTATTGACAGAGACGCATGGCATTTTAAAGATTAGAAATTATACTAACCGATTAACTACGCTTTGTTTCAATTAAACTTTTATTTTCGAAGTAAATCATGTTTAACGCCAAACGGATGCCAAAAAACTAAAAGTCTTTTTTCTCCGTTTCTAGATGTGATATATACACTACTGGCCATTAAAATTGCTACACCAAGAAACCAAGAAGGAATAATAATAAAGGAATGAAATTTTCTGGACACATACATTGTAGTAGGAAGAACAATTGATTAAAATTTCAGGAAATTTTGAGTAATATGTACTGAGAAAACTGTACATAAAGCAGCGACCTCTGTGAGCAATAACAGCAATTATCTGCCTAGGCATTGAATCGAACAGTGATTGGATGACATGTACGGGTAGAGCACTTCATGAAGTTTCAACACGATGCCACAATTCATCGATCGCAGTTACTGGTGAGTGGTGGGGGGCCAGTCGCTTGTCAACGATTAAACAGTCATTTTCATTGGTGCGAGATCAGGAGAACGCGGTGGCCAGAGCACCAGTCAAACACATTCGGCATCAATGAAGGTCCAGACAATATGGACAACTTGCGATCGTGCATTGTCCTGCTTAATTGTTGCGCTTCGGAGGCCTTGAACATAGGGCAGAGCGATGGGCCTTAACTCGTCAGAAATGTAATGGCTGGTATTCAGAGTGGCGGGAATGAAAACAAGAAGTTACCGGGACGTGTATCCAATGGTACCATATACCATGAATACAGGTGATGACTCAGTATGCGGCTACCAAAATTCGGATTACTCTCAAAACTGAATCACTGATATGGGCGCCATTAATGTGTGGTCAACGATGAATGACGTGAAGTCACTTTTCAGACAAATCACAATCCTGTTTACAGCATCAAGATTGCCTTATCCGTATTTAACGGCATTATGAATAATGCGCATTGCCAGCTGGGATTCGACATCATCATACTGTCCATCATTCGCAATGATGTTATGGGTTCCTATTGGATACACGTCTCGATTACTTCATGTTCGTATTCCTGGCACTCTGAACAGCGGCCATTAAATTTCTGATGAGTTAAGGCCCACCCCACTGCCCTGTATTAAAGGCCTCCGTAGCGCAGAATTTAAGGAAGATAATGCACGACCGCAAAGTTGTTTGTATTGTCCGGACCTTCTTTGATACAGAATGTGTTCGACTGTTGCTCTGGCCAGCGCGTTCTCCTGATCTCGTACCAATGAAAATGACTGTTTAATCGTTGAAAAGCAACTGGCCCCCACCACTCACCAATAACTTCTATCGATGAATTGTGGCATCTTGTTAAAATTCATGAAGTGCTCTACCCGTACGTGTCATCTAATCGCTATTCGATTCAATGCCTAGGCAGATATGTGATGTTATTGCTCACAGAGGTCGCTGCTTTATGTACTGATTTCTCAGTACATATTACTCCAAATTTCCTGAACTTTTAATCAATTGTTCTTCCTACTATAGTGTATGTGTCCAACAAATTTCATTCCGTTATTATTATTCCCTCTTGGTGTAGCGATTTTAATGGCCAGTAGTATAAATGAAATGCCTATAGCTATTCATGATTAGTCTACCTCATTATGAAACAATATAAACCGATTCGAGTAGTGTTATTGAATAATTCAGACATTAAAAAATATATCCGATATGAAATATATCAAAATGCACCAATCTTCAAAATAGGAAATAAAATAAGAATTACTAAAATTTTTCTAAATATCTTTAGTTTTAAAAAAGCTGTAGAAACGTTTATGATGAATTAATGTAACTTGTATAATTATGGTAAATGGTAAGCAATTTTTGAAATTAATTTTATCTAAAATTAAAGAAATGTTTCAAACCTTGGAGAGGTTAAAAATAACAGTTTGATAATGAAAAAAAAAAAAAAAAAAAAAAAAAAAAACAGTAAAATCCAGAAAAATAAAAAAAAACTTTTATAGCGACAAATGTGTTCGAAACAAACTAAACTATCATTATTTAATAATGCTATTGCTTGTGTTGAATATTAATGATAAACATTTTTTAAAAACTCAATTAGTAACACAAGTGATCTTATTTTGTGTAGTTAAGTAAGCTATATCCATTCCCTTTAGATTAAAGAAGCATTAATATTAATTACATGTAAAATTAAGGAAAGTTTTTCTGGTTGAAAAAAATGCATTTTTAAGCTAGCTAATTACGCCTCATTAGAAAAACTGTGTGTATTATACAACTTTTTTCTTCATTCACGGTTTTGTTTTTTAAACTATTTTGACTTCATCTTTTCGTAAATAAAATATAAAATTTCTAAGTTTTTTTTTTTTTTTCTTTTTTTAACTTATACATTTTAATATACTGGAAATAAAATAAAGTTTTGTGTACATAGTTTCAAGAAATACATATATACTAAGATATATATTTTATCGTATTCAAGCAAGACACATTTTTTCATTTACTTTTTTTATTTTATTGCATTTACTTATTTTCCTATTTATTGATCGCATGTCAATAATTCAGATATGAGCATAATTTTATTATGGAAGAATTAAAGAAAAAAAATATCCCTTTATCAAAAAATGATTTGTGCCTAGCTGGTGGTATTAGGGTTAATTACACGAGGTTCAAGTTAATTACACGAGGGTTCAAAGACTGCGGGCAGTGTTCTCTGTGGAGGATCTTTCTAAGGGGTTTGGGCTGTATTCTCGCAAATTTCGGATAAACCCACTAAAACCTTCGAACAATTAGGTACTGAACCCGTCATGTCTCGTCTACCAGGTGTGTGTCAAAGATTAATCATAGAAAAAAAGTATTTAAGTTACATATTTATTGAAATAGGTGAATGTATAAACACAAACGTATGTTTTTTTTTACACGTAAGAGAAAAAAAATATACTAACTTTTTGTGTTAATTATTAAGTCGATAAAACTGAATTTCTATTAATTCGTTATGTGCCTAGTAGACTCTTATAATTTAGTCGCCCCTATTTCACATTTTTATAGTAGACAGTTACCGTGCCGTTAGACCCTCGTAGCTTAATAACCATTTTTTACCACTTTTTCTTTAATGGTATTAAAATTTTTGTATATAGGGTAGGTGCTCCAGTGATTGGCATGCTCCAGTAATTGACATCTATCCCGAAATAATTGATAAATAAGAAAAATAATAAAATCATATATTTTACATATAAGAATTTTAACATTTTATGTCAAACACTGGAGCATAGGGTGATAGTAACTGGTAAAATGAATAACTAGCATTTTCAAACACTGGAACATAGGGGACCAATTACTGATAAAAGGAAAAACTAGCAGTGTCAATTAATGGAACATTGAGTGGGTGTCAAATAAAAATTCATTAAAAAAAAATAATAATTGTTATCAAATGTACATATTTTAACATATATGTGGTTCTGAATGTCTTTAATGCCATATGTATTAACTTCAGATTTCTAAAAAATGTTTCTGATGACTAGAACATTAAAAACATCAGAGGTTGCTCTTAAAGTGTCAATCACTGGTGCAATTACCCTAAGGTATGATGCATGAAAATGAAGACGTATATAAAAGCTGGCTGAGTAATGATTTTAATAAAACACGGTAGAATGAAAAGTGAATCTACAGAATTTATTAAGCTTTGGATATGTACACAGCAGACCACTGATCGGAATAATTCATTCTAAGTTTCAAGCATTTGCATCTTGCATATGACAGATTGCTATTTAAAGTTTAGTAAGGAAAACGGACTTGCATATATTAATAATTAGTTACATTTAACAATTGGTTAAATGTTTTGTAATCATTTAAGTTTTAGTGCATTTTTTTTTTCGTTTTCCGCCTCTCCAATAATTTTTTTCTTGCGTTTCGTTCATGAAAAGATAAAAATCAGGGCTAGTATAGACGAAATTTTATGCAGATTTGAGGCAGGCACCAGTATTCTTGACATCCTTCTATTTTTATTTTATGCATTGCGGGGGAAAAAAAAAATGAAAGTAATCACGAAAGAAAAATGGCAGGATATACATAATTTTTTAGTTGTCACATTTTGTTATTTCTTCGTAATGTAACGTAGAGGTCTGCGCGGGCCAAAATTTGAGGCGCGGACCCTACCCGTACAAATGTTTTGCCCGGCCCTATCCTGTATGATATCTGAGAATTCAGCTCGGTCCCGGCCTGGCCCACTGATATTTTTGCTATGTATGACCCGGTCCAGGGAAAGCCAATAGTATTAGGCTCGACAGGGCCCGCCTCGATTTAAAAAAAAAAAATGCATTTATTTCTATGGGATTTATTTTTTCTTTTTTAGTGTCTACTTTTCAGATATTTTATATAAACAAGCAATGGAAAATCCACTAACAAAACTGTTTAACTTTTAGGAGAAAATTTGGTATAAGCAGAGATTCATTATTACGGACGGTCAGAAGGCACACAGATAGGTAGAAAGTCAAGCGTAAAATATTAGTGATCATCAAACAATGTAAAAGGTATTAAAAATGGTTAATACTATTAAAAATCTACTGTCATCCATTCTCGATTATATCCCGTAATGTATCCGAAACTTTTTGTGCTAACCTGTAACAAAACATTAATGCTAATTTAAACATTTTCAATGCAAAAGATGCTTTTGCTCATCTTAAAAATAATGCTAATTTAAATACCTTTTGTGCCCTGGATAAGAAAGGAAAAATGTTTAAAAAATATCCTTCTAGCTCCTAGAATAAACATGCCATAGACCTACATAAATTGTAATAAATCTTTTTTTTTTTTTTTTATTGCATGCGATTGAGCTATTAGCAACATGTATTTCATTTTGAATAGGAACAAGCTACTGTGACCTTAAATAATATATATCAATAGTAAAACATGGTAATATTATTTGCGGCTATCAGACAGCAAACAAGCAGCAATCAAGTTAGAGTTATAAACACTTTTTAACCACAGAAAATTTTATGTGACATCTAACCTCTAAAATTATGTAAAATAAATTATTAATGAAATGTTTTATCATTTTCCTTCTTTGGTAACTAACGAGTGAAGTGTAAGGAAATTTCTAGGCCTGTTAACTTCCGGGCTTTAAAATGTTATGCTGAGGCCCAACTCAGACAGAACATACACAAATAAATTAAGCCCTAGCCCAGCTCCAGATAACATCAAGAATATCAGTCCGTACCCGGTATGAAGCCGGACTCTAGCTGAGGACACAGACCAGGCCCGTGTAGACCTCTAACGTAGCGTATGAGAAGTGGATTTTTTCAAATTTATTATTTTTGTATACATACGGAACCCCTCTCTCCCACTCTCCTGTACTCCCCCCATACTCATATATACATATGAATAAATTTAAAAATATATCCTTATATATATATATACAGGCAGCAAAATTATTCGAGCGCTAGCAATAATTCCTATATATATATATATAAAGTACATTTAATACTGTTTCGTTACATGAATCCTTATCGAGTCCCGTTCTTAGTCAGCCTAAGAACATGATTCGACAAGAATTTATTTAATAAAACAGTATTAAGGAAATACTTTTTTACATCGGAATTATTGGTAGCGTTCAAATAATTTTGCCGCCGATTGTACATATATATATATATATATATAAGGGAGAGAGAAGAAAAAAAAAGTATGTCCGGGTATAATGTGGTATTAAATATTTATATATATATATATTTATATATTTACAGATAGATAAACATATAGATATAGATATAGCTATGTGTGTGTGTGTAGGTATGTAAACGTATTGAGTTTACTGAATAAACTCAGAAAACAAATTTGTGATTTCAAAAATTTTTTCAATATTTTGTTCATTTCTTTTTCATTACATATTATTTAAAGTACACTATCGTCTAAACACTAAATACGATTATGATATCGGTGGTAATGTTAAAGGTTATCATCGCAGGAATCGTGCAACCAATTTACATAAGTGCAGCACTTACTATTTTTTTATTTTTATTCTTTTCTTTTCTTTTACCGGTACATTAGTATTTTTATACCTTGAGCTTCTTAGGCTTAATCTATTTAAAATCTGCATGTTATTTTTTCTTTTTTTAACATAAAAAAGAAAAGCTGATCAGCTTTTATATTTAAGAACGTGAGCTAACCATTCATAGTTCTTTTACAGGGACACACAAAAGAATTCTTATGTATTACGATCCATTAAACGTCATACAGCATGAGATGAAATACGAAAACACCCTAATATGGACTTTCGCCTTTATTTAGTAACGATTTTGCTTATTTAATTTTAATTAAACAGAAAATTTAATTAATTTTTAGAAATTTTTTAATATTTTATTCTTTTCCTTTTAATAATTAAATATTATTTGAAGACATTAACGTCTACACAATACATTCGATAAAGATATAAAACGGTGGCTATTAACGGTGGTTAAAAGTCTTATTTTATAATAATAAATTGAACAAAATTAAATATTTTACTTTAAACACAGTTAAATAAATTGTTATATCTCCGAAAATATATTAAGAATAATT
This sequence comes from Salticus scenicus, assembly GCA_963930645.1. NCBI lineage: Eukaryota > Metazoa > Arthropoda > Arachnida > Araneae > Salticidae > Salticus > Salticus scenicus. Next base: position 261,248,841 of record OZ005655.1, on the reverse strand, counting down.
ATTTCTTTTCCTATGTTATAAAACTCCATTAATGTGAATTAAATTCGAAATTATTTAAATTTGCTTGATATATGTCATTATTTCATCTATAGCAATAAAAATTGATGCATAATCTCTAATTTCAAAGTTTTATTTATGGTCATTTATATAACATTAGTTGAGTAATTCTTTTTTTTTTATTATTATTAAATTTCCTTTATAATAAACATTTAAAAAATGTAAATCTAATTTTATTAAAAATGAAATATAAATAAATGTATTTTTAATTTTGAAGCACATTTATCTCTGAAATGTTTTTCTAAAAGTATAATAATTTAAATATTTAAACAAGCACTATGACAAATTTTTTTTTTTTTTTTTTTTTTTTTTTTTGAGAAACAAAAAACTGCAACATGTATTTTTTTGTTACTAATGTATTTCAAATCTAATTTAAAGTAGGGTTTATTTATATATTATTTTTAAAAATGTTTAGATTTAAAAGTAACATTAATTTGAAAAACTCATATGTTTTCTTTTCTGTGTATGTTATCCAAACATAAATATTTTCTTACTTTTAGCGGTAAAAATTAAATGTCTTTTAATTTTTTGTTCTGTTTAGTATAAAAAAGATACTTTGTATTAAATATCTTTTAAATGTTTTTGTTATGCATATACATTTACATACGGAATGTAAAATTGATACTGAGTTATGGAATAATTATTTTTAGATTTCCTCCAATGAATGCCAAGTTTTGTCATTAAAAATACATTTTTCAAATAACATAAATCATTTTTTCAATAAAAAATACTTTGAATATAAATTACATATTTTCGGAAAAAGATATGTTTTTGAAGTTCACATCTAGTTGCTTATAAGTAGTTTATATTTATGCGTATAAATTGATTTCAATGAGTGTTATTACTATTACTATTATTATTTTTTTTATTACTTTATATTAGCCTTAGGATTATTTCTTAAAGGAATAATGATATTAAAAATGGAACGTATTTTTCCGATTTTCTGGTATTTAATTCTACATTGAAAGACGTTCTCCCAATGGAATTTTGAAATAAGTTTTAAATTTAATAGAAATATGCTTACGTATGCAACTCATAACCATTCAATATGTCCATTTTTCTTTTCATTTGAATTCCTCTGATAAAATATTTTGCAAGATAATGAAAGGAATCGTTCATAAGGTTTAGAATAGTAATTAAATCTAGAAAAATAATTTAAATTAGTTTCCTAATAATTTTATTTTTCCGTTTTCTTGATAAATTTTTTTGCTTTTTTTTTTTTTTAAATAAATTAGACTACATTTATTTTAATAATACAATCATTATAAATTTAGCTTTGAAATCATAACTTCGTCGAAAGAAAAAATTATCGATATGAAATCAATTATAAACGAAAAAAAATAAATAAATAAATAACCATTTTGTTTTAAAAGTATGGGTTGTACACTAAGGTGTTGCTTTTTCTGATTGTAATATTTTCCAATACTTCTACATTTGAGTTAAAAGAAGTTTTTAAGAATTTTTACAGTTTGCAGAGGGCAGTGCTTTAGTGAGATTCCGATATCTTTTGTTCAACGTTTGGTTGTGAAGGGTTACATTTAGATTTGAATATCTTTAGATACTTACAGCCCCCTATTTATTTTCCTTACAGAGATGGAGAGAATTTTATATGAAGATTCGAATTTGGAACAAGGAACAAACACTGAAAATATAATGAAACAAAAATATTCAAAAACGACCAAAGTTGTGTTGAATTTGAGTATATCATACATTTAAAATGACCCCGAAGCAAATATACTCAAATTTAAAAATCTCATGTATTTATATTTCTAGAAATTCTGTTAACCCTTTCATTCCCAATTTTTTCCCTAAATAAAACAATAAATCTTATATTTAGTCATAAATTTATTTCGAAGTTAATATATATAAATATACATTTTTTTAAATAGAAGTAATGCCAGAGTACGAATTAATATAGCTAACAAAGCAACTGAGAGGCGTTTATTTATGTTTAATATAACCACTGATGCCATTAAAAATCATAACTTATCAATAAATAAAAATATCAAAATTTTGGAAGAAGTACATATTGCAATTAATTAAAATACAAATTATAAACATTAAAAAATAAAATAAAAAAAATATTTCAAACAGTTAATTTACTTAAATAATATCATTCAGTTCAGCATATGTACACTCATGTCCATAAATTAAGGATAATGCTAGCTGAGGCAAATAAAGGTTCAGAATTAAAACAAACATGACCTATTCATAAAGTCAATTTATTAAACAAAAGATCAAGAACAAAAAAACGGTGGTTTATGTAGGATAACATTTATAAAAACTACGATTTTTGCTCCATGAAACAATTACAAAAAATATCTCCCTTACAAAAACTTAACATTACATAGTTTGTATGATGGTTAATACATTATATGTCTCTCAGATGATGAAATACAGTCCTTACAGCGCCTAGGAATGCTGAGTTTTAAATTAGTGATCTGATCTTGGAGAAGATTACTCCACTCAGTAAGCAATGCTCTCCGAAGTTCCGGTACACATGTAGGAGGTGGTTGACGGACTACAATTCGTCGAAAAAGCATGTCCTACACATGCTCTATCGGATTCTAGTCAGGTGAGAATGCTGGCTATTCCATGTGCGTGATAGTTTCAGATTTTAGGCATCCATGTACAACGTCTGCACGGTGAGGACGTGCATTGTCATCCATAAACACAAATTTTGGGCTCATGACACCCCTAAACAAATGTGCATGGTGATCCCGAATGATGTCCCGATAAATTAGGCCTATCATTCTTCCGATTTGAACATGCAAATCTGTTCTGGTGCCCAATATGACTCCCCCCCCCCCCAAACGAGCATTCCTGCCCTTAACAGTGTCGTTCAATGATGTTGTTTTGGTGGTAACGGATACCTGATGTTCTACATATGAAAGTCTGGCGTGAATCACACTGAAAGCTAAACCTGGACTCATCGGAAAACATCACACAAGCTCACTGTGCCGCTGTCCATATTGCATGTTCTCTACTCCAAGTTAGCCGCTGGCACAGTGCATTGCCGTGAGTCGAACACATCTAACATGCCTTCGAGCATATAAACCAATATCTCCCAAACGTCTATACACGGTTTGTCTTGAAACTGTGGCACTCGTGGCTGCAGAAAACTGACGAGACAGGTCTGATTCTGAGCTTTATCTGCTTATTTTGGCAGTTACTGCCAAATACCGGTGCTCATTCGCCATTGTAACTCGGGGCCGACCAGTACTGTAACTTCGACTGGCATTTCCATCGTTTTGGAATCGTTGCCAAAGCCTAGATATGACACTTTGTACGATTCTAAGTTCCCCCGATACTTCTATCTGAGTACGCCCACATACTAGTCAGCAGATAATTCTACCACGTAAAAAATTATCTGCATGCGTCCTCTGTGTCATAACTATTCGGTTGTGGCACTGAGCGGCACACAAAACGCTTGTGAAGAATTTCCCTTCTTTTGCTCCCATTCCTTATCTATTCCCTTCTTACACTTTGGTCACTGTAACATCGTATCGGCGTCATCTGATGGCTTCCTATAATTTGCATATTATTCTTAAAGATGTGTGTGGTATTTCTACAGGTGAAATTTTCGCATTAAAGTTTGATTTCAGTGTGAATCTGAATTATCCTTAATTTATGGACATGAGTGTATAATAAATTCTGAAGTGAACATATATTAATCTGAAAACATGCGAAAATTTCATAAATGAAACAAGCATGTTCTTTTTTTTTATACAAAATTATTCATTTCGAAAAGAGTATATCCATTTACTCATTTCTGCGCACTTCATTTTTAACAGTGAGCATGCAGTTCATGTTAATTTAATACTTGTCAAATTATACGGTAGAACACGACCGTACTCTGATTAGTTATCTTTTTTTATGTGACGTATCACTTTCAGAAAGTGATGCCATATAAATATTAAGAGATTAAATATCAATCTATGTTTCAGTTTTTTATCAGGTAAAATAAGCAAGTATATACAGACAATTAAACATTAAGAGAAAAAAAAAACTGCCATTCCGTTATCGTCCCCCTTTTTTCTTTTAAATAATATTCTAATGAACAACTAAAATCTAAGTTAATCTAGAGTACTGGGAGTTAAAAAAAAAGAAAGAAAAAAGAAAAAGAATGAAAAAAGCTTTTTTGTGTTAAATTGAAATTACAATATATTCTTATTTGAAGACGCTGTTCGTTTCAGAAACAAAAACTTCGAGATGGGAAACTAAAAATTAACGATAAACTTCCTACCACATATTAACACGGAATTCTAAAATAAAGTATTATAGGGTAGGTGCTCCAGTGATTGGCATGCTCCAGTAATTGACATCTATCGCGAAATAACTAATAAATAAGAAAAATAATGAAATCATATATTTTACATATAAGAATTTTAAACATTTTATGTCAAACACTGGAGCATAGGGTGCTAATAACTGGTAAAATGAATAACTAGCACTGTCAGACACTGGAACATAGGGAGCAAATTACTGATAAAATAGAACTGGCAGTGTCACTTGGAACATTGAGTGAGTGTCAAATAAAAATTCATAAAAAAAATATTATCAAATGTATATATTTTAACATAGTATGTGGTTCTGAATGTCTATATGTACTAACTTAAGATTTCTAAAAATATTTTCTGATGACTAGGACATTAAAAACATCAGAGATCGCTCTAAAAGTGTCAATCACTGGTGCATTTACCCTGTTAAATATTATTGTTTACTTTCTTATTTTTTAAGGAGATTTTTTTTTTTAGTTTAGTATCAACAAAAAACTATTTTCGATTGCATTAAATGTAAAACACGATGTGATAATATGTGACTCAGTATATATCTAGTAGAGATGTTCTTATGAAGAACAAGCCTCTTCTCGTTGAAGTTCAAAATCCAGACATGCCAAAATATTAATTTATTCTGGAGCTTCTCCTGTACCTGCCCTTTTTTTACATCATTTTTCTTGAAAGGAATTTTTCCTCCTATTTAATCATAATTACATGCTGGTTAAAGTTTCACTACGAATAAAGTGGTGTGAAAAAAGACCAAAGATATAATAGTGCTTCGGAATAAATTTAAAGGCAGAATTGCCTGAAGGTGACCTGAAAAAAAAAATCACTTCTTAATAATTTAAAAAAATCTATAAAATATCTACTTTTCAACCAAATTCAAAATAACTATTCATTACCAATTTTTAACGCTTGTCAAAATCAGTTACAAAATCACAATTTATTAAGGGGGTATTCTGGTCTAGAAGCCTGAATTTTAGGCATTTTTTAAAGTAAGATAAAAAAAAAAATGAAAAACATTTTTACTATCCATTTTTTTATATGTTTTTTATTGACATTTTGAGAATGTAAAAAAAAAAAAAAAATCAAAAAAAAAAAAAAAAAAAAAATTCGCCGAGACACAGGCCGATGGAGTGGGGGCTTAAAAAAAAAACGGTGCGTCCTGATTGACTTGATTTCAACCCTTGTAGTGATCTAAAACAAAAAAAATCAAACAAATTCTTCATTAATAAAGATGTCGCTATCGGGATGACCATTTAAAAAAAAAAAAAAAAAATGACAAAATGGCGTTGACTTGGAAAAAAAAAAAAAAATTACCCGACGTTTTTCGACCTTTTCGATTTTTTTAAAAATATTGAAAATCAAATTTTTTTAAAATCCAAGGCAGACGCGATAGAGAGTTGTATAAACAAGATATATACCAAATTTCAAAGCAATCAGTTCAGTACAACTTGAAATATCATGTCAACCACCTCAAAATAAGTAGTTTCGAGAAAAACGCGTTTAAAGTTTAGGAAACAATTCTAATGGAATAACTCTGAAAATAATATGTTATACTCACTTTGCATCAATCGGCGATCCCAGATCCATACATTGGGCCTTCCTCCTTCTCATAATTCAGCACTTGAGAAGTTCTTTTTTTTTTTTTTTTAATTTCTAGACCAGAATACCCCCTTAAAGTGTTTTTATTCTCCAATTAACAGAAGAAAACCCTACGTGTTCTGATATGATTAAAAAAGTACAAAGATTGCTTCTTCGCATTTTTGATTTAACATTATTTGTAAGTTTAAGTGACCTGAAAGATACAATTTGATGAAAAAAAAAGAAAAAAAATCTTAAACATATTTTCAGCAAACATAGGTAAAAATCATCCTTAATTAATCAACGTTCCTAAAAAAAAAAAAAAAAAAAAAAAAAAAAACCTTAAATTCTTCTTGTCGTTTAGAAGCTACAATGCCACAAATTAACAAAGGTTTCAAACTTATAATAATCCTCTTTTTCGTTCAGTGTTAAAAATATTTTTTAACCTACTTTATAGACAAAATGATTTCTTGCATTTCTTTTATTTTTGTACAACTTTGTGTGTGTAATTTTTTAGGAGCAAAAACAGTCGTTGAGGGAAAAACACTCACATAAATTCATATAATAATATTTCCTGTTGCTAATAGCATGTGAAATTTTTTTTTACAAAATATACCCCCCCCCCCCCCCCCCCCAAAAAAAAAAAAAAAAAAAAAAAAAAAAAATGCAAATAATGTTTTTTTAAAAGATCATGAAAATTTTAGTTAAAAGTAAATTTAAAAATATATTCAATGGATTTAACGTAAAAAGGAATTCTAACATTTTAGGCTTCAGAAAGTCTTTTATCTTGGTTCTTCAGAAATTTCAGTCAATTTTAAACTTAAGACACGCATTTGAAAATTCTCATTTAATTATTTGAAAAGCAATTCATTAGTTGTAACAAAAATTGACAGAGTAAAATTGCCTTTGAAGATATTTATTCAAGCAGAAATATCTTTAACTAAAATATCACACTTTGAATAGTTTGTTCGGAGTTCATTAACTATTCTAAGACGTCGCGAAAAAATTGATATTTTAGTGAAAGTAACTTTATTTAAAGGAAGTATTTTTTTTATGTTTAAATTTTCCAATAATATGCATGTATGTATATACACACACACACACACACACACATATATATATATATATATATTTTAATTACTGTGTAATATCATGAATGTACTTTAAAATCTTTAAAATATTATTAGTCTTTTACAATTTTTTTTCTTATTCTTTTAAAATAAATTTAGTGCTTTTATTTTAGGTAATATAATACTTTTCATGTTATTTAAATTAGCCGATCTTGTTATTTAACTCATTTTTAAGAAGATCTCTATGGAATGGGAAGCGAGGTTATAATACAATGATTGCCATATCAAATTAATAAATATCACAAAACGCCATATTTACCATTTAAATTCTCACTCTGCATTTATTCTTTCAGTATACTTCAGTTATAATATAATACAATGAATGCAAAATTCTGTTATTGCAATGGAAGTTGTTATTTTAATTGCATAATTTCAAGAAAAAGAAAAATTGATTATAACACACAAATTAATTTTCAACAAAAGTTTTGTTGTGAAATACAAAATCATGCAAAAATTGTGCAATTGTCAGTACAGGAGAACGAGAAGTAGATATGGTGTCTTTTCGAAAACTTATTTCGAATTATCTAGAAATATTTGTTACAAATCTACAGACTTTCTTTTATGAAAAAATATCTTTTTGTAAAGTGAATTTTAACACTTCTATTGCATTTAAATGTACGTCTTCAATAAGGAAATGTGTTAGAAATCCTCATTCTTTTGGGCACTATTAGTTTATAATTAGTTATACCTAACCTCAGTATGCTAGAATTACCATTCTAGATTAACTATCTTTAAAACTGTTAGTGAAAGATTTTGCCGAGTAAAGTATGTATATACGCTTATATTCTCTTCTATTATATATTATCCAAAATAACAAAATTAATAAGGATTACGTTATTTATAAAAAAATTCAGCCCCTCCCCCCTTTTACTTTGTTTCACGAAATTGTATTGGAATAACAATGAAAGTACTCTATTGGTTTCTTCTTAATTATAAAAGCATACTTGCTAATCTAACACGGAAGAACGTCACTTTTAGTACACCACTTAATTTTTAGAGCAATTCTCTTTAAATATATTTACGATTAAATATGAAGAAAAGTACTCTAAATAAAGACTGGTGTGAAAAAATAGGCGGAAAGGGGCGGGACTAACAATCTTCCGGGTTAGGTTGGGAAGTATGTAAAATTTATTAGATATATTATTAAACTGTTAATGTAAGTAGCATGCCTAGTTAGTATTGATGCGATACGAAGAATAATAAGCTGAAAAATGATGCAGTTAAGTTATTTTTTTATAAACACTTAAAAATCTGTGAATCATGCATCTCGCTGTAACCCTTTATCTACCGCCTTATGAAACAGACAAAAAATATATTTGAAACATAATTTTTTAGATATTTAATAGTGCTGTTTTAAAGATATATGCTATAAACATTACGGATATCACCTCGTCATAGTGATTAATGAGTATTTAATGTGGTGGTACATTAGTGTATCATTCGTACACATAATAAGCGGGACGTATTAAACCTTCGACGATAGCTTTAATGTCCGAACCCACCCATTCCGATCTTCGGTGATTTTTCTAATAAATTTTGGCTTTTAATTCCTTCCGGTGTTAGACTTTTTTTTTACACACTTAGCATTGTGAGTTTTTTTTTTTTTTATCCCGCTTTTTCTATGGATTTTTAGCTTTTTTTCTTCGTTTTTTACATTCTAAAGTGGTCACATAATAAGCGAGGCGTATTAAACCTTCGACGATATGTTTAACGCTTGAACTCTCCCTCACGCTCCTCGATGTCTTTTTCTAGTCAATTTTGTCATTTTATTCCTTCCAGTGTTAGCGTCCCTCCCCCTTTTTTTTTCTCACACTTAACATTGTGAGATTTTTCGTTTTCCTCTCATGCTTTTTCTATGGGTTTTTAACTTTCTTCCCCCCCCCCCTCGTTTTCTACATTCTAGAGTGTACATAGATGTCGAAAAATATATTTGGACCTTAAAAAATTGTAAATAGTATTAACCTTTTAAGCTCTTTATATTTTTCTGAGATTGGTGGGAGATTCTTCAAGTAATATAAGAATTAATTAGTTTTGTATTACCATTGATGGAAATCAATTATCTGTATATGCTCCTTCAGTTTTGTGAGTTTCTTATTGTTAATGAGCTTTAAATAAAATTTATACATATATTTATATATTTCTAATAGTGCAAATGACGCATGTAAAATCTAATATAACTTTTGTGTGACATGATGTAAATTATTTTAAAGTTTGAAATTCCTTAAAAAAAAAAAAACTTTTATAGTGACAGATTAGATTAAAAAAAATATCAGCTATTTAAATATAATCATTCAGCTTCTTCTAATTATATCATATTTTACTACCACAGCCAGTCAGTTCTGTCCTGTACGATTCTCCCTGTTATTATATCCTTTGTAAATTCACTACATGAAAATTCATTCTTTTCTTTAGTTTCTCATATGAAAGAAAATTAAACTATTACATAATGAAGATTAAAGGGTAGAATAACGTTTAAATTCATAAATCTGTACAGATACACTATTTTACTATCTAGAGAAATGCAAAACAATGTGTAAAATTTTGTAGAATAATTTGATAAAATATCTTTTTCTAATAAGTTTTGCATTTTCTTTAGAAAATTACATTAAAAATTTTAGATTTTATAATATTTTAGCACTATTATAAAAACATTTTCTTTAATTTTACATGACATATGTACATTTGGGAATAGCAGCAACCGGTTGTTTGAATACCACATTTTTTTTTTTTAATTATAAAACTTGATTTAATTAATTGCAAATTTATTCAGCTAAATATAGTATGTATATATATGAAATAAAATTATTGTTTTTTTAAACTATGAATGCAACCAGTGTTCTCACAAATGAAAATTTGGATTTTTTTTTTTTTTTTTTTTTTTTTTTTTTCATATAGTAATTTCAGACTTGGTTAATCATCTGTATCCGTTGATATCTAATTAAACAAAATTACTATATAAAAATTGTGGTATCCAGATTTCCTTTTATGAGAACACTGGATGCAACAATCCTTGATGTTTATTGGTGATATTTAGTAAATCCGTAGAATGTTTTTTAAAATTATGCTTATTCAATTTAGAAAAAGAAAAAAAGTTATAAAAAAGGTAATTTGTAAGGATTACTATTTCTTAAATTATTATATATAAAGATGTAGTTTTCTTTTAAACATCTATGTTTTTAGAGTTACTATGTAAGTAATTGTGATAAATTTTATGAAGAAACTCGATTCATAATATTTTTGATTAAAAATTTAGGCAATCCAAATATCGGGATAACAATACTCGTGAATTTAAATATTATTTCCTAAAGTTATTATTCGAAAGTCATTCCTAAAAATTCAAACTTTTCTCTTTTCTTTAAACTCAGGGATATTTACAATGTTTTACTATTATTAGATACTACCTAATATTCAGAAATATTTTTATTGCTAAAAGTTACTATTTTGCGTATAGTAAAAATAATTCTTAATACGACATCGAAAAACTATTGTCTTGTGTATGTGGCTACTTATATATGTATACATTTAGATAATTAGAGAAAAAGGAAAGTAGACTCTTTCGAGAAAACCAAAAACACTTCTTTGGTGAATCTGTGTTTTAATTCAAAAACATGAAACACATCTTCATTCAACGGAATTAAGTTTATACTTGGTCTTAACTTTTTTTTCCTCATATGCAGTAAGTAAATCTAATCTTATATGTTTTTCCAGAAGTTTTTAAAATACAATCCTTTTTGTTTGTTAAAAAAAAAAAAAAAAAAAAAAAAAGACTACGTAAAATAATTATTTTATTTATAATGACTAACTTTATACTAAAAAAAAACTTAATTTAGAAAATTTTGCGTTTTTATGTTCGTGTTTTCATTAAAAATGTGTTTCGAATTTTTCTCGTGAATGTAAAAGAACTGTAATATTTTCCATTTCTTTAAAAGGAAATTCTAATTTTTCACGTTTAGAAATTGTAAAAGAAAGAAATGAGTATGTAACTTGTTTTTCGTAATTTGTTTTTTATTAGAGATTTGAAATACAGTAAAAGGAAAAAAATAAACATAAGCATAAAAAGAAAATTGACGTTTACTTCTTTTTTTTTTTAGTTGAAAAGAACAGTGAAATTTCCTCAGTTTTGTAATTTTTTTTCTTCATACGTTTTGGAAAACTTTCTTTCGAAATAGATTTTTAATGACATAATAATAGGATATTTTTATAATTTGATACATTAATCTATATTATGTCATTCACTTAGAATATTTTTAAGTCTCTATAACAGAAAAAATAAATAAAATAATTGCATTAAAAGTGAAAAAATACCGATATATAAACCTAGACATGCCGTCATTTTAATGTATTCCTGATTACTGTTAATATCGACCCTTTCTTACAAACAATTTCATTTTAAATGAAATTTTCGGTAATGTGTAATTACAATCAATAAAAAGAAAAACAAAGAAAAAGAAAAGAACTTCAGAAAAGTGCAGTGTTAAAAATGAAGTGCTCAAAAATGTGTAAATGGAAATACAGTTCCCGCCGCTTATTAAAAATCACATTCGTTTTGAGCAAAAGTGATTTTATTAAGCGGCTGATTTTTATATTCGGCGAACGTTCCTGTACTTAAGGAAAAGATATTACTTCCCTGAATTTGGAAAGAAACTTCAAAAGATAACGAATATTGGAATTAGTACACAATATTAATTAATTTTTGATAGATAATGAATTAATTGTTTATTCGATATAATTAAATTAAACGCATTCCAAGTTCCCATGCACTTTCGTTTGGGAGAAATCATCATTACTTTACCAAAAGTTCACGCTGTTCTCATAAATTTAAAATATTTTCGTTTAAAGCTCACGAATTATAGTAATTTCAAAATAAGAACTAGAAATTGCCTTTTAATAATTAGAAATTAAAAAAAAATATATATATTTTCAAATCAAATTTGTTTCTTATTATAGCGCTTTGAAGAATGCGTTCCTTAAAATTGTTACAGAGATAATTTGTAACTGTGCTGCAATTTTGAAATCTTCCACAATGAGCGATAACGGTGGGTTTCTTGTGCTTTAATTTATTTTTCTATATAAAAAAAAAAAAAAAAAAAAAAAATCACAATCTAAAAAAAAAAAAAAAAAAAAATTAGTGTGGATAAATGATATTTCTGGCTGCTGAGGAGATATTTTTGAGTTTATTATGCTAATTTTATTAAGCGACGGCTTTAAAAATAGTTTGTATTGATCTGATTCCGGTCCTGGCAATTTGATCACATTAGGCGGCTGATTTTATTAACCAGTGAATTTATTAAGCGGCGGTTACTGTATTCATTTCGAAATAAGTAATTTTGAAAATAAGTAATTTCAAAATGTCCATTGCTTGTCTCATGCAGTCTCATGCTTGTCTCATTTATGAAATATTGCATGTTTAAAAAGTAATACCTGTTTACTTCGTAATTTATTATAAATCAGCCGAACTAAACAATTTCTTCATTAGAATTTCTACAAATTTAAACAGAAAGATTTCAAACACAAGATTTACTTTTCCAAATCTCTAGAACTATATTTCATGTTGATTTCATATTGGATTGCGGAAGAATAAATCGATCAGAATCTGCATTTAGGATATTGGGATTCATGGTAGTCGATGTTACTTTTTTGAGCATGTTAATATACTCAATAATATGTACATGGGATTTTTAAATTTGACCAATTTTTACCCTATTTGACTATTTTTGCTCAATTATTTTTTTTCAGTGTGGCGTGAAAAAAAGGCTGGTACTAAGTACTAAAACTACTCCGAAATAAATTAAACTATTGGCCTGTTTGTAAATGTAGAATTTATTTTATAAAAAATTGTTACTGTTGAAAATTTCACAAAACATAGTGCCAACCTACACTGTTAAAAATAAAATAGTACAAGAATAGCACCAGAAAAATGGCTCCAATTTAAGGATAACACAGATTATGGTGCTAATTTTTTCAATTTTAAAAGGGATTCTCAGTAAAATGGCACTATAAAAAATGGTGAAAATTAGCAACAAAATCTTATTTGCAGCTAAATTGGAACCATTTTTCTGCTGAAACGTACCATTTTATTTTTAACAGTGTAGACTAATTTAGGTGCAACACAAATATTTGAAAATTTCTTGCAAAGTTTTAGCATTTTAGTAATGCAAACTTCTATAATGCTGAAATTTATACCAAAATATATGAAAATATTGGTTGCAGTTAAATTAACTTTAACTGACACCATGATTTGGAAGAACTGGTGGTTGGTTACGGGGATAAAGGCCGATTGACTGTTTTAGGGTCCTATATTTGAAAGGGAGTGCTCTTCGTGCGGGTTTTTCTAAGGGGTTCTAGTCCGCATTTAAGAAAGTAGAAAAACCCGGAAAACACCGAACGGCTAGGGCGAAGAGCGCGAGCTGGGATCGAACCAGATACTTTACGTATACCAGCATTGAGCGCAGAACTGCTCGGTTGCTGGTGGGCCGGAAGAACTGTTGAACTTTATTTTTAACAGTATATAGTTGGACATATACAAATATGGTCTCTTTCGTTTTCCATTAAATTTTTACGTAAGTTCATTCTCACTTAATTCACTGTTAAAAATACCAGTTCACAGTTTCAACAAATAAAAATTAATATGTTCTAGTCATCGCAAAACTTTCTTTTATATTTTTATATACAAAATTACTACAAAATATCTATTAAAATTATTTTTATTATTGGTGAATGCAGACGATATTTTTTGCATAAAAATATAACACTGAATGTACAAAGATAATCGATTTTATGCTCTACTAACATTATTTTAAAAAAATACGCTTTTTTTCAAAATTCTCAAAAAAAAAAAAAAAAAAAAAAAATCTAAAAAATCAATAATTTTGTTTTAAATTAGCTCAGACTAATCATTCAACCATTCAGTTTATGTGCATTGATGAGTTTTTTTGAAAGATAACCATAATGATAATTTGCTTTCCTAGGGACAAATCAGGTTACAGGACTCCTCGTAAATAAATTATTTAGTCTATACATACAATTATTATAAAATAAGAACACGCTTTTATGCATCATAATAATATATGTTAATTCCATTATGTTGAATGAAGCATAAACGTGTTAAAATGCGCTTAAGTAAAAATATGTCCACATGTTCTAATGTTACGAAATTCTTTTGTGTCTCTCTGTAAATGAACCATAAATATTACATGCATCTGTAAAAACTGTATAACTACATCTACGTAGCTCACGAATAATTATTCGAAATTTGGCAGAATTTGGATCACAATGTAACATTGTCAGAGCACTTTTTTAAGGTCCTGTACATTAATTATTTCGCCTAAGCATACATTTTTTTTTTTTTACAGAAACATGACTTTAAGCTTTTCAATAACGTACGTTTATTTCATTTTCTTGAACGCACTGTATTACGTTAAAATACGTTTAAAAGAAAGTCTTATCACAGCCCGTAATGATAAGAAATAGTTTGGGCTATCTTTGTACAGGAACAGTAAACAATATAAGAATAAAAAAATATAAAATTATTTTTGTGTAGCGCCTGAACAAGTTTCAAATCAATCGGGTGAGTTTTGCGGTCGCTAACGTCGTTCTTACAAATCCTGTTCCTAGACCTTAAGGATAAGAAAAATTTCCGTGTGTCCCTGTTCACGAACTAAAAAGAGAATGCACACCCAAAATTGTGCATTTAATTCTGTGTGCTTTATGAACATGTGTACTAATTTGCAAGTCAATCATGTGATTTGTGCGGCTGCTATCGCGATACATATATACAGATAGATAGACATGCACATAGTACACAAAGTCTTTTTATTCACTCATTCAGCTCAGTCGAATAAAGCGATAACACTATTGCACTTCATATAATTTGAGCCTTAGTTCATAATGATAATTTGTAAGTCAGTCATGTGATTTGTGCGGCCGCTATCACGATACGCACATACAGATAGACAAGCACACAGTACCAAGCAAAGATAGACGCACATACAGATAGACAAGCAAAGATCTTTTAGTCAATAAATCAGCTTAATCGAATAAAACGTTTAACGCTATTGGCAATTCATATAATTTGAGCCCATAGTCATAAAGATAAAGAATATCTTGTTATCGCTCTATAAAATTCTTTATGTGCTAGATCCACCAAAATATGTACAGTTCGTATGACGGGGACTCATGACATGTATATAAATTTCCAGCTCAATCGGATAAGGTATTTAGATGCTAGCTTACTTTAAATAATTTCAACCCATAGGCGACACTGGCAAAGATTTTCTTGTTCTGATCGAATTAAAAAAAAAAAAGTAATAATAATTCTAGATTTACCAAAAATCTATATAGATAATGATACGGTGATCTATAAAATACGTACCACTTTTTTACTCTTTCTAACAAGCCGTTTAGACACTGTAGTGTTCTCTTGCACACATTCATGCATACATGAAGAAAAATCGTGCACTGTCGTAGATATCTCTGAAAGTAGATATCGTAGATATCTCTCGTATCAATTCCAAAGTTGTAGGTGCACAACTAGATATCGTGACAATCACAAATAAAAATTTGCAACATACTACTACCATTGTTTTTTGAGCTATTCTAGATACAAAATCCAATTCAAAACTCATGATTACAATATTTTCTTTGCCTATAATGTTCAGAAAATAAAAATATCAAAAGCAAAACAGAAAAATCAGAGATCATAAATTTATTCAAAAATTAAAGCAAATTAACTATAGGATGCGTGAATAATTTGCACCTCATAAGCTTAAAACAGAGTTAGTAAGTCATAAAAAAACTATTTTTTTTCTCTTTCGATAAAAATATTTATAGGACCATTGTTTTTACACTAGATAGGTTCATTAATCAGATGCACGATTAATACTCATCATTCTTGAATACAAAAAAAAAAAAAAAAAAAAAAATGTAAATTATTTTCCAAAAGCTTGAAATGACTTACATTAGTACACAAATTGAGTGGTTGATTCTCATAAATATTCAAAAGAGGGGACAAAAAGCCTTGATTAATTAAATTTCAGAGTTAATTTTTTTTTTTAAACAATCAATGTATGCGTGTAAACTTGATTTTTTTTTTAGAACCTTAGATAATTTCCATAAAGTATAGCTTTTTTCCATGTGATAAATGACATGATTTTCTTTTTTTCATTCCAACAATTAATTGATTATCTCGTATTTCGAAATAATGATATTTCTACGTAAGTCTAAGGCTACTTTTCAAATTAAATTGCTTTTTTAATTACAAAACTTACGTTCGTTATTTTTCTGTTATCCCATTTCCTTCCTACTTTTTATTTATCTCATTTTTGTGTTTTAGTTAGCGTATGTTTTGAAGTTCATGATTCCAGAATTTTTTAAAAATATATTTAGTGCATACTATCGTTTTTAAATACTTTTGTAGTATAATGCAGAATTCGTATATGTTTTCATAATGGGTAGCATATAAATATTCTTACTTACCATTTCATGAGTTTTATGTCTCACAAATAAAGCATCACTCTTTCTTAACGGGCAAATGCGGTATAATGTCGTACTAAAGAAATGACTTTGTAAGATAAAGGTAAAAAACCTCTCCACGTAAAATTCAGGATATGATTAGCAATAATCGATTATGTAAACTTTCCTTTAACCCTTTCCTTCCCCGTGATTCCAATTGGAATCATAACATTTCAGATGTTCTTTCTTACCATCTAACACTCCCGCTGATTCAAAATGAACAATATTAAAATCTATAGACATTTTCCCACCGAAAAATACCTATTTTAGATGATTTCACTATCTTTGTTGATAACTGAAAATATATTTTAAGCTATTCTGATAATAATATCGGAATCAGTTTCCTGTTTTGGGCAATTTAAGTATATTAACAGTTTGAAATATTTTTTATTTTATTCTTTAATGTTTATAACATGTATTTTAATTAATTGCAATATGTATTTCTTCCAAAATTTTGATATTTTTATTTATTGAAAAGTTATGATTTTTAATGGCATCAGTGGTTATACTAAACATAAATAAACATCTATCAGTTGCTTTGTTAGCTATAATAATTCGTACTCTGCTATTACTCCTAATTAAAAAAAATATTTATATATATTACCTTTGAAATAAATTTATGACTAAATATAAGATTTATTGTTTTATGGAATGAAAAAGTTGGGAATGAAAGGGTTAAACTAAAGAATGTCGAAACAAATAATAGAAGGATTGCGGATTCAATTCTACAGCTATATGTCGACCGTCGTGTGCGTTAATGACGCATATCACTGGGATTCCCTCTTTCGCTCTTCCCATAAAATACTGTAGAACAGTTCTTGCTTCATATTATATCTCATTTAAAAATGAAGTTCGTCGAATTCTAATTTTAGTGAACTGTGCATTTACTCTGTGTTCTCATTTAAACAAACAATTGGCTAAACACGCTTCCACTCAGTGTTGCCAGATTGCACGACTTTTTTATTTAATAGTCACCAATAATTTTGAGAAGTGATATTTGATATATATAATAGACGATTAATCATCGATTATGTACATTAAACATCATTTCTCAAAATTATTGGTGACTGTTGAATAAAAAAAGTAGCGCAATCTGGCAACACTGCTTCCACTATGGACTTTTAGAATTTAAATTATAATTCACGAAAAAAAACAACAAAAAAAAAACAACAACTATAATGGAACAGTTAAGCATAAGCTGTAAACGGATGTTTACTTTGAGCTGTTTTTGACATTATTGCGATAACTAAGGTATTGAAGTTGATTAAAATTGTAGCAAATTACTTATATAGCAAACTTGGCAACAAACAATTTTGGTACTCGGAAACTCAAAACGGAAGCTGCTCTGATTAACCCTCGCTTTTCCAAGATTAAGGAGTTACTGCAGATAAAATGCTTTCAGGTGCCGCTTGGCACGTTTGGCGAAAATCACCGGCACTGCGCCTTTTTGTATCGTTTAGAAGCTGCAACATTCCACTGGTTACATTTGCTATCTCTGACAAAATAGCGCACTTTTTGAATGAGGCTGGCTTAACCAAATTTCACCTTCAAAATGGGGTCAAAATGACCCCATCTTGGGAAAGCGAGAGTTAAGTATGACCATTAGACATTCGCTAATGTAAACAAACACACGCAAAGATCACGAGAAATGGCAAGCAAAAACAGTGAGAGGACTCTATAAAAATCTTTCTTGAGCAAAAACAGCTACATGTAGCGTCTAGCGTCATTTAGTGAGAATAAAGTGTGGTACACACATTCTATTCTTATAAATATTTTTTCTTACATGAATTCAATTTTACAAACTTTTTAACCCTTTAACGTTTATTGGTTTCTCAGCGAAACCAAACATTTGACATAATTTAACAATTTTTTTTTTTTGCAGCAGTTTTTTAACATTTCCCCCATATTTTAATCATGTATTAAACTTTTGTTCCTTTTCTGTTTGGTAGATAGCAGCGCTATTTCAAAATTTAACAAATAATGCTTCAAAGGAAACAAAATGCATATGTCACTTGAAGTTTCTGAGTGTGCGCCAGTGCAAAATGCTGGTTTGATGATGCAGTCATGACTAGTTTTTTTTTTGTTGTTGTTTTTTTCATTTAATGAAGAGCTGGACTGTTCTTTTCACCTCAAACAACTTTTAAAAATTTTTGTAGTCGATAACGTTTACTTAGAAAGTGTTTTATTTATTAAATAATATAATATTTGAATTTAATAAGGTTAACTTATAGATGTTTCAAACAAAAATTTATCGAAAGGGAACTATGCTAATTTTTTTATTTTTTAAATATTTATGATTAGCTATGTGTCTAAAAGCCATTTTTACAATTAGTTTAGTAATTTTTAAAATATATTAAGCAGTGAACGTTAAAGGGTTAAACTAATTATACTTTAAAATACCATCAGTAGATAATGGGTTAAAAAACCACTTGTTTTCTTATAATAGTATGAACTGTATATATTTAATACTTTTGTTCCGTTTTCATCTAAATACACTTATTTTGATTATTTTCACTATATAATTATAAAAGAAAGAATTGGTTTCCTAAAAGAGTAATATAGTACAAAAGTATAAACAATATTTCTTGTCAGAAAATTTGTTCCCATTTATTATTCTGTAATTGTCACATAACAGCTGACGAATTCCCAGTCTCATAAAAATTGATTTATTTGACAGTAAAATGTCATAGTTATAAACAACTTTTCTTTCTCATATATAATAACAGAAGATTATATGAGCGAGAAACATAAAATGTGCTTATTTCTTTATGCAACATTAATATGATGTAGGTTAACTGTGTTAAAATTTCTATAGCGATATTTAGATAAAGAAAAATATGCATTTAAAATTTTATTTTGATTAAATTAAATTATAAAATGATTAGGAACAATTTGTATTTTAATAGCATATTTTATATAATTTGAATTTACAAGTTTATCGGATACGTCTCTTTCTGTCCAAGTGAAAAAATGTATTAAAATATATTATGATGATTAATTAATGTCTTTTGTATTAAAAAAAAAAAAAAAAAAAAAACATAAACTTTAGTTTAAATGAAATAGATCAACAGTAAAAATTACATCGTGAAAATACAATTTTAAAATCAAGGTTATTGAAAATTTTCTGATTTACGCTTACTTTGGTAAGTTACATATTATGCATATTTTGTAAATTTCAGTTCAATGTTAATCGTTCATTTCATATGTATTATACCAAGCTACGCCATGTATTTTTAGAAGATTGTTTCATGATTACAGGCCATAAAGTAATGTAATAAAAATATACTGCCCCAACAGACATTTACATTTCTTAAAACTTCATTTGAAAAATAAATTATGATTTCGCAACCCCCTGTTTTAAAACTGGAAAACATTCTAAACGACATTTTTTTTTTACTTTCTTCTATATGTATATTTAGAGAAAGAATTGGATTCGTGAAAAATTTTCAACTCCAGTTTTCGATGGATTTACACGTTTTGGGATGTCCTGAACACGATTTGATTGTTTTTAGAAAATGTCTGTGTGTCTGTGTGTGTGTATCACAAATTTTGTGGACACTGTATCTCACGAACCAAAGAATAAAATTTAACCACACTTGGGATTTAATTGGACCCTGACATAAACTGGAGCTGATTAGATTTGGGGATCATTCGATCAGCAGGTGGCGCTGTAATCGCATTTTTTCTAAATTTTTTACACGGCAGTATAGGACAAAACTTCGTATAAATGCACATAATGAGAGTTATTTTTAACTTGTGATTGTAGAATTAATATGAATTATTGATAATAGTAGTAGTTAACTAGGAAACAAATTTTGTGCATGTGTTGGCATCGCTTCCCCCCCCCCCTCTGGGGGGGGGGGTACCACGCCCGGGGGGAGTAAATTTTCATTATGGGTATTTTTCGAAAGGTCTCGTCACTACCTTTAAAACGAATGGTTGAACTATAGATCTGTGATAATTTAAAACAAAGTTATCGATTTTTTTTACTTTTAACGAAAAAATCGAATTTCTTCTGATAATTGCAAAAAAAATGACTTTCTTTCGGCATTTAGTGATATAATTCTGTCAGATAAATGCATTTATAATGGAAAATAAATTGATAATTTAATAAACAATTTGTATTGAATAAGTTTTGTGTACAATTATATAGAAGAAAGTCATGTAGTGGCCACATCATACTAGTTTTAGTATTGTCTTTCTGTGATTTTAGTTGAAGTTTCTAAACAATAACTGTTCATTTCGTAACAGGTAGTTGTGTCAAAACCATTAACTTGCTAATTACTGAGTTAGAATAACATAAATATGACTGAACAAAAAGTATTCTTTACTACATTTCTATATATTTAAAAACAACATAATTTTTATTATTACATATGCACTAAGTAAAATTAATATTTAACGTACTTTTCCATCTAAATATAAACATTTTTATCTTTCTCTCTGTATAAAGAAAAAAAATGTAATGGTTTATTGGAAGCTGAGTAATATAAAAGAGCTAAACAATAGCTTCTGTTAGAAAAATTGTTCCCATTTATTATTACGTAATTGTTACATAACAGCTGACGAACTTCCTCTCTCATAAAAATTGATTTACTTGGCAGAAAAATGTCGTTTTTATAATCATTTTTTGCTTTCCATATCTAGCTGAAAATTATGTTTGTAGGAAATATAAAGTAAACTTTTATTGCTTTATACAAAGGCAAATATTGTTTTCTATAAAGTACAATGCGCTTTTATTCTTTTATACTTGAACATTTGGAAATTATACGTTCACAATTTTGAAAGTAAACGTTCACTATTATAAAACATGTTCTTTTGATCATTACTGCTTTCAAGTTGCAATTGTGTTTAATACTTATTTTTCACTTAAAGAAAATTATTCCTAATTTTTTACACCTGGAACAAATCACGCCTGTTTTGAAACTGTAAGGCGCTAACAGAGGGTGCTGCTTTACCAGAACTAGAAAGAACATTATTTTTGTTTTGTACCGAATGGCAAATACTAAGTAAAGAAAAGGGACGGAAATACATAAACGTGTGACGGCATGACGGATCTTTAATTTTAACTAAAGTTTTTGTGTATAGTATACGTTATTATTGTTATATTAAACATCTAATTATTTTTAGAAAGGTGTTTCATTTTTTAATAATTTTTACACTGAAGTTATTCATCTAGTTCTTCACAGAAATACATTTTATTAATTTAATATTTTATTTATAAAAAATAATGAATCACTATCTCCAGTTTACGTCGAAAACTCAAGAAATTCATGAAGAAATTATGCTTAATAAAATGTAAATTAATAATCTAAACTAGTTGGCATAGGTGGACTCTGCTCAGTTCCCCCATCATATACAGTCGAACCTCGTTAACGTAAATCTCAAGGGGGATAAAAAATGCGTTCATGTTATCAGTAGTTCATGCTATCAGTAACTAATATTCATATTACTAAACTTATCTTAATTTTGATGGGGACTGTGGAAACAGTTCATGTTAACAGTGTTCCCATCAACGAGGTTCGACTGTATATGTTCTCATAAATGCCTAGTGCAGGACATTCTCTTAACATGGTTATCATGTAAAGAGAAATGAATTTGACCAAACGCTTGACAGATTAACAGAATGAAATCTCCGCCTAATAGGCTATCCACCGTTCACTTCGATATATTTATCTTATTCTAATCTATTAATTTGTTTTATTAGGGTCAATTTCGTAGTTTAGTTTTCATGCTACTATTTCCAATGCAACAATCCTCAAAATGCATATTTATATGGGAAATTTTCAATTTTGCTATGTTTATAAAACCTTAAGTTATGAATAACTTACGAAATTTTCCTATTAGAATATTTGTAGTCAATCATGTTCAAACAAGTATCATAAATGTTATTTTGAAGTTTTTATATATTTATGTTTCTCAAAATGAACGCTTATGCGCAATTTTGCCATATTCTGCCATTTTAAGTAAATCATAAATTCAAAATAACTTACGACTTTTTTAAACTGGAAAATTCATAGCCTAATATATTCATGCCAGTATTCTAAATAATATTTCAAAAGTGGTTTGACATCTTTACATTGAAAATATCCCTCAAGACGTTTATGTGAAATTTTGCCCTATTCTACCATGTTAAGAAATTCGTAAATTTCCAATAATTTACGAAATTTTTATATTGGAAAATTCATAATCAATGACATTAATGGCAGTATCCTAAGTAATATTTCAAAAGTGGTCTGACATCTTTACGATGAAAATATCCCTCAAAATTGACGTTCTTGTAAACTTTTGCTCTATTCTGCCATGTTAAGAAATTCGTAAATTTTCAAAGTAAGGTGTTTATAGTTACTGATGTTCATTTTGTCGTCAAGACTGATATTTTAAAACTGGTTTGCCATTTTTACAGTGAAAATTGTCTATTTAATGCACGTTTAAGTGAAATTTTGCCCTATTCTCCCACGTTAAGAAAATCGTTTATTTCTAGTAACTTATGAAGTTTTTTAATTCGAATGTTGCAAATAAATAGGGTTCCTGCCAGTGTCGAAAGTAATTTTTTAAAACTTACCTGACTTCTATGCGACAATTTGTTCTTGAGCTATCGTGTACACAGACTAACATTTTAACGCACTAACGGATTAACACACTAACGGACTAACGGACTAACAAGCTAATATACACCCTGCAGGCGGACACTATACAAGTTTTGTCATTTTCGGATTCCTTACACCTGAAAACGTGTAAAAAAGTCAAAAACCGAGGTCGAAAATTTTCACGTTTACCTAAGTTCCCCATATCTATAGTATGATGGGGAACTAAAAGGAAAATCAAATAGGTAAATACTACAACATACTGTAATAAAAGTGTTATACTATTATTCTAACAGACTATTGCTGCACTATCTAGCTAGTGTAAACAAAGTTTATGTTAGAAGTGCAACCAAAGTGTAAACAAAGTGCAACCAAAGTGTAAACAAAGTTCAAACGAACACTTAAGGTATAGTGTAACCACGTTTCCTACGCCTAGCAGTGAGGACAAGTCGAAAATCTTGGAGGGTTTCCAAGTTGACCAACAGGTTTGAATTTAGTAAGAATCCAGTCATTCAGTATTCCCTTATCGCTTATTTTCTCTCAACGAAAAGCTTGTCTCCCCTGTTTTACTAGTGGACTCGTTGAATCCGCACTTGCGCAGAGGCTTCCATGGTCGCAAGAAATGTAGTTAAATAGTATAAACAAAATTGTAAACAAACAAAACAAAGTGTTAAAAAAAAAACTTTTAACACTGCTTGTGCTAAAAGCGTAAACAAAAGAATACTTTGTTTAATACAATGTAAACAAAGCACTTTTAGTTCCCCATCATACTATAGGTATGGGGAACTTAGGTAATCGTGAAAACTTTCGACCTTGGTTTTTTGACTTTTTTACACGTTTTCAGGTGTGAGGAACCTGAAAATGACAAAATTTCTTTGTTGTCCGGCTGTAGGGTGTTTATTAGTTTTTTAGTCCGTTAGTGTGTTAGTATGTTAGACTGTGTACACGATATCTCAAGAACAAATTGTCGCAGAGAAGTCAGATCAGTTTTAAAATATTACTTTCGACACTGGCAAGAACCCTATTCATTTGTAACATTCAAATTTAAAAACTTCGTAAATTATTAGAAATTTACGATTTTCTTAATGTGGGAGAATAGGGCAAAATTTCACTTAAACGTGCATTAAAAAGAAAATTTTAACTGTAAAAATGGCAGACCTGTTTTAAAATATCAGTTTTGATGCCGGAATGAACATCAGTTATTTTAAACATGTTACTTTGAAAATTTCGCAAGTTATTGGAAATTTACGAATTTCTTAACATGGCAGAATAGGACAAAATTTTACATAAGCGTCAATTTTGAGGGATATTTTCATCGTAAAGAGGTCAGACCACTTTAGAAATATTATTTGGGATACTGGCATGAATATCATAGACTATGAATTTTCCAATTTAAAAAATTCGTAAGTTATTTGGAATTTACGATTTACTTAACATGGCAGAATAGGGCAAAATTGAGTTTAATCATTCATTTTGAGAATCATAAATATATCAGACAACTACAAAATAACATTTTTGATACTTGTTTGAACATGATTGACTACAAATATTCTAATAGAAAAATTTCGTAAGTTATTCCTAATTTAAGATCTTGTCAACATAGCAAAATTGAAAATTTTCTATATAAATATGCGATTTTGGGATTGTTGCATTGGAAATAGTAGCATGAAAACTAAACTACGAAATTGACCCTAATAAAATAAATTAATAAATTATAATAAGTAAATATATCGAAGTGAACGTTGGATAGCCTATTGGACTGGGAATTCATTCTGTCACTGTGTCAAGCGTTTGTTCAAATTCATTTTTCTTTCCATGATAATTATGTTAAGAGAATGTCCTACACTAGAACTTTATGAGAACATATACAATCGAACCCCGTTAACGTGAATTACTTTTAACATGAACTGTTTCCACAGTCCCCATCAAAATGAAGATTTGTTTAGCTATATGAGGATTAGTTATTGATAGCATGAGCTACTGATAAGATGAATAGATTTTTATCCCCTTAAGATTCACATTAACGAAGTTCGACTGTAAATGATGGAGAACTGAGCAGAGTCCACCTATATCAACTAGTTTATTTACCAAACAATTTACCGAAGATTTTATTTACCAAACAAGTTACCGAAGATTTACCAAAGCACCTTAACATTATTATTTAATTCGTTTCATTTGTTTAAAAATATCTTTTTGTATTGTAAGGGAACACAAAATTAAATTTTAAATATTATCAATGCAGATAGTTAAATTTCTTCATTTTTTATAAAGCATCAATATCTTATTTGTTGTCCAATTATTGTCGAATTATATATAAATATGGGCCAAATATTTAAATTAAACATTTAGATATTTTTTATTGTGTAAGTATTATATTGTCAAAGTACATATTAATTTTGATGAAATTTTTCTCCGAATTACCAATTATTATAAATTTAAGTAATTGTGTGATTTTGCCAAATGCGTTTGCACATTTTTTAAAGATATTAAAATGGTTATTTGTAATACAGTTTCGTAGCTTCATTAACGTTTAGAATAAAGTATTTAGTGTCTGTTTTCTTGCTTGCACACTTGAATGAAATTTCGATTTCACAAGCATAGTTCACGATTCATTACATTTGAACTTCGAAACGAAGGGAGATAATTGCACTGCATTAGCACCCTTTGCTTAATTCATGCCATCATCATCATCATCATCATCATCTTGCCATGCTTTGAAACTAAAAATAATCTTGCGAGAAAATAATCAGAAAAGGTGAAAATAACTTACAAACCTCATTAAATGTTAGAAGGAAGTTATGCAAAGATTGCACATTTTTAAAAACATACAGAGGAATTAAACGCTTTTAAATGTAAAAAGGCATATAATTATAACCGGTCCAGCATTTTCTTTTTAAACGAGGCTAACGGAAAAATGAAAATCGATAACTTTCTAAATGTTATAGCGATAAAAGTAAGTAATATCTTATAGATCGTGTTTTTAACATTTTGAAAACACAATACATTTCTAAGTGATATACTTATTTATATTTCAGAATGAATTCATAAAGGAATGTATAAATGTAACTATGCTGGCTTATTTAATATTTACATCAAAGGTAGTTAACTAATAATAATTAAATTTTAAAAGTTCGTAAATTCACCTCAAAGAATTGAAAAATATAAATGCCATACAAGTATAATAATTAAAATATTGAACATGTGTTAACAGATGCATTCATCTTTCACTTTAAGATTTATTACAAATTCACACTTATTTTTTGTTTCTAATTAATTAAAGATATTTTTTAAAGATATCATCTTTATGTTGAAACAGACAACCTATCATGGGAAATAGCTGACAAGTTTTCCGCCTTTTTTAATACCACTACTTTTTATGAAAATATCTGGTTTATTCAAAGCAATCAAATATTATTAAAAAACGTCATATTCTGAAATCGGAAGAGTGGAGAGCTATTAGGAGGTCTGTTCTTTATCAAAACTAAGGCATTCTGTTAATTTTTATTGCCTGTAATTTTTATTGTTTTTATATTCTATATTTTCTCATAATTTATTTATGTTGTATGTGCATGTTTTCTAAATAATCAAATAGGCTATTAAATTAAATGTCTCCTATTTAGTAAATAAAACAGAATAAAATCAAAGTTGAAAATATGCGAATTATATCTTGGAAAAAGTCATTAATTGTCTTTCAGAGAAATATATTTATTTAAATAATTTTGATTTATTGAAATGTATATATTTTGAATATATACTATGCGTTTCATAAATAGAATTTATCCTGCTAAAATTCAATTGATATTTATTATTATATATATATATATATATAAAAAAAAATGAAGGTCAACCGTTGGATTCAATCTACTTTATTTTGAATTGAGCAAGCGAGCAGTACATGTAATAGATCCTCGCATGCACACTGTAGCTCAATGTTTTTTAATTGGAAGGTATTAAAAAAAATCACTGAAAATTACGGACCATTCTCAACAGAACAAAAAATTTAAAAATTCGTTTATTCAATCACACTGCATAAAACAACAAATCTATCATAATCGTAAAATTTGAAATTGTGGAAATAGTCATATAATGCGTAACAGTCTATTACAATAAAGTAGATAAAGTCATTTAAAATTCAATGTAAGTTTAAAACACGTCTTCAAAACAGAAGGTTACCAATATATTGCATAAATATTAATTCTGATCTGTAATAATGATCTGTAATAATTTGATCATTCAGAGCGCCGGATGCATACACTTTTCTTGAATCCGGTCTGTGTTCTGAAGCAGTTGTCTTCTATGAGGTACGTTCGTTAATCAGGTGTCAGATCTACTTCATAGTTTCCTACTTTTCACTTAATAGTTACCAATGAATAACTTTATTTTACTATCCATATTTTTTAAAAGAAACTTTCAAGTGTTCTACATTAACAGCTATACAGTAATTATAATTTATTTTTATGTCTTGCCTGGCGTTTCAAATGGCCGGTGTTATTTTCTGACAAACTCTTGTAATTTGTCTGTGTAACTTGAAAATATTTTTCACTGGTTACTCTAGCAAATTTTGTTAGGAAAATTCCTGTAAAGAAATGTCTCATATTATGTATCGGAATATACTTGGCCATTCAATGCAGCCCTCTTAAATGCCCACATCGATTAGGATTCTGCTTATTTATTCAATACTGCTTATTTATTTGTGCTTTTTCAATGCTGCCGAACAATGCAGGCGTAATCTGATGACCTTATTGGAAAAATATTTTTCCGTATGAATCATTTACTCATTTTTTTCTAACCAGTTTAGTAAATAATACACAACAATAAATAAATAAATAAAAATATTAGTTGATAGGATTTACAATTATCAAGTATGACCAGTTGAATCCAACTTCTGAAAAAGAACGTAGAGCTTTTGTTTTGAGTAAAGTAACCGTGTTTCGAATTCTAGATATATTAATACTAACTAATATTTCTTCAATGCAATGCATTAAAAACTTTGTATTTGTAGATGTATTGTAAGCATTTGTTACATTTTAAATATAACTAGCTTCATATTTGTGAAAGGATAGATTAAATTTTATTACTATTGCTAATATTTAGCCTTTCTAATTATGAAAATTGGTTGCGCCATAACATCTGATAAAGTAAGTGGATTTTTGAAATTTTGGTGTCGTTGTTAGGAGAATATTGCGTATGTTCTAATTAATAAAAAATAGTATTATTAAAAAATAGTATTATTAAAAAATAATATTCTTTCTTGTGTAGAAAGTTGAGTTGTAGGGGTGATGCGAGAAAATATTACATGTGCTACTTCTTGTTCTGATTAAAATAAATTAAATTGAAATCGACAGTACACGTTTTTTACGGTAATAATAAAGTCTTGAACAAAGTTGGTTGAAAATAGAATCGGACCTGACTTTCAAATAGACAAGTTTGTCAATGTTTTAATGCTTTATTTTAGCTATTCAATCCTAGAAGAAATATCTGGCTCTTCATCCTCAAATAATATTTTTTAACAAAATGGTAACATGGCGAAACAATGTGATATATATACATGTGTGTGTGTATGCAGTTTTTAGAGAGGTAACAATGATCAGTACTCAAAACTACAATTAACTTTTTCTGTGCACATTTATATTGCCAAATATTCTAAATGAAGAACGTTTTTATGTAAATATATATATTGTGACGAACGTTTTATCGTCGCCATCCTCATTTAACTTTAACTTGAATGCTGAAACTTACTTAATAAAGTTATGGAATAACACAAAGTCAGATATATAAAAATATATTGAGCTTTTTATTTGAGATTAATAGAAAAAGGTGGCGTTGGAATTTAATTATAATTAATATCTTTATAAGTTTAAATGGGCAGCCTTCACAAATACTTTAGCTATCAATAGATAATCACAATTACTCTCAACTACTTTATTTAAATTCCTTAGCTTTTACTCAATTAACCACAAATAATTTTAACTACTACATTTAACTTCAATCACCCTCGCGGCTCAGTAACTTTTCGATAGCAGGAGGATTCCCTGACACTGCTACCTACTCGACTTACATCCAACTAACCTTCAACTAATTCCCCGCCAACTCACTCTCTTACTCTCTTTCCAACTAACTCTCTAGCTCACTTCAACTAACACTCTTACCTCCTCTCAACTAACACTCCTTCCAGCTCTGTCTCCAACTAACTCCCAAAAGCAATCTTCCTTCTACTTTTATACTATTCACTTTCCAAAATACTTTATAAAATTAACATATTACCATTTACAATTTTAGTTTAGGATAGGAACTAACTCTATTACTCAGTCGAATCCTAAAACCTTCGCATTCATGTTTTACTCGCAAAGTGCGAATTTTAATCGTAGCACTTTGCTAGACCTCAAACTATTATGGAGAATTTAAAATGTGTCAGCAGTAAAGATTTGAAAATAGAATAACAGACATTTTCCGTTCTAATATTAGACACATTTGAGGTTTTTCGTAAAAAAGTGAAATAAAATGAGAATTATATATAAACACACATTTAATTAACAAATATAAATTAGTGAATATTTATAACATTTAGATTATAAAATTTTCCTAAACAAATTCAAACATATTGTTACGAATTTGTAAATAATAGCAGTTATTTTTACGTAAAATCATTCAGAGAGGCTTAGTCAAGTTATAAAATGTTAATTGCCTGCATTTCTATTTTGTTTTCACGTGAAAAGAACTCGTTTTAGTTTAAATAACCGTTAGAAATCTTTAGCAAGGGAGGTAATAGCCTTGGCGTCAAATTTGACAACTTTTTCGCTCTTTGGCGACTTTTTTAGCAACCTTGGTGAGAAAATCCTTATTATCGATATCACAAAATATCTAAGTTCTAACTTGATTCGTAGAGAAGTTACTGGAACATTCTCAATTTTCTATGCAGGTATTTAAGGAACCGCATGGCAGCCAAGTGAGTTAGTATTCTCCAAGGCATTCTCTAAGGCAGTACAAAGCACTGCTTTGCTATGTCTCTCCTATTAATTGCAGCACACTGCTGTGTGTGCTAATGCTATGATGCAGTTTATACTGTGAATTTGGTGCTGTCAGTTGTTATTCAAGCTGTGTTTTCTGGTGAAACTGAAGTTGATACTTGGTTTATAGACGTGCAATCTTCTGGAACTTTCTGTAAATAAAACTTTAAGCCTCTGCAAGATTCGCCTTTCATTCGCAGATAGTTCAAAAACTCTGAGTATGATACAATATTAATTGTTGTAACTTGGTGACGTATAATGTTGTATAATAAATTTTGCTAGCCTGTTTTCTTTTCTATTTTCTTTTCTTTTTTTTTTTTTTTTTTTTAATTGCCCTTTTATATGACTGAACTACCTTTTATTTTCTTAATTTTTATAAATAAATAAATAAATTATTGAATTTATGTTTCTGACAAAATTACCTTTTAAGAGATTTTAATTCTAAAGTTAACTTTTAGAAAAACTACCACTTTATTAAATAATTTAGATAATACTGTCACAAAATAATCTTGCGAGCTACCATAAAAGCACAATAAAATATCATTATTTACTGAAAATATAATTAGCCTCATTCAATTTCACTAAAGTCAAATTAAATGAGAAAAAGATTAAAAGCATAATGGCGTGACTGAAGCGATGAAAAGTTCATTTATTTACACAAGCAATGCGAACAAATGCCTTGTAGATAAAGAAGAAAATTATTAGATACTAATAATTTTTCATTCTTTTGAATGTGCAAAGAATACAAAACAGCCAATGTTTCTGAAAAATAATTTTGAATAAATAACACTGGTCTCAGCAAATATTTATTGTAGGAATTCATGAAGTCATTTATCTTTTAGCTTTAATGGGATTTTTATGATAATTTAACTTTCTTTAGACACTGCGATGTTTATTTAAGTATCTGTTTGGAATTTATTTTGCATTTAATTTTTCAATTTTCTGGTAAAATTCTTTTAATTTGCGTTGGGTTTTCATGATTAACATCGACTGAATAATACCATTTTCTTTGCAAAAATTAATGATTAGAATTATATAGAAAAAGAATTTCAAATATAAGAAAATTTACTGAGAAAAGAAAAACTTTCAGTATAATTCCAAAAATGAGTACTTTGATTATGGTTTTTCTTCTAAGAAGTTAAATATAAAATTAATCTTAAATATGAAGAAATAATTAGAAGAAATGACCATGATTAGGAAATAAAATGATAGGAGTGTCTCAGCTAAAAAAAAAAAAAAAAAAAAACTGTAAAATATGAAGAAAAAATGCAGATAATGTGAAGGTATTTGACACAATCCCAGCTTAGAAAGTCTTCAAAAAAAAAAAAAATCTATTAAAATGAAGAAAACTGCAGAAAAACTGCAGATATTTGGAACAACATTAAGTATATGGGGAAAATTTTCTTATGGGGAAGGGGGAAGTTACCTGGAAAATTTTGCAGTTTTCTTCATTTTAATAGTTTTTATTGAAGACTTTTTAAAGCTGGGATTGTTCTAAATACCTTCACATTATTTGCATTTTTTCTTCATTTTTTATAGTTTTTTCAAGACTTTTTTAGCTGGAGTATGAGCAACGTTATAATATGAATGAAAAAAATAGATATTTTAAACATACGTTAAATTAAATAAAATTTAATGAATAAATTAATTTTCCATCTATATAAAGTCAGCCAAAAGTCCATGACACGATTTTAAACTTTAGTATAAAATCATGTAACCGGTATACAGATTGTACTAAACGGCTTCTCACCATGAACTTACTATACTTTAAAACAGCTATAAAAAGCATCGAAAACGCAAGGCAAGCAATTAAAATTATTTATTTTGTGAAATTCGCAACAAAATTTTAATATGTGCGCCCTTTATAAATCAAATCAAATCTAAACTGTAATCCAGTTTAATCCACATCTTTTATAGCATTGATTTTAAAAGACGTTCTATTATATGCTTATTGTGTCTTTAAAGCTTTGTTGCTAGCCGCAGGGGAAACATATAATTCATCTTTTTCATATTCACATAGAAAGAAATCAAGAGGGGCTAAGTGTGGATATCGATATTGCCATTGCAAAAGTTCAAGAAGCGCTACATAAACAAAACATAAGAAACAGCGCTCTCTGTGAGCAAAATTTATAATTAATTTATTTTATTTGCTTATATCAAACTTTTTTACCATTGAAAGCATTCTAGTGCACACCGCACTCTTGTACGTCACATTTTTAATTTATCGTACCTATATATAGTAGAGAAAGTATTGATTTTTGGTCTTATTTCTGAATTTACGATTTTTATATATGTACACATTTTGAGGTTTCTTGAATCCGAAAAAGCAGGATTCTATCGGTTGGTCTGTATGTCTCTTTCTGCGTGTATCTGTTATCAACATATCTCAAGAAAAGTTAGTGGCAGGAAAACAAAGTTCGAGACTCTAAATTTGTATTATATTGTAATACTACTCTAATCTTTGCGTTAAGATAAAAAAGATGTCCGTGAGCAGGGACATTCAAGAGAATTCAAATATATTGCGTCTATGGGGAAAATTTTTGTTAGGCAGAGTGTAACATCTATCGTTTGCCTTAAATACAATGAACAACATATATCTTTTATATGCACAAAAACATGTTTTGTGTAGATTGCGGTATGGAAACTATTCAGCATTCGTTTACAGGGCTACCTAAAAAAATTATTTACGTTGGAGCTGACTTGAAAATTGCTCGAAGTACATTTAAGGTTGCGATATGTGTTTTTAATATAAAACTAAATTTAAGAACACAGTGTAGTGTGCTGTATTGTGAGTAGCACAGTGTAGTATGGGTAATCTGTGTATAAGCTATAGACAATACACAGATTACTCAAAATTAAACGAAAACATTCTTTTCGATATAGTGCACTTAAAGAGCGCTTTGCTACAAGTCGAAGAAAATTGCTCAGGAGTGAAAATAAATTTCTGATATTCTTACAGTAAAACAAATTATTATTTGAAGTAAAATTTTGAATTTTGGTTTTTTTCCATTATATTAAATTTTAATGTCCCCGGAATACTAAATTCAAACTTTTAGCAAATTTTTTGTATACATGTGCTATTTGTATAATTTAATAGTTAATAATTGCAGGAAATTTGAATTTGTTTCTTTGAAATTCAGATAAGATTACAATTAAAAATTTTGATTAAGATTGATAAGTTTCGAGACGTGTTGAAGGAGATTATCTGAATAATTTGAAACAAACTTTGAAATTTACTAACAACTTTGACATTTTTTCAAATATCGGTATTATAAATGAACGAGTGGTTGAGAGTAGAGCAGAATTACATATCAAATAAAACTGTTCCTAAACCTATTTTAGATTTTTGTTCATGAAGATTCATATACAGTGCTTGTTATATTACACCTTTAACTGCAATCTGTCATTATAGCGCTGAAATGCAAGGAAGAGAAAGTCGTGTGAGTTAAACACCTGTTAATTGATTTTACAATAAAAATTGTAAATTTTATAATAATAATTGTAAATTTTACAATAAAAATTTTATACTTTTGGCTTATTTTGAAGTATTTATAAAGCATATACGGCATTTTAGATCAATATAATTTAACATTTTTAAAAGTTGTTAATACCGATGGGTGATAGCTTTTATAATTTTCATAAACATATAATTAAAAATCTTAACTTTATTTTCATTAGCATTCCTAAAATATTTCAGTAGGTTTCTTTCATAATTTTTTTCTTACAAAATCAATGGAAATAATAATATAATAATGTTTAGCTTCAGAGATATTTGATGTCATATATCTTTTATAAAAATCTGATTTTTTTTACAAGAATTCCGGGTATTTTACAAGAAACAAAACTAATTAGAGAACTATTTAGTACAAACTTAAATTGCTAAACGTTTTATATTATGGAGCACACTGAGTTTTAAGATAATTAAAAGAACACTAATATGTGTATGCTTGATTTGGCAAAACCTCTTAATTTTCCTGAGTCTTATTGCAAAATGCTGTATAAGCAAAGTGCTGTTAGTATTTATTGGAAAACATACATACATTATTTTTAGGTATCTTAGTGATTTTTAGAACTTTTATCAGGACAAACTTTTTGTATTAATATTTTTGTATAGCAATTAATTCAAAACCAATTAATTAAAAAAAAGGCTTATATCTTCTAACTTTTTCTTAAACATTGAAAAGAATGCAATTTTATATTATTTCTATCATTCTAAATAGTAAATGGAGGTAGTGCTTATATTAAATTTCATAAATTTCAACGTTTATACATGAAATTCATGTTTAAAATATTCCTTTTTTAAATATTAAAGTACAAAATTTAAATGTAAATAACATACTAGAAAGGTGCATATATATATATATATATATATATATATATACAGGGTGAGTTTGACATAATCTACCAAACGAAAGGAGGTGATAGAACAGCCAATGGGAAGCATAAAACACCATAGAAACCCTGTCCTATCTCTAACCGTTTCCGAGTTATCGTAGATAGAAGAAAAATCTGTTTTTTTTTTCATCCCGTCAGAAAAAACCCCAAATTTGTGAGTTTTCTGAAAGACTTACATGCAAAATAAGCCCATATTTGGAAAGAGCAGAAAACATCCTATCGGGTGACATCATTTACATCAGGATAACTTAATTTGACGGCGAGCTACTACGCTAAAACATTGGTGAAGTTTAAAATCGAGTTGTCGCCAAATTCTTTAACCGGTAATTCTGCAAACACCGTTCAAGCTACAATCGGGAATTTGCCAAAAACTTCTCCATTCCACAAGCTTTAGAATGAACCCACAGTAAACCATATCGGTGTTCCGGTGCAGGAGAAATTTAGCCTTTTGTTTGCAATACATCACTGAAAACGGCGTTCGTTAAAATTCGGCAAACGAAGCGATGGTGAGTAAATGGAACGTATGCAAATTCGTGACTATCTGTATATGGACTCTTAGTGATACACAGATGTATCTTACATCAAAAGATATCTTAAAGCACGACTAAAGAAAGAATGGCAGCTATACTGGGATACATCTCCTAAAGGTAGATTTACTTTTAACCTCCTCCCAAAAGTGTCAAATTATAACTTTGACCTTTCCCCAGCCATAACAGCCTT
Organism: Salticus scenicus; assembly: GCA_963930645.1. NCBI lineage: Eukaryota > Metazoa > Arthropoda > Arachnida > Araneae > Salticidae > Salticus > Salticus scenicus. Next base: position 261,213,571 of record OZ005655.1, on the reverse strand, counting down.
CTTAACGGGCCATGGCCCGTTCAAATCACACCTTTACAAATTTCATTGCTCGCGCACTCCACAATGTGAGTGCGGCGCTGAGGGTAATGCAAATCATTACTTTTTCTCATGCCCACTAAATCATGATTGGCGTATCCTTAACCCACCTAATAAACCTAACGACTGGCTTTTTAATATCGTTACCCGGCTTCCCCTACGCCAGAAACTAACCAAAATCTATAACTTCTTAATGCATCTTTCCAATTTGACCAACTAATGTTTCAATCTTCCAAGGCAGTTACCAACTTTTCTCTTGGAGATCCATATAATTTTGCAAGGCTCTGTTCTTCTTTTTATGTTCTTGTTACCTTGTCGCCCTCTGTCGTGTGAAAGCTCCGCTTTGGCGACCTCTGTAACCTTTTTTTTTTTTTCTGTTTATGCAATAAACAACGGAGGAGGTTTAACCTTTAGACGAGGGCTCTTTTGAATCACCACAGTGCCATCGGAGCCCCTCTCTAAAGGTTAAAATCGCTCAAAACCGCTGCATAGTGGTGAGCGGCCATCTTCCGTCTTAGAATCTTAGAATCTTCCTGCGCGCGCATCCCACTCGCGGGTACAAAAGGCGAGCCAATCTGTAACAGCTCATTAGCTCGTCAGCTTCTTTTATGTTTTATGCTGCTTCTTGCTTTAGCATTTTCTAGACTTTTCCTGAGCTCGGCCGATTCTTTTCACGCTGCTGTCACATCCACTTGCTCTCTCTTAGTTCATACTTAGTATGTTTTCGTACATTGGTGAACTAACAAGGTTAACTAACAAGGAAACATTCAAAAGATGTCGTCTTCAAAAAATATTGAAATATATATATATATATATATGATTCTACTCTTCATAAAACACTGGAAAGTAAAAAAAAATATCGGCTGAAATGAATTACAGCGATCACAAAAAATTATCAAAATTAAGCATTTTCGGCGATTTAGAGCTGTCAGGCAATAAATTTGCTAGTACCGAGATTGCCGTGTACGAACAGAACCGTGCTTTGCTTCTCCGCCAAGTACTCAAATTCATTCACCTAACAGTGTGAAATCGCCAGATATGCTTAATTTTGATAATTTTTTGTGGTCGCTGTAATTCGTTTCAGCCGATAGTTTTTCACTTTCTGATGTTTTATGAAGAGTAGAATCACATATATTTTTTTCAATATTTTTTGAAGAAGACACCTTTTAAATATTTCCTTGTAAGAAAATTCGAATAGTGTTCCAATTTGAATTATTTATGAATGCCTAATTCTCAGACTTATAATTATTAAAAATTTATATTTATGAACACAAGAAAAATTAAAAATATTCCAGCATAAAATAATAATAATAATAATAATAATAATAATAATAATTATTATTATTATTATTATAAAAACCTATGACTAAACTAAAAATCTGATTTTTTTCCAAGTAAAATGAAAGAAAACATCGATCATTTTAAATTACTGCAATTCTATGTAAATTGGAATAAAATATACATGAGAAATAATCATTATACGATTTTTCGTAAAATATTATATAACAATGTAAATTATTAAAATTTCAAAAAACACTAACTATAATATTTATTCGTTTATTTTATTGTTCTATTCTTTATTTGAAGTTGCAAAAGAAAATAATTTAATGCGATTCTGTAAAATATAGGTTCAAAAAAATTCTTTCTGTAAAATTGTTTGTTTGAGGATTTTTATATATGAGACTGTTTTATTAATTACAATATATTTAAAATATATTTGGAAAGTATTAAATTTTTATTTAAAATAAACCACCAACTACTAAGGTTGATTATAATGATAATGATTGTTCTTAGAATAAGGATTTTGTATTTTTCCAAAATTACTTGGAAAATATCTGCGTTTAAAAATATGAAAAATATTTCATGATTAAAATATATGTAAATTATGTTCAAAATGTGTGACTGTTTTTTTTTTCTTTTAAATACTTTTTATGTTAAAATTTATTTTAAATTTAAAAACGGAAACTATATTTGTATGCATTACTTAACGAAAATATATATGCAATTGTAAATAAATGTGATATTGAATAAAGATTTCGTAGGTTTCATTTTTAGTGTTTTGATAAATAATTTAAAGTTATTTAGCACCAGAGAAAACTTTATCAATAAATAATTTTGCTACCTATGAAGTCTTAACTAATATCCTTAGCTCTGTACTTAATTTTGGAACTGCAGAGAATGATTAAATGGACAACCTCGTAAGAAAGATATACAGTGCAGCCACATATCCGAAAACTGGCAGTGAGGATGCATCCATAATTTTGGAGGGATGACAGCTTGTCCGACAATTTGAAATTTGAAAAGCATCCAATAATTCCGCGCTCTGTTATTGATCATATCCCCTGAGTCAGATGTTTGTCACCCCTATTTTAGCATTGGACTCGTTGAGTTAGAACTTGCGCAGATGCTTCGATGGTTTCATCAAATGCGGTCGAAGAATAATAACGCACTGTATTAGGAACAATTTTAGCAACTGCTTCCTTATTTTCCTTACCCGACAATCTTAGGTAATGGGAGTGTTATGTTCGGACAAAAACGATAATTTAGAGTTTTTACTTTATTTACATATTTTAAGGTACACTTGAATACAAAACAGTTGTTTTCGGCAACTGGTCAGTGTGTGTGTATGTGTGTACACACTTTAATCTTCTGGCTATTATATTTCTGAAACTAATAAAGATAGGACAACGAAACTGGAGATGTGAGACAAGACTGGTGTACAGAGAAATTTTCCAGCTTTTGGTGAAAATTGTAAAACTGGAAGAAGGAAATTAAAATTGTAAGAGAACCGTATGTCCGTATCTCATAAACAGCTCTAGCAATTTTCTTTAAAGTTACAATGTAAACACATTTTAACATCTCTTTTCGTACTCATTTGTTAGTTAATTTAAAAGAAAAAAAAATATATTCGTCCAATATAAATAGATCAATTTTAGACCTCTAAGTACGTTCCTTTAAAAAAGACTCTACGAATTTCCTTCAAACTCACCATATTAATCTCGTTTTAGATGTCATTTCTTATATATTTATTAGTTTCTGGTGAAAAGATGAGTTTGCCATGTTTTGGTAAAAATCGGCAGTAAGACCGAAATTCAATATCACAAAAACGACTCTAAAGTTATTCTTCAAATTTACTACATAAACCTTTTTTTAGATATCCTTTTACATGCATTACTTGGTTACTACAGGAAAATTAGCAGCCTTCCTGATTAGGTATCTCTGTTATTGATCTCGGAAACGTGGGTGTTTAAAAAAACGACTGTAACGAGTTTTTTTTTTTTTTTTTTACACTCGATTTATATGTCCTGAAGACGTACTAGCATGTATCAGTTTGCTCTCACAGGAAAATTGGTAGGTGCCTAATTTTTTAAATCATTTTTATGTCGTCTGAACACACTATTTCCAAAAATTGTATAATATGTGTAGCAGTGGGTAATGGACGTTGTGTAGTTGTCACACAGCAGATTTATTATTATTATTACTGTCTCTTCTCCATATATGCAGAGTATATAACATTTGTAGTTTAATTCAGAGCATTAAAAGTACTCCCTTATTTTAACACCACTCCTTATATAGATTTTTTTTTCCAAATTATAACTACCATTAATTAAGAAGAAAATTTCTATAAAAAATAGGTGGTGTTAAAAAAAAAAAAAAAAAAAAAGTTAACGCTGAAAACTCTCCGGAATATACTAGAAATGGGAGAAACTGCATATAAGTTAAGAAAGTTTTGTTTCTTCAGGAAATTTTCGATATTTAAATCTTGTTATATTTGAATATTTTGAGATCCCCTGTATTCGAAATGCAGGTTTTTACCTATTGAGCTCTGGTAAAAATTCTTATAGGCATAATTTAATAATTTTAGATTCTGCTTAACATATTTACACATAAAAGAAACCAAGGTAACATTTAAAATGAGATAATGAATACAAAAATTTTAAAACTTAAAAAATATATTTTAATTAAAACATTAAAATACACAACAAACGTTTCGGCTAGAACACTAGCCCACCCCAGTGTAACACATACAAGCACAACATTTATATAAAAATTCATAACACATCACAATAAGATTATATAATCAGGAGGAATAGATTTAGCCTCGTTCAAGGCAGAATCTTGCATCTTAGTAAAAGTGCCCTCTAGAAAAATACGGAATTCATATAAATTTACATTAGAGGCTGGAATTTTAAAGTTGTCAAAATCAGGAATAAGATCACTATTGAGGGAATGGATTACGAGTTTCGATCTTAAATCACCTGTTTTATGGGGAATGGATTACGAGTTTCGATCTTAAATCACCTGTTTTAGCCGAAACGTCTGTCGTGTATTTTAATTTTTTAATTAAAATAACTTTTTAAAGTTTTAAAATTTTTGTATTCATTATCTCATTTTAAATGTTACATTGGTTTTAATATATTAATGAGACGTATATATTATGTTTAATTTTATTAAATATTTACACATACATTTTTTGTTCATATGGAATATCGTACGTTATTTATATTTCGTTTACAGGGTCACACACACACAAAAAAGATATATCAGTGATAGGTTTGTAAATGACACTAAGTATATTCCAAGTACTTTCACTATTTTTTTTTTCCTTTTTTAGTACGACAGGAATATTTTCTTCTGACAGCGATTTTGCGTTGTCGTTGTTTATTGTATTACACTTTGAATGACGGTGCAAACATTTTTTATTTTATTTAAAATACACAAAGGTGAAAGTTTGTCATTCTATTTGTCCGAATTATTAGATTTCATCAAACATTGATATACTTATTAATAAGGACAAAATGTAGGCAACACTGTATTTTTACTTCAATCGAATAATTGTTTCAAAAATATTAAGTAAAAAACTCATTTTAACTTAAAAAAAAAAAAAAAAAAAGAAAAAAACCAAAAATAAATGTATATATAAGTGAATATATTCTTTTTTTTTTTTAATAATTAAAATAAAGTTGAAAAATATCGTGTTAAAGATTTAGAACAGATTCAGTATCGAACCCCTTTGCTAAATTTCAAATTTGGCACCGATTTAGTTCAAACGTTTCTCGCCAAGTTTACTACATATGCATTTGCAATAGTCATTTCAATCCATTACTGAGCTAAAGCTATACCAAAGTAACTTTAAGAAATGAATGCAGTAACCGATGCTAGGGAATGAGGTAAAATTACTGCATGCCTTTATATGGAAGAATAGATTAAAATAAGTGCTGCCATACAAAACCAAATTCTGTTTACAAATAATGTAACAGATTTGTTTTCAGTGAAAAATTTTAAGTACATGTTTGGTGTGCATATAATTTACACTTAATATGCAGTGATTTTCAAAATTAGTCAATTAAGTTTCAGAGAGTGATGTGGTCGACGATTATGTAAGCAATTTTGAATAAATTTTTTAATTTATTTAACATTATTCTCTTGCTTTATGGGGGTCCGGGACACCAAATTTTTGTTTTTATTATTTATTGATGAATTGCTGTAATTATTTTTTCTGAAATTGAAGTTTTTTGACGATGAAGTTTAGAAAGAAAGAATATTAAAAAAAAAAATTAAATTTTAAAAATTAAAATAAAATTTTAAAAATTGAAAATTAAAAATGTTTGATAAATTAAAAATTTGTTATATCTCATGAACTAATGGTTCAATTTACAAACTTTTTTCACCTTTATATAGAGAATGGATTTATCTTCAATTTGTCTTCAGGATTTCTGATTATAATAATACATTTTTTAAATATTAATTTTAATTTGAAAAAAGTACTTATTTCATGCATAACTTTTGGATTATCAAAAAAGTTTTACTCCTAATTAAAAATCCCGAAGACAAATTGAAGATAAACCTTTCCTGTATATAAGAGTGAAAAAAGTTTGTAAATTGAACCATTAGTTCATGAGATATAAAAAATTTTAAATTTATCAAAAATTTTTTAATTTTAAAACTTTATTTAAAAATTTTTTAAGATTCTTTCTTGCTCAACTTCATCGTCAAAAAAGCTCCAATTTCAGAAAAAATAATTACAGCAATTCTTCAATAAATAATGAAAACAAAAATTTGGTCTCCCGGACCCCCTTAAATGTTTAAGAATATAACCTTAAAAATTTTATAAATATAACTACGATAATCTAAAGTACGCTAGAACTGTTCAAGAACTGCCCATCATATCTTTTTGTCCATCATATTTCTTTAAATTGCAAAAATTACTTTATTTACAATAATGTACAGATAATATATAATAATGTGAAGATAAAACAGAGTAAGCGTCATATTATTTTATACGTGATTGAAACAAGTGTGTTAATCAAAATTTATTACATGTTAAATAAGATTTATTTATTTCTGACGATGTGCATTTTTTAGTGAAGCGTATAAATTCCTTGTTATGCTTTCCTAAGAGTATTTTGAGATGTAAGGAGTTGGAACTTTAAACCTTTCAAGAGGGTGGAATAAGGTAAAGTTAGGCGAGTTTGTGCACATTTGAACAAAACGTTATAAAAAAAGCTAAATTTTAATTTTTTGCTAAATTGTTGAAGGACAGTTTTCAAGTGATCCTTTTTCTCCGCATTTCCATTACTATATTGTTGTTATACTATGATTGAAAGCAACAGCTGTAATAAAACAAAGAGAGCTATTTTACGCAATCTCTCCTTATAGGGTAGGGCAGATTGCGCTTAATTTTAACTACAATTAAATTGTTAACAATGATAACTACACTTAAATGACATTGGTATAAGGGTTTTGTAAACAAATATTTTTACATTACATATAGATTTTTCAATTTAATAATAATAATAATAATAATAATAATAATAATAATAATGAAATCTGGAAATGAAAAAATAATTAAAAAGGATTAAAAATTTTTATTTAAAGAAAATAAATTAAAGAAAGAGATAAAAAAATAAGACTAGATACTAAAAAGTAACATTTATTTACTACATAATGTGTTTAACTTAAATTTATTAATGTTCCTTTTCAGTTTGAATGGTTTCTTGTTCGTTGACCTCATCTGTGGTTATCTATAGTCGTTGCACTCGTTGTTATAAATGATGCAACTTTAATGCAACCTCCTGCCACAAGTAAAATTTGTAAACGGGTCCATGGAAAATCGTTTAAATAAAAAATATTTTGTAATACTACCATTCTATAACAATTCCTAGAAAGTGTTTTGAAAATTTAAGCAAACATTTTTGAAAACGAGACAAAATGACCACGTTTAATCTTAGACTGTTCAAGCAATGAACAGGCACATTTAAGTGGGCACTCCTCTATCAATGTCGTATCCGGTTGCATCCTCTATCCTGGAGTTTCAGAGCACCCACTCTTCTCCTTCCTGCCGATTACCTATGTGCGCAATCTCTCCTAGCTTTACATTACTATCTTAAGATAAATGAGTTAATTCACCATGCCAAGTAGGAGTTAATTTATTTAAATCGACTTGAGTTTAAAAAAAAGTCCAATTCTTTGAGCTAATTAGTAGCTTTTTACTTAAGAAGACTTGAGTTATCGATATTTATGAGGATACTTGAGTTGTTTCTGCTCATTCATCCACTTGCAAGTAGTAACATCCCTAACAGCACAAAATGTTCCAGAAACGTAACAATCATATAACACTGAAACATTATAAACATTTCAGAAACGTTTAAAAACGTTCAGATTGCTTTCCGATTAGTTTCAAAAACGTAGAAATGTCCGCGATCGTAACAAAAACGTTACAATTACTTAACAGATAGAAAATCAAAAAGGGAGAATGTTTCAGAAAGGTATCAGAGAACATACTTAAATGTGTTACGTTTTTGAAATATTGTTAGCTTTTTGCAACATAACTGAAACATTATGTGCTGTATGAGATCACTCTCACGGCAATGCATTTCTTCAGTAGTAAGCAAGTGCAACGTGCAACGCCCTTCTACAGTGATCCAGTTTATTAAAATCATTAATACAATAAATAACTGAAGTTTGAGTGCATTATGTTAGCTCATTCAGTTTAGTGAATTTAACTCGAGATGCATTCTCAGAAATAATATACTCAATTTTGACGATTTAGACATGCTCGGGCTTGTTTTTGACAACCATTTCATCAAGCGATCACGTGATTTTTGAGGAAACGTGAACTCTCAAATATTTGACGAAACTGTTTACTCACAAGAGCATGTTCTAGCTTTCTTTACCGCCATATTGGTATTTCAGCCTGTGTTGTTTCGACTTTACGTTACAATGACTTTTGTTTGCCGGCCTGGTGGTTCGGTCGGTAGGACGCTGCTTTCTGGATTCCTAGGTCTCGATTTTGAATCCCGTTGTGGGCATGAATGTTTGTGATGTCCTATGTCCGTAAAATATTGTGTGTGCTTGTTTCTGTGAATTTCTGTAAAAATATGCATCAATTGAGACATAAGTCATTGTAACTATAGGCCTCAAAGCTGTCAAATAAATGTCCAAATGACTTTTAGTTGTTTACTCTGTTTTATTTATATTTTCATTAAATATAATTAGGATTTAATGCCTAAAGCAACGAACTTGCAGGTAATTTTTAATTCTATAATTTGTATTATTTTCTGTAACACGAAACTAGGATGAAAAAATGTATCTTTACTTTTGACCAAATTCGTATGTTCAAACAAGTGACGAAAGTAATTTTCTCAATTTGACGAAATATTCGCTCGGAGTATTTACCTGGAAACTGTTTCGTGAAAATTAAAGAAAATTTCGTGGAATTTGAGTATCCATTTCTGAGAGTGTGAGAGGGCGCGTTTCTTCTAGACAAATAAGTGAAAATTCGCTCAAGTTGAGTTATTTTATGTCTGTCATTTTGAGAGAGTATATTATAGATATTTTCTTGAACAGATTTTTTTTTTTTTTTTTTTTTTTTTTTTTTTTTTTTTTTAATTTATTAAAATTTCTTTTAGGTCACTTTGGACTGATATTTTAAAATTTGCGGTGACAAAATGTTCAGTGACTGACATCTAGAAACTCAATTATGGCTCTAGTAAAAATAGTTCTATGTCCATCTTATAAATTCTAGTCTTCTTTGAAGGAGAGATCTAGAAACCTTTATTAAAAGTCTAGAAGCGTTTTCCTATGTTAACGAGGTCAAACGTATTTTAAAAATATCTGCAAATAAATGTGAACTCGAGAGGTAAGTTTTAGGAACATTAATTCGAGTTTATGACCCAATTCTAGGAAAGTAAGCGAGACTTTCTCGCAATGCAAAGGACTCAGAATATTCAGAATATTGTTTCACCATCTAGAAATGCATGGACTAGAGGTCTGCATGGGCTGGGCCGGGCTTAAAAGTTTTTGCAAGCTCGGGCCGGGCCTGAATGACATTTTTTACAGGCCGTGCCAGCCCAAAACTTTTTCTGGTTTCTTCGTTAATCAACGTAAAAGGAAAATGATAAATTATTTCTTCAGTCATTTATTTTACATAATTTTACAGGCTAATATATTACACAAAATTTTATTTTGTTAAAAAATGTCTGTAACTTCAATTTAATTGCTTATCAAATCTGTCTGTTCGCGATCTGATTTTCCGCAAATATTTTTAGCATGTCTCGAAACTAATATATTTTATTTCAAGTAATATTAAATGGTTTCCTATTCAAAATAGTATGCATGCCACTACTAATTTGTGCACACGTTCAAAAAAAAAAAAAAAAAAAGAAATCAGATATGTTACTGTGTATAAGCAGCCTTTGTGTCCTATGGTCTGTAGAGTTTAGTTTGTATGAAGGCTATAAAAATCCTGCCGCTGTAACTTTTTCTCTAAGACTCCTTTTACTTTTCTCCAGTGCACGGAATAAAAGTAGCATCATTTTTTAGCATGTGCAAAAACCTTTTTTCTATTGAATATGGTTGGATTAGTATTAAAATTTTGCTTACCGGATCACATGAAAGATTGTATACATTACGATATACAAGAGGAAATGGTTAAACGTGCAATTTTAGTAGTAATAACCATTTTAAATACCGTCCTATATTGTTTGATGACTGCTAATATTTTCGATTTGACTTTCTGTCTGTCTTTGTGCCTTCTGTACGTCTGTAATAATGAACTTTTGTTTATATGTAATTATCTTGTAAAAGTTCAGCAGTTTTGTTAAAGAAGATTGATTCTATTGCTTCGCTTTATAAAACCTTTGCAAAAAACATACTAAAAATCTTTTCATAGAAAAACATGCACTTTTTTTAAAAATTTTTCATATTTTTGAATCGGGCCGGTCCAGGTTGGGCCTGACTTTATCGTTTTTTGACCGGGCCGGGACGTACACTGGAAAAAAATAAACGAGCTGGGACAGGCCCAGACCGATATTTTCAATTTCATACCGGGCCGGGCAGGTCCCGGGCCTCGAAATTCCGGCCCGTGCAGGCCTCTAGCATAGACTATAAAATCTCGACCATTTCGTCTATTCAGTTTATAGGCTTATTTTATACACATAGCTCGGAAATCTGTACTTCTAGTTTAGGAATTAAGAAAATGTCTACTTATTCGTTTCGGATGAAGACGGTATATTTTTTCTCTGTGTCTTAACAGTTGTTCTTTCAAACCTTATGTTAAATGGCAAGTCATGTGTTTTAATTGACTAATCTACAGCATAGAAAATGATTTTTTTAATCGCAAATTTTCAATAGATTTTGACAAAAACTGAAAATTATCTAACAATAGTTATTTATAGTCTAGTAATCACTAAATTCCGTTGAAATTTGAAGATTTTAAGAAAAAATGGAATTCAATTAAATTTAGACCATTTTCTTACATTTTATAGTTTGTGGTCCAGCGTTTTTCCTACTTAAAATTACTGATTTCATGCCACAATAATATTTAATTTAAATCAAAGTCAAAGCTTTTATAAATCTATGTTTACACATGTTAGCTCTTATTAACATAATTTTTATTAAACTCTAATATTAAAGTATTACAAAGTTTCGTTTGTCTATTTGAAGGGTTACTTAAATTTTAATGATGTATATAAAAGTAAATAAATATTTTTTGTCAATTTACACCTCAAGTTTATAAGTACTGAGACTTTTTGTCAAAAATTCTTATCTGTTTTAAAAATGTATGATAGTTAATTATACTTAAATTCATATATATATACTAGCAGACCCGGCCACGCGTTGCTGTGGCTATGTTATACGTTGAATTATAATGTAGTAAAATATTCAATATATTAAAATTATTATTTACGAATAAAGACCATCCTTGATAACATTCTTGATCTTAGCAGACTTAGCCCGCTTCGCTGGTCCCTATTTTTAAATGATTCACTATAATTAAAGAATTCTCAAAATTGCATTAATTTTTAACATGTGAAAAAAAAAGAGAAAAAAAAAATCTGATCGGGAAAAATGTTCGACACTCATAATGAATCCATATATTATCGAAAGGAAAATGATATAAAATACAAAAAAATCTTCTCTCATTGGTGGAATAATCTGTTCGGACCCCCACTGCCTGCGGCAGTGTATACCTGCGCAAACCATGCGCACCGTTTCTTCATCCACCGTTCCCGCCCTTCTTAATAACTCTATACTTTCGAAAATATCCGCAATCGATTTATCGGGCCTTAAAACTTAATAATACTAATTTTCAAAGTTCTAACTCTTATTTCTATTATTTTGCCCCTTTGCCCTCCCCCCTCCCACTATTCTAAATAATTTTACAAATTCGAAAATATCTACAGTTTATTTTTAGGTGTCAAAAACCTGTATGCACCAATTTGAACGATCTAACTATATTTTTATTTTTTGCCCCTCTGCCCCCCTTCCCGCCCCTCCTAATAAATTTACAAATTCGAAAATATCCGCAATCGATTTGTTGGTATCAAAAATTCTATGCACCAATTTTGAATGATCTAACTCCATTTTTATATTTTGCTCCTCTGCCCCCCCCCTTTCCCGCTCCTCTTAATAATTTTACAAATTCGAAAATATCTGCAATCGATTTGTACGTATCAAAAACTTCTATGTACCAATTTTTAGCGATGTAACTCTATTTTTATTTTTTTGCCCCTCCGCCCCCTTACCCGCCCCTCCTAATAACTTTACACTTTCGAAAATATCCTCATTCGATTTGCAGGCCTCTAAAACCTCTCTATACCAATTTTGAACAGTCTATCTGCATTTCTATTTTTTTTTTTTTTTTTTTTGGTTGTTGTTGTTTGTTTGTTTGTTTGTGAAATCACGTTTTGGCCCCTCCCCCCCCTTTTGGGAGGCGAATTTTGCAATAAAAACTATCCTATCTCTCAAGTTGGACCAAATTGCACACAGTGTCCAAATTTCATTAAAATCGGCTCATTAGTTTAGGAGTTCATCGCGGACAAACATAATAAATTTTATATATAAAGATATATATATATATATATATTAAATTATAAAGTTTTGATCAATGAAGCACAAATAAGTAAAAAACAGGATTAATTTCACTGTATTATCTTCATTATAATATGAATTCAATTTACACTTCAGTCTAAGTAACACGTGGCCGGCTATGCTAACACCAAAAATTTAAAAAGTGGAAATAATTGAATTATACGAAATTTATTAATAGGTTAAAAAGTTGAAGATTCTTTGTGTAGATGGCAGCACCAAATATATTTCAGCTTTCATTTCAACCCAGTCGAAAGGTATCGACATCTGTTAGAATCATTTGGAGTTAACAGATAATTGTGACTGTCAAATAATAACAGACAAATAATTAGCAATTAATTAAAATTGCGACTATAATTTGAGATTTAAACTATCCTATCTCTCAAGTTGGATCGAACTGCACATGGTGTGCGAATTTTATTATAATCGGTTAAGTGGTTTAGGAGTCCATTGAGGACAAACATTGTGACACGAGATTTATATATATTAAGATATATATATATATAATATGCAAAATAAAATATCGAAACCAAAAACTATAAAACCAAAGATTAACATACTATTAGTTAAAAAAAACAAAAATCAATTTCAGTGGGAAAACAAAAAATGATATTGACAATAATTTATAACAATTACCACTTTTATATTTAGAATAAATCTAACATATTGCTGTAAATTAAACAATCAAAGAGGTTTTTGCTTTTTTGTGGCTACTTTTATTAGCTTGGTGGAGGATCGTGTTCATTTAAGGTTAAACGAGACAACTGAAGCGTGTTTTTTGTAATTTATGGCGTTTTTTATCTTTTTTTTTTTTTTTTTTTTTTTTTTTTTATCTCGCAAAGGTATAAACTAGAAAAATTGGAAATATATATATTCTTAATATATATATATATATATATCTTAGGTATTATTCCCATTTAAAAGCAGCGTACTATAATAATACACTATCCGTATAAAATCGCTGTAAGAAAAAAAAGAATTAAAATATAACGTACTTTCCATATCTATAAAAATCCTAAAAATATAATTAATTGTGATTTTGCTGTACCCCCCCTCTCTCGGATTGTTAGAAAAATTACGTAAATTCCGCATATTATAAATTTTTACATAGCTTTCTTCTCCTCAAATTCCTATTGGCTTACAGCTCCAGTTTTCTAAATTCCTATTGGCTGTTACTCTTCACTCTATAATCCGCTTCCTTACCGTTATATATTGATATTTCCGTACTTTTGTGTTTAAAAAGAAAATTTGTGTAGAGTGCCATAAAAAAAAAAAAAAAAAAAACTCAATCCGTGCAAATCTATAACGTTTTATAAATTAAATCTCACTTATTATTTATAAATAATATTATTATTAAATTATATACTTACTTATTCTATCGTTATGCTAAAAATTTAGTTTCTTACGTTATGAGATTTTTTTTCTAAGAAATCTATTATATAAAGAAAAAAGAAAATGTTTTATCCGTGATTTACTTTTACTTAAAACCTTACTTGTATTTAACGTTTATTCTGTTATTAAGTTAAACAAACTATATGAAATCCAATAATGTATAAACATTATTTCTATGCAAAAATATAAAAATGAACGCTAGCTGCTTTCTTTGAGATTTTTTTTTTTTTTTCAGCTACTTCAATAACACAGTTTATTCAATTTTATACATTTATTTAACACAATAATCTTTTTAATTGTTCTTTCATAAATTGCTCTATTTGAAAATGTTTTGTTATTATATTGTTTTTAGCAGTATTCATGAATTCCGTTAATATGTTATAGCAGAAAAAATATCTGATAAACGTGATTTTATTAAGACCTTTTCTAGACTAAGTTTTATTAAATTGTTATGATTAAGATTGCAATATATTTTTATATGTTGAAAGAATAATTTTAGGAAAATAAGTAACGCGACAAAGAATTTGCGTAAACAAATTACTTAAGCGAAGGAAAGAAAACTTCATAATTTTTGGATTGAAACATCTTAAATAATGAGTTTTCGTTATAATTACGCTTTAAAAGTGTATGCTGTATTAACTGCTTGTATTACAAAAATAAAACAAATCAAGCATAATAATTAATGTTCATACAAATTTAATAATAATCATATAACTGTTTATCTTTTCATCTAACTTTTTATTAAACAGGCCTCAAAAATAAATAAATAAATAAATAAATAAATAAATAAATAAAATAAAATAAAATAAAAAATAAACAAAATATTTTTAGGATAATATTTGAAACAATGTAGCTAAAAATTAATTACACAGGTCTACAAAAATGAAGGTGACAAAATTTGATTTGATGATTTCAGCTGATCTTTATGTTTTTTGATGCGCTGAAACCGAAAATGCAGCCCATTTTTCTCTATCACGTGTGGAGTTTTGTCAATACAGGGTGTTTACCGACACAATATTTTACATATACCCTCATAACAATAGGTTGGTTGGTTGGTTGGTATGGTTTTACATCGCACTAGTGCTGCGCAGTTTCAACAGTAGGTATCCATGATTAACTAATCATGAAACCATACTATAAAACTTACCATACAATTATATTGGTGGAATAGTAATAGAAGAAATTGTATAGGTAGGCACCCTGTATTAACAAAAATCTATACATGATAGAAAAAACTGGCTTCATTTTCGGTTTCAGCACACCAAAAAAAAACATAAAGATCAGCCAAAATTAGAAAGTCAAAATTTTACATGTCGACCTGTGTTATTTATATAAACTGTATACATTTATTTAATAAATGTAACATCTATCGATCTGAATACGTTATTTAAAAATTAAATAATAATCTTTAATCCAGTTTTTGAAAAAAAAAAAAAAAAAAGTAGATTAATTGCAAAATAAATTACATTTATTTAGTAAATGTCGCATTTATCGATCTAAATGCGGTATTTAAAAATTAAATAATAACTTTTAATCCAGTTTTTGAAAAAAAAAGTAGATTAATGGTAAAACAAATTACATTTATTTAGTAAATGTCACATTTATCGATCTGAATACGGTATTTAAAATTAAATAATAACTTTTAATCCAGTTTTTGAAAAAAAAAAAAAAAAGTAGATTAATTGCAAAATAAATTTGAAATTCTCTAAGTAATGTATGTACAGCAGGCCCAATGAAGGATAGTTATTAGTAAAGATATCAAAATTTCGAATTTTTAAATCAGCTTTATAACTATTATTTTCAAAAAGAAATCCCCCCCCCTTTTTTTTTTCTTTTTCTGCGTTAAATAAATCACAAGTTGTTTCTTCTGTTATGAAGTTATCTGAAATCTAAATAGATAGCCTTAAAGCTGCTCTACCAGATAACGAGATAGCAGCCATATTCTCATAATGCCTGCGTAAAGAAGATTTCTCTCAAGAAGAATATCTCATTACTGCCAAACGTTACCTTCGATAAAATAAATAAATAAATAAACACTAATAACAGCAGCATAGAATGTACCAGGCTGATCGAGAATTTTATCACGGTACCTTTGACCGTTTAGATTGTCTTCAATAAATAAATACAAATGTGTGTGTCCACCTGAAAGCGTGCTCAAAAGGTGGGCGCAGAACACACACCATAACTATAAGCTTTAATAATAAATATAAATGTAATTTTCATTGACTTAAATTTTTTCATTTGAATTCTAATTCTTAAAAACAAGAATTGATGCGATTTTTTGTAAAAGATTTGTATAAATATCTTAAAATTTTATTATTTTGGAATAAAAGGGTAAATTTTGGACGTACAGAACATTAACTGATTAAAAATGCAGCACTAGAAAAAGTTATTACTTATTTTCAGGTGATTTTAATGAAAAACAACGAGTTGACATAGGAAAGTGATGATTGTCTGATAAGTGTTTCATCAGAAAGTAATACTGGTTTAATGATTTTTGAAAATAAACAGTACTTGTACAGAAGGAAGTATTTTACATTTTGTTATGTCCAAATGTAACAATCTAAGCAATGCTATTTTAACACGAACTATATTAAGTAAGTAAGTAATCTAAACGCTATTTATTTTTAATTAAAATAATTTCTAAAATATTTCTAAATATTTATATTTGTTTTTGTAAAATTTCTTTTCAATAAATAGACTTTTCTGAGATAAGAAACTGCAATTGTCTGAATCGTGCGACTCAAGTTTTGATAATTTTCTTTTTCGGTAAATATTAAATAACAATGTCCCGATATCTGATGATCTGATATCTTAAAACGTATAAAGATGTATAAACGTATAAAGTTTTCCTCTAAGCACATAGATAGTGTCGCTGAGCATTATTGTCCTCTAATAAAACATTATCCTCAATATCAGCAGAATAAGGTGTCACAAATTGAACAAGGTTTTAATTATTATATCACTGTACATTGTCAGAGCATCTATAGAATACGTACAAGACTGTGAGTCCACCCAAAAGTATTTCAATCAACACCTGAAACTTTAAGTACTTGAAACTTTTAGCCAGAAACTGGATGCCATTAATGTTGAAAGCGAATCTTTTAACAGGATGGGAGTAATTACGACTTGTTCCTTGTTCTCCTCAGATCAAAACACGACGAGAACCAATTTGAAAAATGAATCTTGACTTCGTATAATCATTTTAGGCGCAGTAATGTTTATCTTTCTGTATATAGAAAAAGCTAGAAAATGACCGTTGTTATAATGTAACCACGTTTCATAAGATTAGCAACGAGGACTAGTCCAGAGACTTGGAGGGGTGCCAAATGGACCGACTATTTGGGATTTAGAAAACATCCAGTCATTCGATGCAATCTTATTGCTTATTTTCTCTCAATCAGAGGGTTGTCACCCCTATTTTAACACTAGACTCGATGAGTCAGCACTTGTGTAGAGGCGTCCGTGGTCTCAAGAAATAGGGTTGAAGAATATATCATCTAGGCAACCTAAAACAGAACTACATGTAACAGAATTTTCAAATTTGATCTTATTTCAATGTCGTTTAGGGGAGACCGGGATACAGTGGACCCCTTTTACACATTTAATTTTTTTTTCACCAAAACTAAAAAAGCAAGGTACTTGAAAAAATTAGAAAACATTCTTTAAACATTTCTTGACATGTCCTAATTTTTTTTATAACAATACTTCTAATACATTACGAATAAAAAAATAATTTGTGTGCACTCAAAAAGCGGACCACTGTGCCCCATCACCGGGGTACAGTGGTCCACAACCCGGGGTACAGTGGACCAATCGCTGTTGTTCATGTTCAATTAATATAAGTTACTCATTTTGTTTTCCTAAAATTAGTTTCTTTGGCAATTCTAGTCTAAATAACATAATTCGAACATTTTCATGAAATAAAATTACCAAAATTTAAAGTAAATCAAAATAAATAAGAAATCAAATTAGAGGAAGAATCCTATATCAGATTTCCTTTGTCTTTTACGTGCCATCACTAAAAACAATAAGATATATTTTTAATTTGTTTATTAATATTATATAGTTATAAAAAATAGGAAATATATAATTAAATCTTATATTAATATTTAAACATTTTTATTAATTATTTTGAGATATTAATATTTTACATTATATTTGTGAGATAAGTTTAACTAAAATTATTCTACTTTTATCTTTTATATGCTGTTTCTAAACACAACAACAATAAATTTATATAACCTACTATTTATTATATCACATAATCATTTTATTTATTTTTTTAATATTAAACAATTCAAATAGTTATTAAATTTAGATATTCATAAATATTATACTACCATTCAACTATTTTCCCTTTACAGAAATTTATTTTACTATAACATTAATATTAATTTTTTATTAAATATTTTGAGTCACATTTTATTTGTATATGTACATTTAACTAAAATAAATGAGGTATTAAATATAATTTGGACTTTTAGATGCATTGGAAGGCGGTCCACTGTGCCCCATGTATAGGTGGTCTACTGTGCCCCATATCCAGACAAAACAAATAAAAATATTAAAATTATATATAGACTATAAATATGCTAATAAGTTTTATAAATTTAAAAACAACAATATCTTAACTTTTCTTAACAACTATCCAATACTTGTAGTCAATTGTTTAGTCCTGATAAAATTTAAAAAACTTCAAACATGAAAAATTACTTTGAGCACCTCAAAACATAAAAATTGTATAAAATGGCTACCTTAGCATTTACCATGTGGATTTTTGGATGTATACAAGTAGTACCATGCCACTATCTATGAGTCTCAATATAAACTAAAAGTGTTAAATATTAAGAGATTTAAATAGGGATGGTCCACTGTGCCCCAGTCTTCCCTATAACATATTGCGATAAACATTAAGCCATCTCAGGTTAAGATATGCCTCCTTTCAATCCATTCGACGTTATTATCTTAATAAACGAGTAAATTTACTCTATTTAATAAAGCAATATATTTTGAAGTGAAAAGTTTGAAATAAGGAAATCAACTCTCATAAACATTCAAAATATCATAAATAATTTTTTAAAAAGAAATTTTATCCTATTTATTGTATCATCTTATATAGAAGTATGGAATAAAATGTATATTTTGCCGGTTTATTTAAAAATGACAAATTATCTTAGCTGAATAAATAAAAAGAAAACAAATGAAATCCGTAAAATACGAACTAGTTATGCTTAGATAAAAATGTTTTGTCTTTCATTGATGCAAAATTATAACTATGACTCTCAATCATTATTATTATTTTTTTAAGTATTGTAATATAAAAAATTCCATATAGTGTTTCATGTAACTTATTTTGTGGAATATGACCACCAAAAGATTTATAGACCTCTCTTTCCATAACAATAACACTTGACATTTTATAATAATATTACAATCAAGGATATTTCATTTTTAAAAAAGTATTAAAATGCTTTTAAATTAAATTTATTTTAATAATAATAATAAAAAAATGGAGTTAATAATAATAATTTTTTGAATATATTTTAGATGTTAATTTCATTAATATCATTTTATCGTATATGAACTATTTAAAGTTTAACTACTATGCCTATTTTAATTGGTTTTTCTAGTTCATTTATTGCGGTGAGAAAAACTCTCAGACATTATAGTTCAAGATTATAAATATAATGGAAATAAATAAAACAAATATTTCCAGCAACAAAATAAGGAACTAATAATAAAAAATAAAATAATATCTTGATAAAAGAAGAATAAAAAATCATGCGTACGCATTGATTATTAACACTTTCTAACGGTACGTACTCGTTGCTCTTTGCATACGTTATCACACAACGGACTGAAGGGCATACACATAGATTAATTAAATTCATAATTATTCTTGAACAATGTCGGAAAGGGTTAAAAATGCTTAACGCAAAAAAAAAAAAAAAAAAAAAATCAGCCCTTAATATATTTGAATAATTTAGTGTAGCTCTGTAAATCAGATGGTTAATAATATTATATTTTATCCAAAACATTATTTTAGCAGTAAATATTTTTTATGACTTTCACAGTATTAAATTACTTAAATGTGATTTATAAAAATGTCTGTCTTAAAACGCAATGCATTGTCAACGTTTTGGATGTCCTTGTATACAACATAGTTGTATAGCACCTATTAATACCATTTTAAATAGGGAATTTTCCATAGAGAACTTCAAAAACACATATAATTTTATTTATTTTTTTAAACTCTAATAATATGTACGGACGATGGAGATTGGCAGACGGAAAGATAGAAAGATGGACTGTCGGACAGACAGAACCAGAATTTGAAATTAAATTCCCACTAAAAAAATATTAAAGAGTGTTAAAAATACTTAATATAAATAAAAATGCAATTCCAGCAAATTTCAAATAATAGCCTTTAATGTAACTGAATATTTTTGTGTGGCTATATAAATCGTACGCTAATTATACTATATTCTATAAAAAGCATTCTTTTGCGCATATGAATAATATATTTCAATTTCAATAAGATTTGTGCAAAGTAAAGTTATTAAAATTTGGATTATAGAAATACTTCTCATAGAACGCAAAGTTTTGGTTTACTTTTGGGTGACCCTATACATAAACAAGAGTCGGTATTTGCTACATTTTCTATAGAAAACATCCGATAGTGAACATGAGTAATATATTTAAATTTCATTAAGTTTGTTTAAAATATAGGTATTCAAATATGGTTTTTGACTTCCCTGAGACCATTTGTTCTTCAGATATCGTATACACAAACTAACAGACTAACAAGTAAACCAATGATGTATATATATATAGCACACTAAAAAACTGAGACACCATACCAATTTTGTTATATTCGGACTCCTTAGAGGTCAAAACGTGTCAAAATATAAAAAAATCGAGGTTTTAAAATATTTATAGTATTATGAAACACTAATTTTAATTTTTATTTTATTTTATGTTTTTGTCTGCTTAAATTTTTAGTGAATTAATATCATGTATTAAAATAAATTAAATTTCAGTAAGCTTTTTCAGTTTTATATTTATTTTACTTTGTTTAAATATTTACATAAATTTTATTTTTACATATACCTGTAATTATAAATATTATAAAATTATTTTTTGACATAGTGTCCTACTACGAAATTTTTCTTTTCTATCTTTCTCTTTTGAAATATTACTTCTAATAGATGCACATAAATAATGAAAAGTACAGACGTTAAAACTGTTATTTTTACCCTGATTTAATTACAAGCTTCTTCCCTAATGGGTTTATTAACCCTAATGAATGTTCCCTTTCGAAAAAAAAAAAAATGATTTTTTTTTTTTTTTAAATAAATATATTAAAGATGAAATATTCCGAAATGCGTTAGGTCATTAATTTAGGTCATTAAGTGCAATATTTTTCCCATAAAAAAGATTAATTAGTTTTAAAACTCTCTTTTTGAATTTATAAAAAAGAAAGCCAAAAATAATTTCAAAAATCTTTGAAGAAAGCAAAGAAAAATACATATTCTATTTTAAATAAATAATTAAAAGAAAACTGAATAAACTTTGTTTTTGAAAATCATTTTTTATTTTACTGCCTTTAAATATTCTCAGATTTTCAGCATAGAATTAAAAATATTAGAGATTTTTTCATAAATATTCACAAAACTTTTCTGTTTTTTTTTTTTTTTTTTTTTTTTTTTTTTTTTCCGCTCTTTACAAAGAAAAACAAAACAAATTTAACTAGTTACCTTTTACTGATTCTCACATTATTTAAATAAATGATTTTAACACATTTCCATGATTATAAATATTAAAGTAACGAAGCAAAGTCGACATTGTACAAATTTTGTATTATCGAGTTAAAAATGTGTATAAAGATTTTCTAAAACGTATGCACATCTAAAGAATGTTTCAGTGTATTTCTCTTCGAAATGTTGAAAATAGATTATAAATTACGCATGTAAGTGTTACCAATCGCCGAAAGTTTCCGACAAGCTATAATAATACACAATGAATATGATAGGAAAACCGTTTCATTAACTTTTACGCAAATCGATGAAATTTTGTAGACAACTAACTACATGTGTTGCTTAAACCTGATTTGAAGCCTGACTTATATACAAACAGCGTTGCTGACTGATTACAGGATAAAACATCGAGAAAAACTAAGAGAGAGAAAGAGATAGAAATGTAAAACGTCTGCCTACGTATATCGGTAAAAGACCAAATTTTGCTACATTTACGTACTATTGTAGTAAAAGTATAAAAGGGCCTCCGTTAAGCCATTTTTCGCTGCTGTTGCGTTCACGCAACACCAGATGTAATTGCGTTTAATAGTTAATTGAAATATATATTTTATATTATGTATTGTTTTTAAGTGAGGAAAGGATAGATGTTTATTTTATTACAAAAATTTTTTTTATCTGATTTAGAAATAAATTTCAAACTTGAAGCGCTAATCAATCTAAACTTTTTGAAAATCTTCGTATTTGAATAAGTTTACATAACTTGTAAAAAAAAAAAAAAAATGTTTCACCATAAAATAATTACTTTTGAAGTCATCTGTAGATTTTGCTGTTTTATGCTCCCTCAAGGAAATTTCCATAAATATTTATTTGAATCCATTCTATACTCTTATTCCACTAAAGTTGTACAAATGCAACACCCTGTATTTAGTAAGATAAGACGAATTTTAATAATTTTATTTTAAATTATTGTTATATATGATCAAAATAATCATTATTTCTAGTTTTGGTGGTTAATGGGTTGACCAGCATGTGAAAAACGAGGAATACGCTGACATCAAATGTGGAAAAATTTAACACGTTAATATTATAATATTACATAACAAAAATGCATGATAGTGTGTTAGTTTTTCACAGATATTTTTTTTTTTTTATGTTAATTAAAAGGTTACATGAGTTCCAATAACTAAAAAGAAAAAAATCTATTTTTTAATATAATAAATACATATTTTTTTATTCAAAATTTAAGCATATAAAGAATAACATTTTATAAAATTTTCATTAAAAACTTTGGGAAATTAAATCCGGGTGTCCAGTGTTCCGGAGACCAATGAGAAAAGCGATAGACACGATTTCTCAAAAACTAATGAACCGATTTTGTGGAAAATTTGCACATTTTTTTTCAAAATAAAAATGACGAGTGTTTGAATATAAAGTTTTTTAAAAATTCAATTTTTAAAATTTTGGAAGAGTTGTATGCAAAAAACCATATAATTTTCGGTACGTTTTACCCCAAATTATAGTCTTGAAAAATAAGTAAAAAAAAAATAATAATAAAAATAGGAAAATCCTTAGTTCAAGCCAAATTGTGTGCGTTCGAACAAAATATGTGTAAAATTTTAATCCCCTAACAGCTCATCTTCTCATCAGGACACCTTCAGGATGGCCAAAGAATTTGAAGACATCCAATGGACACATTCTCAAGATATATTAATGATGAGTGTGTCGTTAGATTGAGATCGGTGCATTAAATTTTGAAAATTAGTATCCACTGCTTTTGTCTCCGGAAACTGGGACGGATCAGCTGAATTTTACAAAATTTTTAATGAAAATTTTATAAAATATTGTTCATATGTTGCTATTTAACATGAAAATATTTTGAATAAAAAGTTCACTTATTATGCTTAAAGAAAAAAAAGAAAAAAAAGAAAGAAAGAAAGAAAGAAAATAAAAGAAAGAATGAAAATAGGCTTTTTTTTCAGCTTTTGAAACCCCTTTAATCCCTTAACGTGGACTGAAAAAAAGTGAAAATATAGAGTTGGAATTCTCGCCAATTGTTGTCCAATCAATATATTCTTATTTAAATTCAGAAACATGAATTGGATTTCCATTAAAATTGTTAATTTCACAAAATCTTTAAATAAATTATTAATATTAGGTGTATCGGAAAGTTCTGTCGTTTTAAATAATAACAATAATAATAATAATAATAATAAAATGGCATCGGAAATTTATGTCGGGTAAGTATCTAATAACAGATTGGGCAAAGCGTAAAAAAAAAAAAAAAAAAAAAAAAAAATGTTAAACAAAATATTCAGCTGTTGTTTTGGAAACAAAGTTCTCTTGCGATAACATGAAAATAAAATTTGTTTAGATTTATCGTCTTATTTTTTTTCCTTTCTCTTACACATAGGGTCGAGAAAGTATTGTTTGAGGGTCAAATTTTTAATCGTGAGTTTTTGTTATATTTACATTTTCTGAGGTCCCCTGAATACGAAAATCATGTTTTTAGCGAATTGTCTGTGTGTCTGTGATCAGCATATCTCAAGAACAAATAGTAGTAGAAATTCCAAACTCGGTATTCTAAATGTGTATCATATAGGGATGCTACAATAAGCTTTTCGTTGAGATGAAGCAAATGGTTCGTGTACAGGGACACTCAAAAATATTCGAATACATTACGTCTATGGGGGAAATTGCAGGTAAGTGGAGTTTAACATCTATAGACTGCACTAAACCAAATGAAAAAAATGTATATTTTTTGTAATAGAGATAGTCAACTGGGAAAAAAAAATGTGTATGTAGGAGCCTCGCCTCCCCCCCCTGGGGGGAAGTACCCCCTCGAGGGGAGTAAATTTTCATGATGGGTATCTTTCAAAAGAGCTCGCCAACCTTTAAAACGAATTGTTGCACCATCGATCTGTGATAATTTAAAATAAAGTTATCGATTTTTTTTTTTTTTTTTTTTTAATGTAACATTGAGAATAAATAAATTTTTTTTAATATATTTAGTATTATACTACTTCTCTAATATGGAAATCGTCTGCATTATCATAAAAGATAATTTTTTAAATAAAAATTTTAATAAATTATTCTTTAAAAACAGAATTATTTAATAAGCGAGCCCCCCTCACACTGAACTAATTATCATATAAAACTCTTCCAAAGTCTAATTTAAATTGTTTAACACAGGTTTACATAACAGTACTCGTTATCTTACCTCTGAATCTGCAATCTGTATTTCTAGTATTAAATTTCAGGGTAAGAGAAAGTCGTGTAAGTGACACACCAGATTATTATTATTATTATTATTATTTTTAATAATTGTAAGCGTGATTTAATTAGTAATTTTAGTTTTTTCCAAACTAAAAATAAAATAAAAACTTTCTTTCTCACAACGAAGTAACTAAAAACAGGTGAAAAAATGATTTAAGAATAAACATTTTTATAAATAAACTAGCAGGATTTTTTAGCTTTGCCAGTCACTATATTTAAAGACAATTTTAAACAACATTTATCGCTATATTTCAAGTGATTTTATAGATAAAAACTGAAAAAAAAAAATCCTTTTAAATCGCTTAGCTTGGTTCAGACCTCCAATGCTTGCATTTGCACCTTAACTGGCCATTTCAATTTAGGTGCTAACTGAACAATAGTGGCTCTGGTATTATTCAATGACCATGTTTTTCGGACAGATTTTTCTCGGACAGATTATCATCTACACTCTATGACAACAGATGGCTGCACTAGACAATCTCCAGAATGGCAAAAATTTAAATCAATTAATAAAAAAAAAAAAAAATCTGGAGTGACTCCACTCGACTTTCCGAACATTGAGTAACTAACAGTTTTGTAGATAAAATAAAGAAAGAGGAGTTGCTAAACAAACAAAAAAGAGAAAACCATAACAGAGTGTTTGAGTATTTTTCTCCATATATCACACGAGGTTTTATTTAACGCTACTGAACTTTGAGCCTTAAGATCATAAGGATAAAGAATTTTTCGTTGTGTCCCTGTAAAAATCTATAAATGCTAGATTCACCAAAATGCTTATAGTTAGTGCAACAGTGATTTATAATATTCATACAAATTTTCAGCTCAATTGAATAAGGCGTTTAGATGCTATCGCTGGTCTCATAGGCCATAAAGATAAAGAATTTTTCTTTGTCTCCCTGTAAAAAAACTGTAAGTGCTAGATTCACCAAAATCTATACAGATTGAGTATCTGTGACCTATAATATGTGTATAAAGTTTTTGCTCAATTGAATAAGGCGTTTAGATGCTATCGCACTTTTAAAAATTTGGCAAATAATTTTTCTTTGTGTCCCTGTAAAAAAACTATAAGTGCTAGATTCTCCAAAATCTATACAGATTGAGTATCTGTGACCTATAATATGTGTATAAAGTTTTTTCTCAATTGAATAAGGCGTTTAGATGCTATCGCACTTTTAAGATTTTGGTTCCTTGGCCATAATGATAAAGAATTTTTCTTTGTGTCCCTGTAAAAAAATTATAAGTGCTAGATTCACCAAAATCTATAGGGTTCGTACTATGGTGACTTACAATATACGTACCAACTTTCAGCTTATTCGAACAAAGCGTTTAGACGCTAGCGTGTTCACTCACATCCATACACACATACATACACACATACATACACACATACATACACACATACATACACACACACATACATACATCATCGTAAAAATAGTGAAAACGGACTCGTTGGACCTCGAAACGTATAGAAACATCAAAATCTCGAATTCGGATTTTTGACATGATTACAATACTTTCCTCACTATAGTGTTCGGAAAGTAAAAATAATGAAAAATTAGAAAATAAGCTTTCGAAGTGCACCAGAAGAGTCAAAACGGACCGACATACAAAATTCTGTAAATTTTCAGACAGCCGTTTTCACACAAAGTGACTAACATACCTCTAATTTTAACTTTGTTTTTTGTCACTTTCTTGTCATCCATATAGTTTAGGATACTTATTTTTATCAGTTGACATCTTTTCTATTTTTTATGAGCAAAAAGTAACACATTGGCTTTTGGAGGCGAACACAATACCTTCACGTTTTTAGAATGATGCTTTAAACAAACTAGTTAATGAGCTACAAAGACATTGCATTTATGTCGTTAACTTCTTAGTCGATCATCCAGAAATTTATATATTTAAATTAATTTTTAAAAACTAATGAAAAATTCAGATATTAGGCTCTAAGGTGCATCAGGGGAGGTCAAAAAGGACCTCCGTGAAAAATTCTGTAACTCTTCTGTTACCCGTTTGCCTACACAGCGACGGACACACACACACACCTTTTATTATATGTAGAGATGATTAAAAAAAAAAAAAGAAAAAGAAAAAGGAAAGAAAAAGGAAAAGAAAACGGGTTTAGGATAAAATATAATTTTACACTATGCTCAAAAAAGATAACGATTGATGATTTATAGAAAAAAAAAAAAATTGGAGTGACTCCACTTGACTTTCCGAACATTAAGTAATTAGCGGTTGTATAAATAAATGAAAGTAAGAGAAGTCGTTAAATACGCAAAAGAGAAAACTATAATAGGGTGTGCGAGTACTTTTCTTTATGAAGTATGTTCTTTAATTTAACGCTGTTGGGCTTCAAATAATTTGAGCCCATAGATCTTAATGATAAATTTTCGTTGTGTCCCTGTAAAAATCTATAAGGGCTAGAGTCACCAAAATCTATAAAATTCGTACGATGTTTATCTGTAACATGCATATAAATTTTCAGATCAATCAGATGAGGCATTTAGACGTTATTGAATTTTAAATAATTTGAGGCCATAATGATAAAGAATTTTTCTTTGTGTCCTTGCAAAAACTTGCTATATTTACCAGAATCAAATAGTGAAGACTTGCTATATTTACCAGAATCAAGAAGTGACCAGAATTAAAAAGTGCTATATTTACCAGAATATTTATGCTTCATGCGACGGTGACCTACACTAAGTATATATATTTTCAACTCAATCGAATGAGGCATTTAGACGCTAATGATTTCAGCCCATAGGTCATAATATACAGATTTTTTGTTGTGTCCTTAGTAAAAAAAACTATAAGAGCTATGTAGTTCGAACTATATATTTCGAGCAACGGTGACCTTTAACAGATATGTAAATTTTCAGCTCATTCTGATAAGACCTTCAGACACTATCGCATTACGAATAATTTCAGTCCGTAGGCCATAATGATAAAAAAAATTTCTTTGTATCCCTGTAAAAAAAAAAAAAAAAAAAAAAAAAAAAAAACTATACGTGCTAGATTCATCAAAATTTATGCATTTTATGTAAAAGTGACCTATAGAATGTGTGTAAATTTTGAACACAATTGAAAAAAGCTTTTAGACGCTATCCCACTTTAAAGAAATTTGACCCATAGACCATAATCATAAAGAATTATTCTTCATGCCCTTGTAAAAAAATTATAAACGCTAGATTCACCAAAATTTATGTAGTTTGTGTGACGGTGACTCATAAAAGGTGTAAAGTTTTCATTGCAAACGAATAAGGCGTTTTGCCACTATCACACTTTTCAAAATTTGGGACCATAGACCATGATAAAGAAATTTTCTTTGTGACCCTGTAAAAAAAACTATAAGTCACCCAAATCAATAGGTTTTTTGCCATGGGAACCTATAACATACGTACCAAATTTCAGTTCATTTGAACACAGCGTTCAGGCGATATCGTGTTCATTCACATACATACTCACATATATACATACACACATATATCATAGAAAACGTAGTAAATATGAATTCAGGGGACCTCAAACGTTTGAGACAGGAGAATCTTAAACTCGGATTTTTGACATGATTACAATATTATCATCACCATAGTGTTTGGAAAGTAAAAAGAAAAGAAAAAATAAATAAATGTTTGTTTTGTAAAACGGAAGAAACAATCCGATGAACTGACAAATCTAAAATGGAATGTAAAGACGAACACGGTAGAAAATTTTTGTTTAATATTTGTTTTTTCTTCAGTTGCTTCAAAATAACATATATGTCATCTTTTCAATCAAGAAAAAAAAACTAATCTTATAATTAAAAAATATTTCTGCTGGTCATAAATAGTTATAGAAAATAGATTAGCAGAGTTAGGATTTAGTCACAAGTAAACTAATAGCAATAACAGTAAATAAACAACATTAATAGATAAGTAAAACATAGGTGAAAAAGCTCATTGTTTTTCAAGGAGGATGTTACTCAGCAAAAAAAATCCTATTTTATAAATTTTCTTTTATTTGTTTTCATTTATTGGCATTCGATAAAATTAGTATATACTTTTGCCAGAATCACTCCATTTTAAAGCATGTGCTATCTGATCATTTAAAAAATAGAACTGACGATTTAGAACTCTTCTAGAAAAGATTGTTTTGCTTTTTTTTTTTTTTTTTTTTAAATATAATTCGGAATATATTTTATTTTATATGATTTTATAAATTAAAATTTGTTTGATAATACCCAGCTTTTTAAGATCACTATTTAGTGGACAGTCAGAGATTAAGGATATATATACATAAAAATTTATTGAGTTGTTGTAGAGATATAGTAGAATCCTTTTAAAAGTAAGTTTGGTGAAATATTTTTGAAAAGTTAATTAATACTGATTTTTCACAAATTTTATTAATAATTTAAAACATCAATCTCCTGATTTTTTTTTTCTTTTTTTGAAACAGCTTCCATACATTTGGTAATAACGTATCCAATAAGGAAGATTTCTCATTTAATAAACAAGGAAATTTACTTTTATAAGAAATACCCCTTTGACTCTTTCGTGCAGAAAATTTTTCTTCATTCAATAATGAGCTTTTCAAAGCATTTTATTAATTTTGTACGATAGCATGGGAAAACTTCACATTGATCTTCTTTCATCTTATTACTCGAGAAATTTTTATGTATTACGCTAAAGTGAAAACTTTTACGCCTGAAAAATTTCCTCTGAATGTACGGTGAACGCAATTAGTAATGCTACAATATTAGATTTTTGAAGCAATTTTAAAAAACGGCTAATTATAAAGTGAAATATAAATTGTTTGTAATAAAACACAACTGAATGAAAATTAATGAGGAAAGAGGGGGAAAGGAAAAGAGCTAATGATTATACACATTCTGTAATCAATAAATAAACTTGTTAATCTTACTATTTCACGCTACATCGAAAATCACTATTTTATTTTAAACTTACTTCCATAATTATAATCATATAAGTGCGCTTTAAAACTATTTTTATTTTATATTTTTGAAAACATAACCAAAAATAGCAGATACGATTAAAATTTTACTTTGAATTTACAGGATTTTAACAACTATTTTTAAATTATCGTAATTTGAGGTTACTTAAGCCGCTTTGGAGTTTAAATGAAAGCCATTCATTTTAGAGATTAACTCATTGTTGTAAAATTTGGTGCAAGCTGCAATTTTTGTTGTAATATGTATGAGGATTTTCTAAGACATGTATATTAAAGATAATAATTAGAAGATAAAAAACTATTTAAATACCAAGTTTTTAATTTTTCTGTTCAATCATAGCTGTAGAACTACATTAGCACTTTATCAATACGTATAAAATTTTTGAAGTGATAATGAAGTCAATTTTTGTGAGATGCATCATTTAACTTTCTACAATTTTTTAACGTTCACGTTTAATTAAACGTATTTACTTTTATGTCGAAAAAAAATATATAAATAAATAAACTCGTTATTTTTTATTTATTTATTTATTTATTTATTTTGGCAACAATTAAATTATACCTAATATTTTAATGGCTATTTTTTAACATATTAGGAAGTTATTCATTTCATATTTTAATTAATTAAAAGAAAACTAATAAAAATTTCGAAAATCGGGTTTCGAAGAAATGTGTTATCATCGGGTTCTGAGTTATTCTGTAAGTTTCAAATGTCTACCTAGTAGTGAAGTTAGTTAAAAATTGATTGCAAGATTTGTACCGGACAAACAAACAAACAAGAAACGAAGTTAATAAAAACATTGTAAAAACACAAATCACGGTGGCTTAATTTATTTATTAATAGTATATTCCTTTATATATAGGAATATATGTACTAGGTGATTCAAAAGTCACAGAAAAAATATAAAAAATGCATATTATTCATAAAGTATGGACCTTAACACTATGCGGCTTTCATAAAATGTACTGGAAAATATTGAATTTTTTGAGGTAACAAAAGATTTATTAGCAGTTTAGTTTAAACATTCCTCATCAGGTGGCGCTTTAAACGTAAAATTACTTTTTTACAGTTTCGAAGTAAATTCAACAACTTAACTAGGATTATAAATGCTCAATGTGACGACTGTCATTCAATAGAATGACCTAAGACTCCTATATAAGAGCTGGCGCAGTGTCCGCCATTTTCTAGCCCGTCTGGGAAAATGTTGGCGGTAGAAAATGCTAGGTTACCTGATTAGCGTTGTTATCACCTTTAAAGTTCTATACAGATCAAGTGAGCTAGAACTTCTTATCACGAAACAAACAAGTTGGTAATTTTAAGGACATCGCCAACATTCTCAAAACTGCAGCCCTTCACGTTAAAAGAAATGTGATATTAAAGTTAATATTAAAAGAATTTAAAACAATAACTTAAAAAAAAAAACAGTATATTCATATTAAATTTGTCAAACAACTTTGAAAATAAAATGAAATAATTTGAAAATAAGGGAAATAATACGCTACAAAGTTGTGCTCCTGCTCCGGGTATCCACGAGTTACATCTGCAGTTTATAATCCACTTTTTCCTTCTTTCGGGATCAGAAGAAAATATAAACAGGCAGTGCCTTTTTCTGGAATTATTCGTGCAATTTATTGCCGAAAAACCACCAATAATGAATCGTCAGCCAGTCTTGTGGGCTAGAAAATGGCGGATGCGGCAGCCTATCAATGTAGGGGCTCTAGAATGACCTTCAGACGTTGCGCATTGAAAGTTTTCCTACAATAATCTTCAGTATTAGCAGTATACGCCATCTGATCAGGCAGATCTGTTTAAAATGTGAGAGGATACCGCGAATACAGCTCAATATGCTGGTGAAAAATGTAATTAATATCACTACGCTTGAAAAAAAAAAAAAAAAAAAAAAAAAAAGAGCCCCGATACCATTCCTGCTGATTCTTTTGTAAAATGGCCTCCTGAATTCAAATATGACCCCCATTTGTCCCATCACCCACCGCTTTCTCGAGACGTCACCTCCTCCCCCAATTTTTATCACTCTTCTATAATTTTGTGGCCATGAATTTGATTTGGAGAATAGAAAAGAAATATTTTAACTTTTAAAAATAAAAAATATATATGTATAATAAGTGATAATAATAATTGATTAATAAAATATAATAAATGTAACTTATAATTTCAGTGGCAAATCCCCCCACCTCAAATTTTCTCCTTGCTGCAAATGTTCATGCGATAGAATTTTTCACCTCTTTAGGCCCTCAGAAGATATTTAACAGTTAAAATGTATCTTTTAAAGAAAAGTGGTAAAAATAGGGGGGCGTCCCCCCCAAAACAGTGGGGGATAGGGCAAAATGACCGTCATAATCGGATTCAGGAGGTAATTTTACATAAGAATCTGCAAAAGTGGTGTTGGGAGCAATTTTCATGCCGAGCAGTGTATTTTTGTCAAATAAAGCTGTTCGGAAGACTAAGTTGAATAGTTTTAACATAGGTTTACATTACAATACTTGTTATCTTACTAATCCATAATCTCCAATCCGTACTTATAGTATTAAATTTCAAGATAAGAGAAAGTCGAGTGAGTGACACATCAGGTTATTTTATATATAGCATGTTTTATCTGATACATATAAAAATAATCCTTTTGAAAATAAAATTAATTATTCGAAACTGCTTTCGAAAACATTATATTACTTCATATTTTTCTTTTAAATATAAAAATACATTTATTTGATTTGATTTTCTGAATTAAAATTTTTTTCATAACGACTAGCATTTTTAAATTACTATTCTTAGAAAACTTAGGTATGTTTTTCCTTTGGTATATTATTCTTAGAAACGTTTTTGTAAATGTAAATTTAGTTTATGTAAACAATGCCTAGAAACTTGTTTTACTTATAAATTAAAAAAAAATAATGAATAATATAACAAGATATAGTAAATAGAGTGATTAAAACATGATATTTTAATGATATTTCTTAAAGTTAATTAATATTAACTTTTGTGAAATTTTATTATTAATTTAAAATACCCATCTCCTGAACTTATTTGAAACAACTTCCATAAATTTGGTAATACCGTATGCAATAGTGAAGATTTCTCATTTAATAAAGTAGAAAAATTACTTTGAGAAGAAATACTCCTTAGGCTCTTTCGTGTAGAAAAATTTTCTTCATTCAATATCGAGCTTCAAAGCATTTTATTAATTTTGTACGATATGATGGTGAAACTTCACAGTGAACTTCTTTCATCTTATTACTCGCGAAAAATTTATGTATTACGCCTTAGTGAAAACTTTTACGCCTGAAAAATTTCCTCTGAATGTACGGTAAACGCAATTATGATGTTACAATATTTGATTTTTTGGTAGCATTTTAAAAATCAGCTAATTATAAAGTGAAATATAAATTGTTTGCAGTAAAATAAAATTGAAAATGAAAATTAATGAGAAGAGTGAAATAAATGAAGAGAACTGTTAATTAGACGCAATCTGTATAATCAGTAAATGAAGTTTTATAATAACAGGAAACTTGGCGTTGGTATATTAAAACCCGAATAAACTACTACGTCAGAAACGCCAAAAGAAAAATATTTGAGATGCACACAGCTGTTTCGGTAGCCTTAAGCGTACCGTCTTCAGTGCAAAAAGAATTCTGAATCTGTAAAAGTGCTCGTATATATAAAAGAGGGACCGAATTTAGTTCAACCAATAGGATTACGGGAAAGGTGTAGTATGTGGCCAATAGGAAATTAGGTATTTTTAATAAGCTGATTTTTAAAATGCTACCAAAAAATCAAATCTTGTAACATCATAAACTACTGAAACAGCTGTATACATCTCAAGTATTTTTCTTTGGCGCTTCTGACGTAGTAGTTTATTCGGGTTTTAATAATGAAGTTGTTTATATTAGTGTATTGCACTTCACTGAAAATCAGGTTTTATTATTATTATTATTATTATTATTATTATTTAAATTCCAAGATTATGGCTCTATAAGTGTGTTTTAAATCTATTTGAAATTTACAGTTTGTGAAAATTTGTTTTAAAACCGCAGAAAAGTTTAAAGTGTTGATTTTTGTTTAAAGGATTTTATCGATTACTTTTAAATTATTCTAATTTCAGGTTACTTCAGTCGTTTTTCAGTTTCAGACATTCATTAAATGAAAAGCGTTTATTTTAGAGATTTAATAATTGTTGTAAAATTTGGATCCAGTAAAAATTTGAGTTCAGAAATATGAGAATTTTCTAAGGCATGTATATTAAAGATGAAAAATATTACTAAATGGATTAGTTAATTCTTTAATAATGTATTCATATAGTATATTCATACGTATATATGTATATATATATATATATATATGTGTGTGTGTGTGTGTACGTATGTATTAAGAAAAATTAAGTTAAAAATAAATTGCAAGAAAAGTTTAAAATTTTTTATTGCAATTTGAATTAAATTGCAATAAAAGTTTGTCTTTAAACAAATGTTTCCTACATTTACGTATTTCTTTTTCACATTTTTTTGATATTTTATACAGACACGACAATGGCCTCATTATGCAAATTGCCTTCCCTAACGCATCTTCATCTTTGTCATGAACGCATCCATCAAAGTTTTTACCAAAGTTAGATTTGTGAAGGTACTTAGGAATATATTATTCAAATGCCAGTTGGAAAAAAGAATAAAATGCAATGGAATTGAAATCATATCCAGGATTTGCGAGAAAAAGAAGTATTTCGGACATATATAAAGCATTGCATCAAAATGCACTAAAATGCTTCTGCTGTATGATGTTAAATAAGATTTTTTTTTTTTTCAAGCAAGTACCATAAATTTAAAAATACGAATATTTTTTGTGGGTTGAAATAATTAAGCATGACATTCCATTTACGAAAAACAAGTAAAAAGTATTAATTTTGAACAAATCCGATTTCGTAATATGCGTTTCGATTTCAGATTAAGACGACTGTGGAGTGACTTAAAACTAACTAGATAAATAAATAAAATAAAACTACAATTATAGATGAATTACTCTAAAAAAAAATATATTGTTAGTTACAGAGGCGAAACACGATATTAAAATTAACATTATAATTAATTAAGATATTAATTAAAATTTACTATTAATCGTTAAATTTTAAAATGCTTCTTACATGATAATTTTTATCTTGGACTTTCAAAGTTTCATTTAAAAGTAGCTTTAGATGTTTTCTAAAGAAGTTAGTTGACATTTTTTTTTTTTTATCATAATAAAAATAAATAAATAATAATATGTAGTACAATGTTTTAAAACATTGTATAAAAATAAATTATTATTTTTTCTCATTTGAAAATGAAAATTTTAAACTTTTAAAAGGCAAAAAATGAAAAATTGTAACTAAGTTATAGCCTAAGATATTTAGAAAAAACCACAAAATGAAATTTTATAGAAATTCAACAAAAAATGTGGCGCATGGCAATTTTCAAATTGACACAACTGTATAAAAATTACTTTTGGCAAAATGATTTTTTAATGTTTCATTTTAGGATAGATTCAATATTTGTTTACAAATATAAACACTTACAACACAGCATAGAATGAGGGAACTTAAAAGTTATTTTTGCCTAACATTACTACTGTCATGTAGTTTCATGTTTTAATGAAATTGAATATTTAGTCCAATTTTGCCATTTTAAAAGTCTAGTGTCGCTTTAAACAAATGACTAGAAATTCCTAGCGAATAATTATTATAACTTTTCAATTATTCAAAAAGTGATAGTAGAAATACTAAAAATAGATCTTATTTATTGTATTGATGAAAAATAGTTATTATTTTAATTTCTTTTGTTACTATTCGTATTTCACAGTTTATGGATATTTGGCACCACTATTTTTTAAAAGTGAATTTTATAATATTTAATCTTTGTAAATTTTTAAACGAATTTTTTTTGCTTAGAAAACGTTACGAAAAGTTGTTTAGAAAATTTAAATTTTGGCAGCTATGTTACTGCATAGGTTTTGCAAAGTTAAACTCTTTCTCCATTAATTAAAGCTAGAAATCTATTTTAGTTGATGAATATCGAGCTTTTTATCTTTAAATAATGTCTCTAAAAAAGTGTTAATTAAACACGTGTCGTTTGTTATTTATATTAAAAACACTTTAAAAACTCGTAAAATTAATTTTTATTTAAAATTTTTTAAAAATATTATCCTAAGCTTTTCGCTTTGAAGTCCGAAAGCATCATCAGGGATCTTTATTACTGAATTAAATGAGCATTTTTAAAACAATGTTTCTTTCACAGTCAACAGTTAAGTCTTTTAATAACGTGAATAGCAGCAAAGTCAATTTGAAGTCCGGTGAAGGTCAGACCAAGGAGCTAAGGAAAGTAAGAGAAGCTGGAACTATTGGAAACTCACACGTGGCTATTGTAGGAGATAAATGATAATGAACTAGCAGAAATAAACTATTAGCTATTTTATTTGGCACAATATTATAAAATAGCTAATAGTTTTTTTCTGCTAGCTCATTATGGTTTTCCTCCTACAATAGCTTCGTGTGATTTTCCAATAGTTCCAGCTTCTCTTACTTTCCTTAGCTTCTTGGTCCAACCTTCACCGGACTTCAAATTAACTTTGCAGCTATTCACGTTAATAAAAGACTTAACTGTTGACTGTAAAAGAAAATTATTTAAAAACTGCTCATTTAATTCAGTAATAAAGATCTCTGATGATGTTTTGGAATTTAAAGGCGAAAAGCTTAGGATAATATTTTTAAATATTTTTAAATAAAAATTAATTTTACGTGTTTTTAAAGTCTTTTTATCTTTTTTGCTGTATTTGATTTATATCTTCACAGTATCGTAAATGATTCGTCTGACAAGGAAAGTATAAATCAGTAAAATTTCTATTGACACCAAACCAAAATTAAATGCATGGTTGAAAACATCGGGCAGAGTGCAAAATATGTGCAACAACTCCCCATGGATCAAAATATGACCCTACAAGTTTTAATTGTTTCCATAAAAGCAACAAAACACAATCCGAAGGAAGGAAAATTGGCGCAAAATTATACACAATGTTCGTGTTAATGCAATCATTGCGATAAAATAAATCGATAAAAACAGAATGTATTTATTTAGATAAATATCAACATGTAAATACTTTTTTTTTAATTGCAACTTTCGACAGCCAAGCCCATATCCATGTAAAAACATCCTGTAGAGCTTTTTCAGATGACGTCAAAGCCTCAAGTGTCGTCTGCTCAAATTGTAACTATGGGGCACACAATAGTACGTCTAGATACTTTTCTTTCACCTCTACACTAAAAACTTCTTTCAATCAACCGCACTGGAATTGGCTGTACTCTTGTAAACTTTTATATGCTTTGAAATCACTACTAGTGTAAGCAGATGTCGTATAGACAAAATATTTTCCAACAGATTACAAATTGACTGGAGGAAACAGCTGATCGCTGTTAACAGATACTAATGAATATGGATATACATTATCAATTAGTTTATTTTCTGAGTATACCTGTTTTTGTTTGATCAGTAAGAGTTTCGATATATTTCGCCGTATTAAACGATGAATGTTTGCCCTTTAATAGCGTTACTAAGGCCGTTGCCAAGGGTTTGGTCACGTGACTGAAAATACTTTATTCTTAAAAGGTTAAAATGACTTTTGCGGTCACGGGTTCCTGTGTAATTTCTAATCCTTACGATATGCCCTATTACACCTAAAAATTTGTACGTTGACTTTTGAATCTCCCTGTATATATAGTGGAGTGAACATTTCAAACAGAATAGTTCTTAATTTCATTCATAAACTAACAGTAGAATAGTTTAGATTATATAAACAACAACAATAATAATAATCAATAAAGCAAATAAATGCTGCATCACCAGCGACCGAGCGGATCTGCGCTCAATGCTAGTAGACGTGCGGTGCCAAGTTCGATCCCAGGTCATGCTCGGCGGCCTATCGTTAGGATTTTTCCGTGGGTTTCCCCGCAATTTGCGTAAACACTGGCTAGGATCCCTTATAAAGGTCCCCACGAAGGGCACTTCTCTTCAGGCCCAGGGCCCTAGCGCAGTCAATCGGCCTTGATACCCACAACCCAACTCAAACAAATATTATTGGAAAAAATCAGTGAGATAATTACACTTTTTAAAATCACAAATCGTGTTCTTCTGGCTACGACTATAATCATTTCCCTTCAAAATAATTCGAGTCGACACATTATTGTTTGCTGTGATAACTAAAAAATTATAAATAGTATGACGTCATCACAGGCCACAAAGTTATAAACGGCTGGCCAAAGAAGAATCTCTTGTTCTAGAAAACAAACCCTCAAAACCTTTCCATAAAAAAAAAAAAATCTTATGTTAATATCAAGGGGGAAAAATAGACACCTGACAAGTAAATAAAGCATAAATTAGCATTTAATTCTATCATTTACTTAAAAATTCCCGGTTCGTGTTTCTTTTTATATTTTTTGGAAAATTATTTCATTACTGTGCACTCCAGTAAGCCGGCTCGTTCCCGTTTATGTAAAAGCAAGAACATTAACCGATGCATTGTGATTCAAGAGAGAAGTTCCCTTCGTATATTTTGGGTAGAAGATTAAATCTGGTGTAGAGCAAGAATGTTACAAAGAGTAAATACGAAAAATGCTTTAAAAGTTTTTTAGGAAATAAAATTTACTAGAAAAGTTTATAATTTCAAAACATGAATTGATCTACTGATATCACCAAGTTACGGTTTTCAATACTGATTGTTTTACAATAGAAGAAAGAAAGACATTTTATTTTTGTACAAATGTTATAAATTTTAAAGATATGTTTTCTTAAAATTCTACAATGAAAATAAATTTTTAACTTTTGCTTTATATTTTAAATATATCACGTAATTTTGTTTTTAGAAAAATGATAAAGGTTATGAATATACAGTAATATAATTATTTAAATACAAGTTATGTATTTCATTTTAAATATAAATATGTTAATAGTAAATTAAATTTAAGAATTTTAGTTAACTTATAGTAATATTCAGATTAAATTATTGGTAATTAATATTTATTATTTACAAATAATTTTAAGCGTAAAATGTCTTACTTAATTAATATTTAATTATTAAATAAGGCATTTTACGCTAAAAAAAATCTAAAGTTATCCAGTAAAAATATTTATATTTTACATTAATTATGTACTACGATTCTTTTTAGTTTAGAATTCGAACATAAAATTTATCATCCTAAAGCTCGTAGTATAATGATATTTTTTGGAAAAGTAAATGTCATGTAATGTTTTTTATAATCCCAAATATACACAAGAAAACTTTTGAAATTAAACATTTGTGATTAATAAAGAAATAAAGTTGTAGTAATTAGAATTTCTATTACTTAAACTAATGATTTTTTAAGAACTAAAATTATTTCCATAAATAAATAAATAATATATTGTAATAATAATCAGGTAATATAAATAATAAAACAAATGTCGGATTTTAAAATGTCTGATTATATATTAAGATTAAGAATAACTTTCAGTTCCTTAATATTATTATTATAAAAATTCCAAAAATCTTTAAAAGAAAAAAGAAACTAATTTATATTTCTTTACGAGATTTTCTTTTATAAAGAACTTAATAGCACCTATTGATAAATACAAATAAACATGGTGGCAACTGTACATTTGTAGTTTGGTTAATTAGTTCCTAACAAAAATAATGTATATCAATAAAACAGACATACAAATCAAGAACTCAGTAACAAATTAACTGTGTCTTTTGTGTATATATAATAAATATTTCAAAGGATTCAAGAACCTAAAATATTTAAAACTACATAGATCAAATAACTTATTTTTTTATATAAATAACGTTATATTTAGTAATTTCTCGTTCGCATTTCTACAGCTATAATCAAATATATTTATCCATATATGTTTTAAATCTTACATTTCGTAAAATATTCTGAACATATAAAGCATATATAAAGAAATACAATTAGAAATTTCATTTTGTTGGGAGAGAATGCGCAAATTCCTCTAGCATTAACAAAATTATATTGTTTGAAGTTAGTAAAATTATAAAAATATGCACCAAACTTTATGCTCTGTATAAAAATTTCAGATAATAATGGTTATATTTTTAACACTTTTAACAAATTTAAAAAATGTTCATTAATTCTGTTTTTTTTTTGTTTGCGTGTTTTTCATATTCATAAATATTTTTAAAGATCCTTCGAACTGATACGTTAATTAGAATCACTATATCAGTTTCATTATTGAAAATAGTATAAATAGATCTACACGTTTATGTACAAAGCATCACGGGAGAATTTGGATATGTTATGGTCTATGTCTGTATTCCTTTAAAGCATATCTTAATATCTTTATACTGCGTAAAATACCAGATTTAAAAAAGCATGATTTTTATACAAAATTATAAATGGTTAGTATTAATGATTTCTGTATATAGACACGCAAACACACACACAAAACAAAGATAGGTTAAATGTATTATGGAAAATTATCGAGAATTGCTTAAAATGCATTTTCAACTGTAATAAATATTTTTAACGCTTTTAACCAAAAAGTATAACGCTTAAGGTAAAATAATATAACGAATAAATAACGTTGGAATTTGTTTTATAATCTAAGTAAATTGCATGATTTTTTCTTTCTTATTATAATTACTCACAACTTTATACTTTTGTGAACAATTTACTTTAAACTTTTACAAACAATTAAAATAATTTTTCTTTTAAAGTATTATTATCGATTCTTGCCTTTTGAAGCTGTAATTAATTTTGATGCTTTAATAAATTTAACGAATTCAAACGTTGATCCAATTTTCTCTTTTGAGGTTTTTATACGAAAGATATTCAGAGGGCATTGCGTTAAATTTTCACCCAGTGCTTTATTCTTGCCATATTAATACTCTCTTAATGATCTACGATAATAAAATGTTCAGATACAGCCGCAAAGTTTGGCAAAGTTGTCTAGATCATTAGCCGCGCCAAGATAGAATCAACCAAAGAATGTAAATGAGTTTTAAATTTATACTTTTAGGGAAGCTTTTACATTTTCTTAATTCTTTCGTAAAGCTACATGATTTGATTTTAAGTGAATACGAAGTTGTGTTTACTTTATTTCTGTTTTGAAATTTTAATGAATGATAATAATAATAATAATAATAATAAAAAGATAAAGCAATGAAAAATAAATAAATAAAATAAAAATAAGGATAGACAATATTAGGAATAAATAAAAGTAGTAAAAATTAAATATGTTTCTCATATGTATTTTTGGATCAATGTAAAATCCGTATTTTAAGAATTAAATGTAAATTAAGTGAAAGAGCGGCGAAATTATTCCCCATTTCACCGTTCATTATTTCAACTTTTCATCTGCAGCTTCAATTGTTGTCGTATTAATATAGCATTGTGACATCGTCAAGGCCTAGCTTCTATGTGTGCGGTCCAGAGGTGCCCGGTTAGCTGCTAGCACAAAGAACAAGTACATTTCGAGTGCAAATTCAACAGGCGAAGTTCAGAACCGCATTTCATGATTCACTTTGTGTTGCCGACTTCGCCTGTAGACGAGGGCTGTGCAAAGTCCATTTGGAGCCAAGCAAGTACCCAATAAACCATTTGAGGAGGTGTGGAACTACGTTTTTCTAAGACTACGTTTTTCACGTGAAGAGAACTTTCTAATTCACATTTGCCTTGTGGGGAAAAAGCTTCCCCACCCCCCCCTTACTCTCCTCTAGGAAATTGGAGGTCCTGAGAGAAACAAAAAAAAAAAGCGAATTCAGTGACTTGGAGCGCTGTGTAGAGAATACTTTTTTTTTTTTTTTTTTTTTTTTTAACTTCTCTGCGATATTTACGTACAGCTTTTAATCACGGGGGTGATGCATGTAACTTTAATACGTCTTGAAGAGATAGGACATACCTATTTAGGTTATTTTTTTTATTATTGTTAAAGTTTGTTATTGTTACCTAAGAAATTTAGATTTCAATTCATCTAACTCATAATATCCAGGTACGAAAATATATTACAGCATATATTGGAAATACACTTTTGAAAAAGCGCGAATTGTTTTTATTAAATATAAAATAATTCCATATTTTTGTGGTTGGTTGAAATTAAAAGATGATGTCTCTGCAATTAGTTGCAAAAAATAAGATTTAACTTAATTAAAAAAGCGGACAAATACTTCTGCTTTTCAGAAATAGGCTATAAAATTATTATGAGTTTTTGCATTTTTACTGTACATAACAGGACTATCGTTTATTTTCAGTGAGAAAAAATACCTATTTGTAAGCAACTTAAAATAAAAAAAAGTGAGAAAGAAATAAAGAAAAACGTTATTTTGTTCGATTAGTGGTGAAAATTTTATGTATTTCAACGTTTGTTAAATGAAAAAATTCATGAATTTCTGTAATAGTCTTGAAAGTAATTTGTTTTAATCAGCGACATAGTTTTATATTTCACCTATTTTTTGTCAATTAGTCAGAAAAAAGCGCAAATCCATTAATAAACTCTAAAAAAAAAAAAATAACATTAAGATTAGTTTATCTAGGAAATGTTTGTGTCTAAAACGAGATCTTCAGAAAATTTACGTTATCTTGAAATCGATTTTCAGAAGGGTCAGTTTTCTGTGAAATTCTTTTCAGGAGAAGGCAAAAATTCTCAAAAATCAATGAACATAAAAATATCCTTCACAATTAATCGGTAAATTTTAAACAGACACATAAATGAGTGAACATAAGCAAGAACGAAAACTCATGCGGTACGCATTGATTATTAACACTTTCCAACTATACTTTCGTGATGCAATGGATAACTTTCAATTTTCTTTACCTACGTTATCACAAAACGGACAGACAGAAGAACTGATAGGTATACAAATAGACTAATTGAATTCATGATCATTGTTGGAAAGCGTTAAAAATTCTTAACGCAAAAGAAAACCCTTTATATTCTAATTGCAGCCCTTAATGTATCTGATTATTTTAGTGTTGTCCTGTAAATATGAAGGTTATTCATATGATATTCCATACAAAAGTTAATTTGGGATATTATTAATAAATGTCAATTTCTTTGTGATTTTTTGCGGTAGAAATTTCGTTAAATTTGATTTATAAAAATGTCTCTCATAAAATGCAACGTACTGGATTTGTTTGTGTGTCTCTGTACACAAACCATTTGTACTGGAGCTATTAATGCTATTTCAAATAGGAAACATTCTATAGTGAACTTGAAAAACATACATTATTTTGAAGAAATTCTGAAAATGTTTCGGACGTGGAGGCGGGTAGACTACACAGGGACAGTCGGACAAAGTGAAGCCCAAATTCAAATCATATTTACTCTTAAATTTGTTAGAAAATGTTAAAAATGCTTAATGTAAACAAAAATGCAATTCCAGCAATTGCCCAATAATAGCTTTTGATGTAACGGAATATTTTTGTGTGGCTTTATCAGTCTCAATATTAATCATTCTAAAGTCTTTATAAAGCATTATTTTGTGTGCATATGAATAAAATATTTCAATTTCATTGAAACTAGATGTGTTGCGTAGACAAATCCAATATACAGTCGGTAACAAAAGTATCCGAACACTAGCAAAAATTCCCATATAAAAAAAGTAGAGTTAATACTGTTTTGTTAAATAAATCCTTGTCAAATCATGTTCTTAGACTGACTAAGAACATGATTCGACAAGGATTTATTTAACAGAACAGTATTAATTCTACTTTTTTTATATAAGAATTTTTGCTAGTGTTCGGTTACTTTTGTTACCGACTGTATACACAAAAAGATAAAAAAAAAAATCTGAAAGCACGGAACATTTAATCAAAT
This sequence comes from Salticus scenicus, assembly GCA_963930645.1. NCBI lineage: Eukaryota > Metazoa > Arthropoda > Arachnida > Araneae > Salticidae > Salticus > Salticus scenicus. Next base: position 261,169,943 of record OZ005655.1, on the reverse strand, counting down.
TAATTCTAATTAAAGCATTCTGAAAATAAAAATTTGAAAAAATAATTAAGCAGTGAACTAAGTTTTATTTGAATAGTTTTATTTGAAATAGTTTAACAACTATGTGCAATATAATTAATTAATGTTCTAAAATAGATATATTTTTCTTTTTTTCAATTATTTCTGCAATAAAAATTGTTTAATATACGTTTAATTTAATCTGAAGTATAATTTATATTATGAAAATATATAAACTTTACTTTCATTCGATTTTTTGTTTGTTGCATACCTGTAAGGCACGAAATTATAAGAATCCTATGTAAAATGTAATTATATAGATTTAGCAAGATATGTTTCATTTTCTCGTTTATTTATTTATTTATTTATTGTCACTTTTAAGGAACTTTTTTTTTAATTTTTAGGTGAAATTATTTCATTTTCATTAGTAATAGTCTTAATGCAACTTCTTCAAATTTCAAATAGACTTAATTTTAAAAAGTAGGAAAAAAATATCCTTCGAATTTATTGTTCTACTGAAAATTCTTCTTGGAGAAAAAAAACAAATGCCCCAAACCACAGGAAAAAGAAAAGAAGCAATCAATCTTTTTGTTTTTTACCTTTATTCAGCTAAGAAGTTTCTTCGGCATCACGTATTCATCGATGGATTTAAAGGATTGTTGGAGTCACACACTTTTACTTTTTTCTTCTTTTTTCTCCTTAATCTTGATACGTATATCAAGAAAGGACAATGAGGAGATCACAGTGATATTCTTATTTACTTTTATTCTAGAGATATTTTACTGTTTAAAAGACATTCAGATTAGAAAGAGTGTTCGGCTTCTCATAAACGATAAAAATAATCTGGTGTGACACTTACAGAACTTTCTCATGTATACATTGATATAGACATATTATTACTGCTGATATATAACATATTGGTACTGCATGTGAATATTTCTAATTCACTGTAAACAACAATTCAAAATAGTTTTGAAGACAATTTTATTTAATGAAAACTTCAATCTGTGTGTGGAAGGGTGTTGTCTTTTTAACCCAACCTTTGAATATTGCAGCTACATGATTTTGTAGCTGCATAAATGATAAAAATATTCTGGAGTGACATTTATAGAGCATTCTCTTACCTACATTACTGTAGACATATTATTATAGCTGCTGAAGGCGTGACATATGCGATACTGCATGCAGACACTTCTAGTGTTCAATAAAAAATAGTTCAAAACATTTTTAGAAACAGTTTTATTTGATGGAAATTTCTCTATGAAGGGTGTGCTGTCTTTACAACCCCCGTTTTAAAGATTGCAGGTACATCATACTGTAGTCACATAAATGAAAAACATAATCTGGTGTTTCACTTAAAGAACGTACTCGTAAAAACATTATTATTGACATATTATTATTGCTTAAGTTGTAAAATATGTGGTACTGTATCTGAACATTTCTAGTGTTCCATAAACAATAGTTTAAAAAAGTTCGAGAAACAGTTTTGTTTGATGGAAATTTCTATATAAGTAGAAGGACTACCTTTTAGTCCCTTCCTTTGAATATTCTAGCAAGAGTTATAAAAAAAATAAAGCTGCTATTAAACTTTAAATTTATTTCAAATTATTCAGAGCATTGCCGGCCAGACCACACTCTAAAATTTAGTGGTCTAAGTTTGAGTATTCTGGAATAATATTAGGGTTTATATATGGGATAAAATATTTACTTATATTTATTACAACATAAAAGAACGTAAAAAGAAAAAATAAAGCATATTTTATAGTAAACATGCATATGTGTATGTAAATTATGTATGTACATTTAATTTTATTTATACTAAATATTCTAAACTGTACCTGCCAGACATTTTACAGAAATACGTAAAGTAAAGGGAAAATGTTGTATGCCCCCTTACCCGAACTACTTGTCCAATTAAGGAAACCTCTGAATGTGTATATATTTGAAAATTTTGAACCCAAAACAATATTTAATCATTCGTACAAGTAAAAGAAAATAACATATGGGGTAGGTGCTCCAGTGATTGGCGGGCTCCAGTAATTGACATCTATCCCGAAATAATTAATAAATAAGAAAAATAATAAAATCATATATTTTATATATTTTATATATAAGAATTTTAACATTTTATGTCAAACACTGGAGCATAGGGTGCTGATAACTGGCAAAATGAATAATTAGAAGTATCAAACACTGGAACATAGGCAGCCAATTACTGATAAAATGAAAAACTGGCAGCGTCAATTACTGGAACATTGAATGGGTGTCAAATAAAAAAAAAATTGTTATCAAATGTATATATTTTAACATATATGTGGTTATGAATGTCTTTCATACCATTTGTACTAACTTAAGATTTCTAAAAATATTTTCTGATGACTAGAACATTAAAAACATCAGAGATTGCTCTAAAAGTGTCAATCACTGGTGCACTTACCCTACTTAAAAAAAAAATGGTTATTTTGTTTTGAATTTTTTTTTGTATATTGAAGTAATATGTTATTATTTTGTATAGATTGCGATGGTTTTAATATTTTTTTTTTTCACCTTCCAATTCTTATATGGATGTAATCATTTTCACTTTCACTGAGCCTAGAAGCCTTACTAAAGTCACAGATGGTTATGTTATTTCTGCTCATCTAAAAAAAAAATGCTAAAGTCAATTTTTGTTTTAGTATATAGTTTGGATTGATAATTAAATTCAGTAGAATAAAACTTATATTCTTATCAAATTAAATAATAAACAACTTTATTATTTAAATTTAAATGGTTTGAAAATTTTGTTTTTGTCTCTTAACACTTCTTTAGACTCAATTTACTGTGGATTAATTCATTAAGTCTAGTACAACTGTGCAGATTTATAGATTTTCTTGTGCACTTAAAAATATATGTACATAAAAAAAAACATCAAATTTAATACAACTCCTTCAGGATTCAGAATTATTTAACTGTGTAAATAGAATAAAAATGTAAAAGCCGTTTACTTTATAACCTATAAAGTTGTTCCTGTATAGAAATTTCTTTTCAAAATTTCCATAAAAAAGGAACAGAAGCTATCTTCTTATCTCCCATCCTCCCATCCCTAACCACTACGGACATATCTTTGATATCACGTATTCATAGGAGAATTTTAAAGAATTTAAAGTCACATTATGGTACTTTTCACATCTATTTTGCTTTTTATCTAGGGAGACGTGCATGTCAGGAACGGCCAAAGACATATTTGCAATGACATTTTTTCAAAAACATTTTTTCATATTCTTTTGCTATTTGAGATTTAAAAATTTACATCTGGTTTCGTTATAGGTAAATGTAACAATATAAGTTTTAAAAATATTTACTTTGAGAAAGATATTTTAATGATAAAGTAATACATACCCATTATTTAGAATTCGATAGTGTTTCAAATGGGTATATTGAGCTCTTTATCAGCAAACAGACAAACTGAAATGTTGTTCAAAGTTTAGAAGTTGATTTTTTTTTAAAGTAGCTTTTATACTGTGTTTAATAAGAAAAATACATGTGTACTTAATTATCACTAACTGAAGAATAGTTACAATTGAATCTGTTTTATTAAAACGTAATCACTGCATCGCTTAGAAATGGAAAACTAGTACATCTCGTTTAGTTGCAGTATTTTCAATATTCTACAATGTCTTTAGATATTATGAAAATTAAACCATATTTTCATACGTAATTTACATTATCTTGACTCTTATATGTAATGACAAATGTCCTAAGTCTATGCAGTACCTTTATTTTTCAATTAATAAACGTTATGCGCATTTATAAAACTTCAAATTTGCCTTGAACTTCTGCACGCATATTTATAATATAATATATATATGTATATATATACATATATATATAACAATGACATTTTCGTGCATTTAGAATGAAAATTGCCAAATTTATTTTTATTTAATTTTATCGCATATTAAATTTTATTTCATTAAGTATGCTACATATTCACATGTTAAGAATTATCACAAAGGAAAGTATTTCCAAACGTTATATTCAAGACTTTAAAACATAGTTTTGCTTTAGAAAGAGGTGCAAGTTATTTGGTAACAGCATTATACCCCTTTGAAAATTTCAAACTTTCACTTTAACGCGTAATTCGTATAAAATTAAAGTTTTAAAAGTCGCATTAATGTAGACATTAAACAGCTGAGACCATTAGATCTGACTTACAAAAAAGCGATTTCGATATATTTTAAATAACATTGGATTTATAGTAATATGATTTGTGAAAATATATAGTGTTTTTTACAGTCTAAAAAGATAATATATACATTCGTCTTTTGGATTTTCCTCTTTTAAAAATTTCCCGCTAGTCACAACTGTCTTTTTAATGAAAGGGTTACTTTTCTAATGGCAATTGTCTATCTATCTAAATGCATATTTCATTCCGTTGGATTTTTCTAAGATCTTTTATAATCCACGAATCGATATATATTTTTCAATCAAACTTTCTTTGCATTACCTGTGTCTAAGTGACTTGGAATTCAAAAGGGGGGGGGGGGTATATTATTCACTCAACAAATATATAAATATATAAAATAAAACAGACTTTAACATATTCCGTAAAGAAAAAAAAAAAAGTTTTTTTCAGAAAAAATAATATAATGTATAACTCCGTATTTGGATTGCTCTCTTTTCAAGCATTGTTTCTGTTCTCAAATGTTTCTCTCTTTAAATGCATATTTCTTTGCATAAGAAGTTTATACGATTCTTTGTAATCCGTGAAGAACTATATACTTTTCTTCGAAACTAAAATATATATCTATTAGAAAAATTTATAATAACATGTTTTGTGGAAAATAGTAATGTTTATTACACCTTTATTTAAAATATATATATATATATAAATAACATATCCCTTTCATTTGGATTTCTATGTTCCGATTTTTTTTTCTTCTAAAGTAACTGTCTCTCTTTTTAAATGCATCTTCTTCGCATTTACAGTGACGAAGCGCCATGAATATCAGCGGCAGGATATATAGATCTCCCTAAAAGAAAAATATATATGGAAAAAAAAAATTTAGTATTATATTCTCTGAAAAGAATATAAATAATGTTTTTGATAGTCTAATAATATAATACATATATCGTTCATTTGTATTTTTTTCCTTTAAAATTATTATCTAGGTAAATGCATCTTTAATTGTATAGGATTTGTCTAAAAGCCTTGATAATCCTCGGAACGATACATATTTTTCAAAAATAAATAAATAAATAGATAAAAAACATACACACACAAAACCGAACATACAGTAACATGTTCTGTGTAAAAACGTATTGTTTTAGAGAATAGCAATATAATACATAACTACGTTATTTATATTTCTACTATTTCATATTTTTCTTCTATTTTAAACTGACACTTTGTTTAAATGAATTTTTTTCTCATTGTTAGTGTCTAAATTACTTAGAAATTCATTAAAAACTATATCTTTCTCGAACAATATATTTACATGGAATAAAATAGAGTTTATAATTACATTCTTTCTAGAAAATTCTGATGTTTATTACAATCTTACAATATATATATATATATATATATATATAAACATACCTCGGTCATTTGTATTCTCTCTTTTAAAATTTTTCTTCTAATATGTACTGTTACTTGCTTTCTTTTTTCCTATCTTTCTTTTTAGGACTGAGGGCCTATTAGTCTCCATCTGGGATTTTTGCGTTGTCGTTTTTGATAGTTGGACATTTGTCGAAATCTAAAATTTATCGAAAATATAATTGAATAATTTGAAAGCGATGTTATAATTTGAAAAAAAAAAAAAAAAAAAAAAAAAAAAAAACTAATAGTCCTCCGTCCTAAACTAAATTCTGCTTTTGCCAGAATTTCATCAAAATCTTTTATTATTATTATTATTATTATTGAAAGAAAAAGAAAAGAAAATTAATAATAATCAGTATCGTTACAAGCGATATCGAAAAAGTTTTTTTTTAATAATTTTGAATTAGGAAAAAAGAAGTGCGCGAGCAATATGAAATAAAAATAAGTAAAAAAATTAATTTAATGCTTTAATTTTTATATAAAACAAGATCGCTTGCTATCTTAAAAAGTAGATGTAAAATTTAAAGTTTAATTTTTTTGGCAACAATTATAAATTAAAATAAATAATTTAATGAAAGTTTAGAAGTTAGAATTTCAATTTTTTTTCTTTTCTTCTCTTTCTTTTTTTTCTTTTTTTTTTTTAAGCATCTATCTTCTCATTTGACGTTTCGATGTGTCGTGTTTATCCGCGTAATAATATTTTCTTCATAACGGCCCTCTTCACTTACCGTCGCCGTAAGCCCGAGCCAATGTTATTCTATGGGGAAATTTCCTTTACAAATAACTTATTAACTAATACACATTTTTAAATTCTGTTTTCACATTCTGAAAATTCCCAGCTGTTAAATTGATGGACCTTTTTTAAAAATGTATTTTTTTTAATTTTTAATATTTTATTTTGAAATTGCAAAATGAAAAAATTTCACATATTGAAAATTCGTATTTTGCAGCTTCAAATTAAAACGTAAAAAAATAAAAAAATAATTTTTTAAAAAAGGTCCGTCAATTTAACAGCTGGGAATTTTCAGAATGTGAAAACAGAATTTAAAAATATGTATTAGTTAATAAGTTATTTTTAAAGAAAAATTTCCCATAGAATAACATTAGTTTCGGCTTCCGGCGGCGGTGAGTGAAAAGGGCCCTTAACTAAAAAATATATCCCTAAAATAAAATTCAATTTGCAAAATATATTCTAGGAAAAAATGCAAGGTCTTTTACAGTCTATTGATGTAATCCATACCTCCTTCATTTATATTTCCTTCTCTTCAAATGTTCCTTCTAGTCACAAGAGTCCTTCTGTTTAAATGCATCTTTCTTTGCATTGTCTGTGTCTAAGAGGCAGAAAGGGATGTATAATTGCCTCCCCAATAAAGATGTATATACCTAAATAATATTAAAACATTATTTAAAGTAAAATTTTCTGTGAAACAATCTAATTCTTTAACAGTCTAATAATATAATAAATATCTCTGTATTTTGTACTATTTCCGTTTCTCTCTCTATATATATATATCTACCTCTCTCTCTATATATAATATACTGAAAAGAAAGTAAAGTTGATTTATCCGATATTCACAAAATCAGGTATGTAAGAAATCAGGAAAGGAGCTGAATCTAATGAAATGAGAAGTAAAGAAAACATAAGTAAAATAATTATCGGGAATTCAGTCGTAAATATTATTTTTTCAACCAAAATATATTTTAAATTCGTATATTAATATGGAAAGTTAAAACGAATCTTTTTTTTTTTTTTTTTTTTTTTTTTAATTCTTTTGGCTTTTAAAAAAATATTTATTTTATAAGATTTTCTTTCTTTTGTGCCAGTTTTAAAATTATTTGTAAGATATTTTATACAAATAAAGTAAGTCAACCGATGAAAACGTTTCAAATGACAAAATTTTTGTGTTTTTTGTAGTTATTATTATTATTATTATTGTTATTATTATTATTATATTAGAAGAAATTCGACCTGTTCTGAAAGAAACATAATGATGCAATCACTGTCTGTTCGTAGTTTAATTTGCATTAATTAATTCTAGCTTTAAAAAATGGTTACGATAATAAAACTAACATTTATAATTTTATAAAGAATATTTTACATTTTTTGTAAATGATTTACGAGAATTTAAAAGAACAATTTTTTTAAAGAAAATCTGTAAATGTTATGTCTGATATCTTTAACTCACATTTTTTTTATTCATTTTATATGATCCACCACAGTTACAAGATAGAAACAGTTTTTATCATTGTTCCATAAATTTATTCTGCACGTAACCTAATGCAAATATGTACATTCGTACGATTTCTATTTTTAAAATATCCTTTTACAATGAAAGTTATTCCCGTTTTCAGAGATTTTTTTTTCAAAATAAATACTAAAGAATTCAATCGGCGGGTGAGAATAAATCGAATGCAGTATTTATGAAAGTAAATAACTTCAACGTAGTTCCCGATTATATATTTTTAAAAGATGTTTGAAGAAGATTTCAAAACCAATATTTACTTTCTTTAACACTTTTCAATTACTATTTAAAATTTGAAAGGTAAGTACTTTTAAACATATCATTTATTTTTTTCCTTACTTGAAATTATGTTATGTTTAATGGGACGAAAAATTATAAAACTTTTCTGATAAATATTTTGTTTGCTTCCCTTTTTAAGAAATCAAGATTTAAAACAAATTCAGAGGTACGACGTTTGCTAACAGTTTATTTATTCTAAAGTATTTTTATAAATAATTTCGAAATTTTTATCAATGGATTTTACTTTATTAGGATAACCTTTATTAGATTTTTTATTTTTCTAAAAAGGTAGAAATTTCATATTTCTTCTTTCTATTACATTTTGTATCTACATCAGTTTTTAAATAAGATGCAGAATTTACATAAAAGTGACACATAAATATTTTTTAAATAAATAAATAAAAATAAAAATGAATAATGCACAGAACTGCATATAAATTTATAAGCAGATCCACCTTGATATAAATTAGTGCCTAACACTTTTGGTGCCAATGGTTCAACAAGTAGCGCTACTTTATAGCGATTTCCATAATTGCAAGAAGAACTATATTCCAGGAACTACTGTACAGAATTTTATATAAATTTATATGTTGATGCAACTTGACATAAGTTAGTGCCTATAAACTTTTGGTGTCAATCGCTCGAAAAGTGGCGCTGCTATATAGTGATTTCCACAATTCCAAAAAGGATATATCTCTTGAACTACTGCATACAATCGCATATAAATTTATGTATAGATTCACCTTGACATGGATCATTTTCTGTCAATTTTCTGTGCTAATTGCTCAAAACATAGCGCTGCTATACAGTAATTCCCGCAATTAAGGGAAAACTGTAACTTCTGGTTTTATTGCTTATAATGAAACAAAACGCTATTATGAGATATTGTACGGAGTCAATTGAGGTGCAAATCGGCCGACAGACGGCGCTGCTATTTCCCTGAGAACGGGAAGAATGCATATGCATTGTAAATGGGGTGCTAGTTATTTTCGCTTTGAGGCATGTTTTGCATGTCCTCTCCTGTTTGTAGTTGTTGATTTTTATTCTTAGAATTTAATTCCTTAATCGAATAGAAATTTTTATGCTCCATTCGATTGAGCCATAGAGTAATACAGTTAGGGTTTTTGCATTTTTCAATTATGTATGTGTGATATTTGTTTATCGGCATGGATAAGTTTAACTCATATAACTTATTTTCCTCTACCTTATAAAATAGTTTTATTTTTCATAGATATATAACATTTTTGTTTAATGAATGTGACTTTCTAGCCTATTTGGGTAGCTTTCTGTACGTATATAAGATACACCTTAAATTCTAGGACGTATATTTCCTCCCTTAGTGTTAGTTCTCTTTTTTGCTTGTTTGAATTCGTGTATTCTATTTTTATTTCTCCTGACTCAAGTGCAGTAAAAAAAGTATCATTCTCTACACATAGTTGTGAAATTTGTGATTCATCTAAATTGTCGATAAGTTTTATATTCTTTCTTATGTGCGATGATGAGCAGTTATTGTACAGTTATTTACAGTCATTGCATTTGGAGTTGTGAAAGTTGTTTGTGATGTTTTCTGTTTTATTTCTTTTGAATGACTTTCTGTGTGTGTGTGAATGGCCATTCATTGTTGTGTGTAACTAACTGTGAGGAATTAGTTGTATTTGATTTGTTTCTAAAATATTTGCCCTTTGAATTATCAGCAACTTTATTCTTCAAGTGCCAGCATTCCGTTTTGCTATGATTAATTATTCTGCAATTTGAACAGTATTCTTGCTCTTTTTGAAAATTACAGTTATGTGATTGTTTTTTATTGATTTTGAGTGTTTTTGATGAGCTTGGGTTACTTTTCGAAGCTTCTCTTAGACGATTATATTCATTGATTAATTTGCTGATGATACACTGAGGTATGAGTTCATTTTTAGGACAGGCTTCTAGTGCGATAATTTAGGGTTTCATATCTGAGAAGAAGTGAACACAAAAGCAGTGCAGAAATATTTGTAAATTTGATTTCTTCCCCTATAACTTTCAATTTATCTATTGTTTCTAAACTTTAATTTATATGAGCTTGCATGTAGTCTCCTTTTTTCTAGTTTTATATTGTAATGTTTTCTTAAGGGATATTGTTTACTAGAAAAATTTGTGCGCTCAAGAATTTCTTTAAATGTATTCCATGTTCCTAGAGTGGTCTGACAATTTTTAACGTGAATAATTTGCGAATCAACAACAAGTAAATTAATTATGGCTCGTGTCTTATACTTTTTCCGACATGCATCAGTTGTCTGATTTGGTGGTTCGTCCGTAATAATCCCACATAGTTCCACTTTTATGAGATACCAGTGAGTGGTATGAGTTCCACTTTTATGAGTTTTAAATTTCCAATTTGTGTAACTTTCAGAATTTAAATTGCCAATTATTTGGTTATCCTTTATAGGTGCCATTATTTGTCTTTCCTATTATATGTACTAGATTCTTTCGATTTGAGAATTTAATTCTGAAAGCTTCGATTTCACTTTCGAGAAAGGTGGTTTTCTTTTGTTTTTAATTAGTTTGGTTTTTCCTTTCAGGAGTTGGATTGTATTACTTTGAAAAAATTAATTTTATAGACTTTCATTTATTTATAAATAACCATTTAAATTATTTAGGTTCTTGGATTCAATTTTGAGAACACGATTCAGAAACATTAAGTAATAACATTAGATTGCTACGTTTATTAAGTAACAGCTTTAGCTATATTCATCATAACATTATATATTCTTATGGTCTTTTTCTTTCTTATTAGTAGGGCATAAAAGGTAAGCCAGTGCATTTATAAATAGATTATTCTATAATTTATTTAGAACAATAAACATATTATTGTCATTTGTTTAATAGAAAATCTTTCTCATAATCTCATTAAGAAAAAAAAATAATAATCTGGTGTGTCACTCACGTGACTTTCTCTTACCCTGAAATTTAATACTATAAATACAGGTTGCAGATTAATATGTAAGATAATGAGTACTGTTATATAAACCTGTGTTAAACAATTCAAATTAGGCTTCGGAAGATTTTTATATGATAATAAGTTCTGTATGAGGGGGCTACCGCCCCCCTCAACCCCCCATTTCATTAATGCACCTACATTTATATAGAATTTAATTCGGCTATTAAAAATTAATTCTGTTTTTAAAAAATAATTTACTAAAATTATTATTTTAAAAAAATATCTTTTTTGATAATGCAGACGATTTCCATATTAGAGAAGTAGTATAACACTAAATATAAAAAAAAGTCCATTTTATTCTTAATAAAAAAAAAAAAAAAATCGTTAAAAATCGATAACTTTGCTTTAAATTATCGCAGATCGATGGTTCAACCATTCGTTTTAAAGGTATTGGCGAGCTCTTTTGAAAGATACCCATCATGAAAACTTTCTCCCCTCGAGGGGGGCTTCCCCCCCAGGGGGGAGAGGCGTGGCTCCTACATACACAATTTTTTCCCCCTTTTGACTATCTCTATTACAAAAAGTATATATTCGTTTCATTTGGTTTAGTGCAGTGTATAGACTTTAAACTCTACTTACCTGCAATTTTCCCCATAGACGTAATGTATTAGAATTCTCTTGATTGTCCCTGTACACGAACCATTTGCTTGATCTTAACAAAAAGCTTACTGTAGCATCCTTATATGATACACATTTAGAATACCAAGTTTGAACTTTCTGCCATAATTTGTGTTTGAGATATGCTGATAAAAGACAGACACACGCACAGACACACACACACACACAGAGACATACACACAGACATACACACGGACCATTTGCTAAAAACATGATTTACGTATTCAGGGGACCTCAAAACATGTAAATATACCAAAATCTCGCGTTCGAAATTTTGACCCCAAAACAATACTTTCTCTACCTTATGGGTAAGAGAAAGTAAAAACTACTATGTAGTAATATTGTGCTTCTGTAGCATTACACTGGTTAAATAAAATATAGAGAAAACATTCTGAATAATATTCAATGTAGGGAGATAGTGAAAAATAGTGAAAATAGACTTAACTTCTAAAGGCGCATATGCCTCGCATGGCAGTGTGTAATTAACTTTCTTTTAGCATCTTCTTATTTTTGTTTCTGGAAAAAAATTCTTGATAATTTGATCAATAATTATACGCACGATGAATATACATGAGTCTGTTCTCATATTTTGAAATCGTTTTTAATTAATAAAGGAATGAAAGAAATGAAAGAATGGAGCTGAAATGCTGTTACATGTTAAAACTACATCTCAAAAACAAAACACTGAATGAATATTACAGAAGAAAAAAAAAAAAAAATGTTCAGATTTATTGATATCACGTGATAAAGTTCTATTTATAGGCATCGGTGACGGGAGGAAAAAGGAACGCGCAGATTCCCCCTAAATCAGCGGCTTTTCGATAAAAAACGCATGAAACGCACAAATGAAACAGAAATAGATTTTTTTCTGAATATAGAGTATTTTTATTAGAAATTACGGAAATAAACGAAAATAAAAAGTAAAATATGAAACGAAAAATAGTAATATAAAAAGACGACATCACATTTTAAGAAATCAAGCTGCTGGATTTATTTAAGCTCCTTTGTGTTTATAAACTAGGATTACTATAATTTCGCTATGACATCTTCGTGTTTGACGTGAAAAACCGGAAAATTAACAATTTTTAGTTTTTTTTCCCCTGTCATAAATTAGCAGCTAAAAATTTACCATTAAATTAAGTACAATATAAAGAAATTTATTTTTTTTCTCTTTTTTTGAAAAAAATTGAAATTAGAACTTGAAAGAGTGTCCTTGTTAGATAAATACTTTTTATACTATTTTTGTAAATTTATATTTTTGTAAATTTGTATTTTTTTTCCTTTTTTTAATTACAACTCAAAGAAAAACGTCGAGGAAAATGCAAAAATAGCATAAAACATAATAAATAATAAATAAGTAAATAAGTAAATAAACATAAAAAATTGTCAAAGGGAAATACTGTTACATACTGTACTTAGCTAATGCATATCTTGCCAAAATCTGATAATGTTTTACTGAATAGTTTTTGAGTCTATAAAATTTTTACAACTGAAATGTTTTGCGCTTCTTCAACATTAAATATCACCTAAAATGCTTTGACGTATAAACGGTTTATTACATCATATTTATCACACATTTCTGTGTTAAATTTCACGTTTTTATGTGAAACGGTTTTTACGGTAAAAGATGCGGAAAAAAAACACAATTAATTGAAAACGACTGCAATAGTAATTTTTTTTTGAATAGCGAGATTAACGATATATATATATATATTAATTTTAATTAAGTTCCGTTTCTTTTTTTTTTTTTTTTTTTGCTTTATTTTGTTTTATTTTTCATTATTTTTATGGTAAAATATGAATAAGGTAAGTTGATTTATTAAATGAAGATTAATTCTTTATAAATTATCAAGTAAAACGAAACCGTAAGTTCATAAAATTATCCATCTTCATTTCACGGATTTCTATGACATAGAAGATATTAAGGTAGACGTTTTCTTTTAAATTTTACAATAGAAACGTATTCAGATGATTAATAATGTACGCATGCATTCAATTCAATAATTTTTATGCATGGCACACACGGATAAATTTTACTTGTCATAAGCTAAAAAGTGAAACATTGTGTTTGAATATCTAAAAAATATTTTAAAAATATAAAAAAGTCAATACATATAAGAAGACACATTATGAAAAATTAATAATATTAAATGAATTGAACAAAAAAAATTCCTTTTAAAAAGCAATATTGCTCCATATTTTTGAATTAATCACTGTGTTATAACTTAGAAATACTTTAGCGAAAAAATAAATAAGTAAATAAAAATTGAAAAAGAGCAATTAATTGTAAATTATTTTTAAAAAATCTGAAATAATTTAAATTATTTTACATATATTTAATATATATATACATATATATATATTTAGCGCATTTTGGAATTATTATTATTTTAGAATGTAGATTGATAGTAGCTATGTATGAAATATTACGGGAATACTTATAAATAAACAGTTGTCGTTTTGTTATTTCTTAACAATATGAGCTCCTAATATTAAAAAAGAATATATATATATATTCTTTTAGGGAAAAAAGCAAAGACAAGTATTAAATTTCATAATTTAAATCTCTGTTAATTTAGTAAAATACGTTTGCTTATAATTTGTCACTGAATATAGAAACTGAATCAAACATTAAAGAGGTTATATTAAAAGACTTTTTTTTTTATTTTAATATATTTGATAACAAAATTTATTGAATCTCCTCTATTTAAGAAATCTTTTTAATTTAACATTCGTGTTTCTGAAATAATATATCCTTCCAAATATATATTAATAGTTAATGAAATGCTGTTTTGAATGATTAACCTTGCTTTATATGAATAACAAATATTTATTTTATTTAGAGTAACAAAAAAAAAAAAAAATCAGATTTTAAAATATATTAAAAGATGTCTTTATATTCAGTGTGAAATGTCGCCAACTTCCCAGTATATTTGTACAAAACAGAATAAAATTTTGATATAATTAATACATTTTTAAATACCAAAATAGCATCAAATATCAATTTGAATAGCAAAAAATTAGTTTTAAAAATGGATCAATTATTATTCGCTTCAAAGTATAAACGCTTCTCAAGTAGCCGAGGAAATCGTCTTTCAAAGCTGGTAGACGGGTATTGACGAATACAAGGTCACACTCATCTGTCTAGTTGCTGGGAATTAACCGTGGTTTTCTCAATAAGTATGTGTAAGATTCTCTTCAAAATCCCTATCTCTCAAGGAAAGCAATTTCCTTAAAGATTGATGCCTAGTGCAATCAGACTTAAAACCTTTCACTAATCAATAAAACAAACAAAAATATAGATAGCAATGTTAAACCAAAAAGTTATATTAATTAAATGAAGTTTTTTCTTAAAAGTGAAGTTTTCTAACAATTACCTATAGGCCTAAATGAAATATTTTATTAATTTTCAAAGCTATACAATCGGCAGCAAAAGTATCCGAGCACTAGCAAACATTCCTATGTAAAAAAAGTACACTTAATACAGTTTTCTTAAACAACCTTGTAGAATCCTGTTCTTAGTCAGTCTAAGAACATGATTCGACAAGGATTTATTTAACAAAACTGTATTAAGTGTACTTATATATATATATATATATATATATATATATATAGGAATATTTTCTAGTGCTCGGATACTTTTGCTGCCGACTGTATAGCATTGAATGTTTTCGAAATATTACCTTTATTTTCATAATTCGTTCGTAATCTATAAATAATAATAATAATAATTACAGAATAATCGTGAAACTTACTGTTATCAGTACTGTTCAAAAACCTAAACGAGTAATAGAACGGATTTTTCGACGATATGCAAACTAGGTGGTGCATGCACAAACAAGCATTACATTTGTAACTGCCTCGCGAGGAACCAAAAGGTAAATAAAAATAACGTAAGATGTTATATCGCTAAAGTATTAATTTATGAGCACAATTCTTTTAAGGCAATAATCAAAGGTTATTATTTTGAGATAAAAACAATAAGTTAAGACCTACGGATGAACAAGTGCAATAATTTATGAATTCCACTTTTTATTTTATTTTCTTATTTTTTTTTTATTTTTTTTTTTTAATGAAATTTACGTTTTAGTAGATTTTTTCTATTTTATTTCATTGTTTCTAAATCTATTATCTGGAAGCTTAAAACAGAACAAAAAGTACTGATTGAAAATAAAGTAACGTTTCCCAATTAAGATATATTTTGTTTATTTATTAAACAATAATGTACAAAAATATTTCTTTTTTATTGGAAAGTAAACTTTGAGCAGAAAAAAAAGAAAAGAAACAGAGTGCATCAAATAAACGCAACAAAGGCGAAAGTTGGTTAAAATAAATAAATGCATTTAATATATAATTTCTAAGTCTAAGATATTCATCGTACGGAATATACATGGAATATTCGATGTGTGTGACAAACAGCACAAATTTTACAACTGAATAATGATTATACAATGGTATAAACCATTTGTATATTTATATTAATTAATAATATCAACTCTATCTCAAACTGAAAGAGTATAAGTGAAATGTAAAAATAAATTGGTTCATATTCATGGAAATATATATATATATATATATATATATATATGTTTAATTATTCAAAAAACAATTTACGAAAATTCTATGCTTAGATATAAATATTAAAACTTAAAAAGAAAAAAAAAAAAATTAAAAAAATTAAAAAAAATCGTTATTTTTCACAACGATTTTGCTTTGGATCATATATGCAAACATTGCGATAAAGTAAAATCAAATTATTCCGTTTCTTTAATATTCAATAATAAATTTGAAAGATGTAGATTTATTAAGTTTCTTAAATTGAAATACCTAAACAAATTGATCGTTTTTAGCATTCTCTATTCAATAAAATATTCAGATATTTGTATAGCTCTCTGTAACGTTCATTGACTAAAGTTAAAGTTATACATTTGATGCGTCATATTTGGAAATAAATTCAATCAAATGCAATTCATATTTCGATATTTTCCATTTCCATAATCTAATAATACTTTCTTCATTCGATGCTTCTGTCAAGTCTAATCCTGGACGTTAGAGAATCGAGATGATTAAGTTTCTGATAAAACTGTCGGTTGAGATTTACTCGTATATCATTATATTTTACTCACATGAAATTTTGAATTAACAAAAATAATATTTCTAAACTGTGCATAATTTATTACAATTAAAAATAATAAAATAATTGTCTATAAAGTCTGGTAAAAAAAAAAAAAAAAAAAAAAAAGTTTTCGACACTGTCTGTTTCGATACTGATTATTATTAATTTTCTTTTCTTTTCTTAAAAAAAAAAAAAAAAAAAAAAGAAAAAGAAAGAAAGAAAAGAAAAAAGAAAAGAAAGAAATTTGATGAAATTCTGGCAAAAGCATAATTTAGTTTAGTACGGAGGACTATAGTCTTTTTTTTTTTTTTAATCATAACATCTCTTTCAAATTATTCAATTATATTTTCGATAAATTTTCGATTTCGATAAATGTCCAACTATCATAAAACAAGTATCGTAAAAATTCGTAGATTGAGACTATAATAGTTCTCCGTCCTAAAAAAAAAATTATAATTTTTAAAAGATGAAGAATTTGAAGGAAAAAAAAATAAGTTTTGCATATTTTATTTTGAATAAATAGAATAGTTGAATTGTTTATTTAAGCTATGAACAATAATTATGGATAAATTTTGTACATATTTTTAATAAATAAATTTTGAAATGTCAAAGAAAAAAATAATTATAACGATTAAAAATGTTATCATTTATTAAATAGTATTATTGTATCATACATAAGGTTTAAGTTTAACAAAAATCTTTTTTTTTTCCCTCTTTTACCAACCTTCCCGGACAATATTTCCAAATATTCGTATTCCAAAATTGTCTTCGCAAATGATAATCCCCAAATAAAAAAACAGCTGCCAAATGTCATGATAACTAGCCAATAAGTAAAAAGTAAATAAATAAATAAAATTTAACTGTGTTTTGTATTAAATAAACGGAGATTGAATAACAAAATTTAATTTTAATTTAATTATTTATAAAAATAAACTTCAGTTCGAATTGAATAAGCTCGTCGTTAGTTTATTTGTCGAGTGGATAATAGTACCTAAATACCGCAAATTTATTACTGTTTTGCTCCAGTCAATTTACATTTTTATCATCGGCTTATATTATATATTTTTCAAATAATTACAATTTTCTATAATAAATTTCCTTAGACTTGCAATTTTACTTTAATCTTATTTCTGTTTTAGTTATCTTTTCTTTATATTTTATTTATTAAAAATCTCGACTGTTAGAATTTGGTAAACATTCATTCATTCGGCGCTCCCTCATCGTTTATTTTCTATCAACTACAAGGGTTATCGCTCCTATTTTAACCCTGGACTGGTTGAGTCAACACTTGCGTAGAGATAGTAAAAACATAGTTAATGAATGTCTATATCTCGGTATATGCTAATTTCATTTACACCAATTTTGAACGTAATATACTTAATACGAGAATACATGAATAGATGTTATTTGAAAGCAGTGTTGGGAATAATTGATTAAAAAGTAATTGAATTACAATTGAATTACAATTAAATTACAATTATAATTATTTTACTACGCATCAATTAACAAGTAATTGATTACAAATAAATTGAATTACTTGTTCAATTTATTTGTAATAATTCAGTTTATTTGTAATCAATTACTTGTTAATCGATTGACAGTAAAATAATTATAATTGTAATTTAATTGTAATTCAATTACTTTTTAATCAATTATACCCAACACTGTTTGAAAGTGAGCTCAAAAATCAAATCCCTAAGTATAGTATCAAATCTAAAATTGAGTAAGGATCCTTTCTCCTTAAATAAACATAAAAATGGTATGATTGAGGTAACTCCTACCCACACAGTCCATCTATAATGTGTAAGAAAAATACTATTCGAAAAGAAAGTCTTATTATTCCTACGTTATCATGCATAATGTGAAGGTTCAAAAAACATTGTATAAAGTAACACATTGAATTAAATGCATCATGAATTCAATGTCCGATACGTAATTATTGACCACGTGACGAATGCGAATGTCTTAATGGACAGCCATTGATTCAACCACATATATGGGTATCATCTGTATATCTGTTTTGATATCACTTCTACTTTAACACTGGATTCGTTGAGATAGCACATGCGCAGAGATACCCTTGTTCGAAAGAATCGTGGTCGAAAAATATTAAGTGGCGCATGATCATTTTTTTAATATCATCAATCCAAAATATTGTTTATGAATGAATTATACATAAATGTCATGTTCGTATATAAAACAAAAATCAAAGAAGAGTATGTTTTCAAACTCACTGATTTATACATTGTTAGTATTAACTGTTTATTATATAGGAAGTAGTATTATAGATTATACTATTATTATTATAGTATTATATGAAATAGTATTATAGATATTTTATTATATAAATATGTACCGAAATTTTATGTATCCATTATCATATATTCTGTGAAATCTGAGATAATAAATAAAAACTATGTATTAGTTATTTTTTACTTGACATATAATGCATTAAGGAAGTTTCTTGAAGTTTTTTTTAACAACTGTTTAAAATGAAGTTTAAGAAAAACTTCCATTTTTTTTAATTTTCATTTTTGTCGTAGTTTAAACGATATGATTAATACAACGTAGGTAGAATGGATTTTTAATGTTCTTTTAATGATTGTTTAAATATATATCTCAGGAGATTCTCCTATAAATATATGTTTTTATGTAAAAATTATGCATTAAATTTTCATTTATCTTATATGTAAGTCAACATGTTGTTTAATGGTATAAAAATTCTAGTGCTTAAAATAAATATTACTTAAATCTACTTTTAGTTGCGTTTATTTTTATTTCGAATTCGTGTGCAGAAATTTATAAAAAATTAATTTCAAACGGTTTAAAGAGGAATTTACTTTTAATAGCATTACTTAAAATGATAAATTAATATTTTATGATGTTTGACCGGATGGATATTTAAACTGAACATGAACCTATCCGGTATATTCATGAGTATTCTTTAATTTCACATCTCCACGGATTTCAAAATAATCTATAACTGAGGGTAATCGTGAATAAAAATTATTATCTTCACCTGTATGTATGTATGTATGTATGTTTGTAACTATTCTGGGAGCAAACAAAAAATCTATATTGTAAAAAAGGACTATCCCTTAGTGAACGCCGTGGCTGTGAGGTAAAGCTCCACGATTCGAACCTAAAGGTCTAGCGTTCGATCTCAGTCAGGGGAGATTTTTAAAAAATGTTTTTTGTTTAATTCTAAATTATTTTAATTAAATATTTAAATGTATGTAAATGTTATGGTGTGTCACTCACACGATTTTCCCTTACCCTGCATTTTAATACTAAGATAGATATTTTGTGCTTTTTAATTCACATTTATATAAAAGCGTGTTCTTTAATTTTTTAAAACTATAATATTACTAACACATATTTTTAAATGATCAAATGAAATAAATAAAAGGTAGTAATAAAAATTCCCTTTTCTCTTTTCTTACTTTATAAACACAATTTAGTGCTGTATATCCTGGTGCGTTTTATACAGCGGTTTATTGTATCAATATAACGTTCGGTATGAAAGTGTTGACCATTCAACATTTCAAATAATTTAACCATGCATTCTATTTTAAAAGTAATTAATGTTATTTTATTAATAAATTCTCTTTATTAAAAACGATATTTGGATGCTTGAAGAATATATTGATAATAATTTAAAAACATGAAAAATGTAACACTTGCAATTCATAACAACATTACAAGCTGTAACATTAAAACATAAGTTATTTATAATTTTATTATAAAACTAGAAGGTTACGCCCGCTACGCTGGTCACTATATTTAAATGAATTATTTAAAAAAAAAAAAAAAAAAAAATGGATCAGTATATATTTTTTTTCATCACATAAAAAAAAAAAAAAAAAAAAAAAATCGCTTTAAACATCGCTTCTATTACATGCTGCCTACGGTAGCTGCTTTTCTTCCTGCATTGCATTGGGTCTACGTTCTCACTGCTGACAGAAAGGTCTTTCCCGGGCACTTCAATCTGGATATTTATCGACGACAGGTGGATCTTATATTATTTAAGAACAACGATTTTAAAGATGACTATATCTCAGCATCTATTAAATATTTTAGTTTTTGAAGCATGTATCTTATAACCCTCGTTCTTTACACTTTATAACCATATGATTCCGACCAGTATAATAAAAAGAAAAAAAAAGAAAAAGGAGATTTTCTTTTAAAAGAAATAAAATAAACAAAACAAAATTAAGTAAATTTTAATTAAACTTAAATTTTAATAAGCTTAATCCTTTCTACTCTATACTATTATTTTTTTTCCTCATAAATACTATAAATTAAAAACAAAATAAAATAAAATAAATTTTCCTTTCAAAGGAATTAATAATAATAATAATAAAAAAGTTGTTATACTATAATAAATTATATATTATTCATAAACATAACTGTTATAAATATGTCTTTAAATTTAAAATTTATTGTACTTTTTTTTTCTATTGTATTGATTTTTAATAAAAATAATAAACTAAATGAGAAAAAAAAATCGCGTTCAAATAAAAGAAAATAAATAGCGTAATAGTCGTTGCTAAGATACGCAGACGATTGAAACGAAAGAAGAAATCACAGAAAAAGGAAATATTGAAGCCAATATTTAAAAAATAAATAAATAAATAAAATAAAATAAATAAATAAAATAATTTGAAAAATTCAAATTCGAAATTAAAAAAAATCTCGATGAGATGTACACTTACAGGGTCCCAGGTACCCATCTGTCAAGTTTTGTAGCTCTGCGTTCAGTAGTGTGAGCACCAGAGCGCAGACAGACAGACATACACACACACACACACACACACACATACACATACACTTCTCTTTATTTATATAGATAGACATTTTTTTTTATTTTTTTATTTTATTTTTTTTTAATTTTAGTTTTCAAAACTTTGAATCTAGAAAGCAGTTTTGAGTTTTGTTAAAAAAATGTATCTTTAATGTCAAATTATTATTTTAATCCCCTCCCCCGAAATTCTGTAATTTAACTGTTATTTTTTAATTGTTTAGCCATGCAATAACTTATGAACATATAGGTTACAAAAAAGGTTTTGAGCATGAAGTTTTAAATTTATCTGTAAGTGATTGTCACTTTATTTATTTTTAGTAATATATTTTATTAATTAAATATCTTTAGATCTACAGTACTTCGAACACATTGTAAAGAAAGTTGCATTTTTTTTTTTGAATTTTTAGATTGTTCTTAGTTTATAGATTCCTTCTTTTATAATAGTATAAACATAAATTCAAAGAAATATTTTTAAACCAATCTTTACATAGTTGCGTATAAAAAAAAAATCTGGGTTTACATTAGGAACAGGTAATATATAATAATATATTATGAATTTCTGATAAATAGAAAGAACTTTCTTAGAAAAATGTTTTTATAAATTAGTTTGTTTTCATATTTAAAAAGCTTTAGACAGTTTAAAAGCTTGCCAGATGTGATTATGTCGTTCCTTGTAACGAATGTTTAGCTTTTAATAAATTGGTTATTAAATATTGATATTTAAAGATAAATATTTAGAAAATATTTATAAAAGCGATCACGTCCATAAAAACAGGAAAAGAAAACAAATGCATTTGTTTCTTTTTTTTAAATGTATCATCAACAATTCAAGAGCATCTGTTTTTTTTTTTTTTTTTTTTTTTTGGTAACCATTTTCGAAAATCAAATATATTTTGTAAATTAACCCGTTAGCACCCAGTGTCCTCATTTAAGGACAGTTAATAAAATGGCACGTATATTTTTTTGTGGTTTCTTGGAGTGATTTCTGCTTTTTAGTGACAGTTTACAGCGTCACTCTAAATGATCCTTGAAAGTTTTATGTGCCTACTATTACTTAAATAGAAGTCGTCAGTCCTTGAGAAGATTTTAAAAACCAACAAATTTTATTAGAAAAATCGCTTTATTTAGGAAATAACTTTTGTGATTAAGCGAGTCAAACATAAATTTAAGAAATTAGTGGTATGTAAAATTCGGAGTTTTTACTGCTTTTAGACATTTTACTTCTTATTTTGTTTCTAATGAAAACAACTTTTAATCATTATCTTTCACATCTTATGTAGGCTAATCAAGCTTATATATATATATATATATATATATCAGGGTTTAAACTGGCAAAAAAATTACTTTAGCATTTTAGCGAAAATAGGCAAGCACTATTTTAGCTTTTTCGAAAGTTATTTATTTGGATACCATTGATTTCTTTTACTTAGCTTTGTTATCCTCAGTTTTATTTTCTATTCTTTTGTTCATTGATGATTTTAACCAAGCATCTATATTTGTGACTTTAAAAATATGAATCAGGGAAACTATGTTTTGATTTTAACGATAGAAAAAGAGGTACTCATATCATATGTGTAAAAGGAAAAAGCAATTGAAAAATTAAGTAAAGTGTAGTGGTAGATAATCGTGAAATACTAGTGCTAAGAATGCTTCTATGAATCAAATTCTGAATTCTGACATACTTTTAAATATTTTTGCATTTAAAATTCAATCATTAAAAATTAAAAATAAATCCAAATTACTATATAAATAATCATTCCCAAAAATTTCAGTCCTTTCGTAGTTTTTGCCTGCAAATATTTAAAAAAAAAAAAAAAAAAAAAAAAAAAAAATCCGAGTTATTATATAGAGATATTTTATACAGTTATCCAGTTTTAGCTTTTTAGCGAAATTCTGACCAACATGTTTTAGCAAAATATGATACCTTTTAGCAAAATGCTAAAAAAACTAGTGGCAGTTTAAACCCCGATATATATATATATATAAACTATGGGAAAGTTTAAACTTTTACAAGCAATTATTTCCCATTTTGCCAGGGATATGGCAAGCACGATTCAATTTTATCATCCGTTAAAGTAAAACTAGGATGAAGATTGCCAGGAGAGTTTCTTTTTAAACATATTTTCAGACATGGCGTAAGGTTCTTTAAGGTCATAGGCTTACTTTTCTCCGAATCGACACTTCGTTCCCAAATAACTATTTTTGTAGCTTTTTTTAATACAAGTTGAATTGCATATTCTATATCTTTTTTTTTTTTTTTTTAATTAGTTATATACTATAATATAATTAACACAATAAAATATTCTAAAGACTTTATATTTCTTCGGCAGGGATCTCTAATTTCGGGGACACTGTAAATAGATATCTTGAACTGTGGTTCAAAACGTACCATATATATAAATGAAAAAAATACGAAAAAAATACTTTTTATTAGAAATAATATAAAATAGTAAATATAATATTACAAACTTTTCTTAATGAATGAAAATTGATAGCAAATTAACCGGTCCAAGTAAAGAACATGCAAAAATATCATAAATGATGTTAAATACGCGTTTAAATTGAGATTTGTAGCAAAATATGGCCCAAGAATTGAAATTTAACAATGCATAATTTTTTTTCAAGTTTTCTTGTTTCTTTTCCTGTTTATTGAATTTCATAATGAATAATTTATACAAGAAATTACGTAAATTCGTAACATTGTTATTTAAGAGGAATAAAAATTTTGCTTGGAAAATAAAATCATAAACTCAAAAAATGGCGAAAACAGCTTAGGTTCGATATTATTAAGTACGACCCTCTGACAGATGGAAATTTAGGTACTAATACAGTATACAGGCAGCAATTGTACAAACACATTATTATTATTTTTTTTAATTTCGAACTTCCCAAAAATATATCCTTTTTTTTTCTTTTAAATTTATGGTATATTAATTTACGAATTATCCCCAAGTTACAAAAAATGATGAATGAGAAAGGGGGTTGTTCGACTTATTATTCGATAACAATTTAAAATACTGTAACTGTCCGTATCTATGTATCATTCTTGTTTCTCTGAAAAAAGTGAATATCCGATACTGAGTGAAAATAAATGAAAAATTAAAACTTTTCAACAAAATTCTTTCGAAAATTTTTCTTATAGTAATTAAGTCGCATAATAAGCGAGACGCATTAAACCCTCGACGATAGCTTCAGGGCCCCAACCCGAGTCCCTCCCCGCTCTTCGATGACTTCTTATAGTTAATTTTGGCTTTTTGTTTCTTCCGGTATTGGCCCACCAGCGGCCGAGCGGTTCTGCGCTCAAAGCTGGTAGATGGGAGGTGCCGGGTTCGATCCCAGGTCGCGCTCATCGACCTAGCCGTTCGGAGTTTTCCGTGGTTTCCTCCGAAACTTGCGTAAATACGGGCTAGGACCCCTTAGAAAGACCCCCACGGAGGGCATTCCCCCCCTTGGCCTAGGACACATCAGGAGTCAATCGGCCTTAAATCCTACAACCATCTTCCGGTGTCAGCCTTTTTTTTTTTTTTTTTTTTTTTTAACACACTTAACACTGCGGGTTTTTTTCATTTTCATCGCATGCTTTTTCTATGCATGGTTTTCATATAGCTTTTTTTCCCTCGTTTTTTTACATTCTAAAGTGTGGTGGTGTCTTCTTAAGCGAGGCGTATTAAACCCTTCCCTTCCCGATCTTCGATGAATTTTCTAGTCAATTTCGTCCTTTTGTTTCTTCCGATGTTAATCTTTTTTTTTTTTTTTTCACACTAAATGTTGTGAGTATTTTTCGTTTTCATACCATGCTTTTTTCTATGGATTTTTAGCTTTTTTCCTCCTCGTTTTTTTTACGTCTAACACCGGAAGAAACAAAAAGGCGAAACTGACTAGAGAAAGTCATCGCAGATCGAGAAGGGACTCGGGTTTGGGTCCTGAAGCTATCGTCGAGGATTTAATTCGTCTCGCCAAATAAGCATTTTTAACATTTTGCATTATATATTGTATTTTCATTTTTCATTTTCTTATTTCAT
Source organism: Salticus scenicus (assembly GCA_963930645.1). NCBI lineage: Eukaryota > Metazoa > Arthropoda > Arachnida > Araneae > Salticidae > Salticus > Salticus scenicus. Next base: position 261,144,309 of record OZ005655.1, on the reverse strand, counting down.
CATTTTGAAATTGGTGCTTTTTCATTATTATTTCAGCAAATATATATGTGTTTTTTAGATATAATTTTAGCTGTCCATCGGATTTTATGTTATATATGTAGTGTTTGGCATGATAGAAGAATATAAACATAATGATCCTTGATTATTAAAGGTTAACTCTGTACAACAAACAAAATTTTCATAACAATATTTATAATCACCGAATTTATATTTTTATCCAATATTGCATCCTAAACTACGTAACTTATTACAGCTATAACAATTTTCAAAGTTTCAAAGTATTTAAAGAGCTTTCAAGCAAAAACATAGTATTTCTCGACCAAGAAAAAATATCGATACAGCCAAGACATGAACCTTGCAATAAAAACCAATATTTTTCAATTATTCCTTTATTTCTCTGGGTATTACAATATTTTGAAACCGTTTATAATACTTTATAGCATTTTTACATATATTTTATTGAAACGATGAACTAATGTATGTAAAGTATGAATAGAGCTGTTGACACTCTTAAGTAAGAAAATAGTTATTTTAATTATACACAAAAATAATAAATATATTTTATCTCTTTTCTTTAAATTCCTCTTTCATAAATCAGATAGTAATAATATGTTCTACAATATTTTAAAATAATTTAGTTCAAGAAAATAAACATAGAAACGTATTTCAAGAAATACGTATTCAACATATATATATGTATATATATATATATATATACGAGTATATATATATATATATATATATATATATATATATATATATATATATATATGTATATATGTGTGTGTGTGTATATACATATATATAAAGGAAAGTTATTCCATAAAATAACTGAAAATGCCATTTGCATAATGCTGTTTATGATATGAATTCGTACATCTGTGTATGGAAAAATGATAAAATTGAAATTCAGACGAAATGGGTTTCTTTAAAATTCCATTAGTTATTTTTATTTCTTTTTTTAAGATCATCTCTTTCTCTGTTACATATTTTTAATACAATTTAATGACATCACGTTTCATTTATTCTTCAATATTTCTGGAGATTTAAAAAGAAAATAAATAAATTTTTCAAAACGGAATTTTAATGCGCAATTAAAAATACATAAAAGGAATAGGGGAAAAACAAAAACAAACTATTTTCTATTTTCATACTACTTATTTATTTACTTTTAATCGATATGCAAATTTCTATAAGATATTTCTTAGGAAATGACACACATTATAATTTTTGATTTTGAATTTACATACCTATTTCCTTTAAATATATCATCATACATGGAATAAAAAAAATAGTAATAACTGATATTTTTCATAAAAAATTTAGAAAAAAAATGTTTCGTTACCTTTGAAATAAATATTAATATAAGCATTAATCATTCACGGTATATAATATTTAAACCAAATATTAACGTAAATATTAAACATGTCTTTTTAGACTATTTTCTGTAATCATTTTTAGTATATCGATTGAACTAATGGATTTAAAATGTTGCTACATTTTCATAGAATTATTCAACATCGTGCAATTCAAACGTGCTTACCTCTTCTGGAGGAAATTTGTCTTTTTTACATTTAGACCTTGAGTCAGTGTCACGTCGATTAGTCATATGTTACCTCACTCATTATTATTTTTTTACTTTTTATTTTTCGATGAAGCATCTATGTGGCAGATAAGGCAATTATACCCTTGACAGACTCTATACCTATAGTAGATATAGGTTGACAATGCCAACCTATGTCTACTATAGGTTGACACATGATGTCAACTTGACATCATGTTCAAAGTTAGTACTACAATCCTCTAGATTAATGCTTTAAATATCAAAGATTTCCAGCCATCAGTTCCAGAAAGAGATTAGTTTGAATGTAACAGTGAAATATATTTTTTGAATGTATTGTTTTTAATTGTACTTTTCAACAAGAAGAGATGAAATTAATTTATTTTGCATTAAATATATTGAGTTTAATCTATTTCCAAATCACTAAAATAAGGGATATTCTTACTCACAATAAGGAACTCTCACACCATTTAGTATCGTATTCCTTTCATTCTTTTAATGGGTTACGAAATTGCCACATATTCTTTTAAAACTATGAAATACGGATGCAAAATTTTATGGAGCGTAATAATTTTCTAGTAAAGAGTGTTTATTTAAATCATATTTAATCGCTGAAATATCGAGGAATATAATTCGACTATATATACGCTCATCACTCTATAGGTATGGGGAACTTAGGTAATCGTGAAAATTTTCGAACTCGGTTTTTTGACTTTTTTACACGTTTTTAGGTGTGAGGAATCCGAAAACGACAAAATTTGTATGGTGTCTGTCTGTAGGGTGTCTGTTAGTCTGTTAGTCTGTTAGTGTGTTAGACGGTTAGTTTGATAGTCTGTGTACACGATATCTCAAGAACAAATTGTCGCAGAGAGGTCAGATCAGTTTTAAAATATTTCTTTCGACACTGGCAAGAACCCTATTCATTTTCAACATTCGATTTTAAAAACTTCGTAAGTTATTAGAAATATACGATTTTCTTAACATGGGAGAATAGGACAAAAATTCACTTAAACGTGCATTAAATGGAAACGTTTTACTGTAAAAATGTCAGACCAGTTTTAAAATATCCGTTTTGATGCCGGAATGAACATCAGTAACAATAAATATGCTACTTTGAAAATTTCGCAAGTTATTGGAAATTTACGAATTTCTTAACATGGCAGTATAGGGCAAAATTTCACATAAACGCAATTTTTAGCGATATTTTTATCGTAAAGATGTCAGACTACTTTTGAAATATTATTTAGGACACTGGCATGAATATTAATGACTATGAATTTTCAAATATAAAAATTTCGTAAGTTATTTGGAATTTACGATTTACTTAACATGTCAGAACAAGGCAAAAATGAGCATAAACTTCCATTTTGAGGATCATAAATACATTAGACAACTTCAAAATTACATTTATGAAATTTTTTTGAACATGATTGAATACAAATATTCTAATAGGAAAATTTCGTAAATTATTCGTAATTTACGATTTTATCAACATAGCGAAATTGTAATTTTTTCATATAAATATGAACTTTGAGGATTATTGCATTGGAAATAGTAGCATGAAAACTAAACAACGGAATTGCCCTGATAAAATAAATTAATAGATTAGAATAAGATAAATAGTTCGAAGTGAACGATGGATAGCCTATTAGGCGGGGATTTCTTTCTGCCACTGTATCAAGCTTTGGTCAAATTCATTTCTTTTAACATGATTATAATATGTCTCGTACTAGAAATTTATGAGACCATAAATATGGTGGGGAACTGAGCAGAGTCCACCTATGCCAACTAGTTTATTTTATTGTTAATGGAGTTGTTAAAAATCTATATTGTTTCTTTAAATTTGCACTTGCTTTTAGCAATTGCTTTTCTGAGCAGAATCATATATGTTAAAAGTCTTTATTTAAAACTGAATGGATTACACGGCTCTGCATGAAAATCGGCTCCAACACCATTTTTGCAAGTTCTTATGTAAAATGACCTCCTGAATCAGAATATAACGTCCATTTTGCACTATCAACCACCGTTTTTTGGGACGGCCACCTATTTTTATCAGTTTTCGGCAATTTTATGGCTATAAGTTTGATTTTTAGGAATGGAAAGGATTATTTTAACTGTTAAATATCTTCTGAGGAGCTACAGAGTTGGAAAATTCTAGGACATGAATATTGTTATCAAGGGAAAATTTAGGGGGGGGGGGGGGTTGCCACTGAAATTATATATTACATTTCTTGTATTTTTTTAATTTTTTACACTGAGCTGGAAAAAAAAAAAGATCACTTATACCACACTTGGTGATTCGTATGTAAAGTGACCTACTGAATCCGAATATGACTCCCATCTTGCCCAGTCATCCACCGTTTTCTCGGGACACCACACCCTCCACAAATTTTTATCACTGTTTGGTAATTTTATGGACATGAATTTGATTTGGAGAATGAAAAATAATTAATTTAACACTTAAAATAAGAAAATATAATGTTTAATAAATAACATTAATTATAAATTAAAAAAAAAATATAAGAAATGTAATACATAATTTCAGTGGCAAATCCCCCTAAATCTTTCCCTTGCCGCAGATGTTAATGTTTTAGAATTTTCCATCTCTATAGCTCCTCAAAACATATTTAACAGTTAATATAATCCTTTCCCCGCCTAAAAATCAAATTTATAGCCATAGAATTACCGAAAAGGGATAAAAATTAAGTGCCGTCCCTAAAAAACGGTAGGTGGTAGGGCAAAATAGCGTCATATTCTGATTCAGGAGGTCATTTAACACAAGAATTTGCAAAAAATAGCGTTGGGGCAATTTTCATGCAGAGCAGTGTTATTAATGTTATTTATTTAAACATAATATTTTTTTGTTTTTAAGTGTTAAATTAATTATTTTTCATTCTCCAAATAAAATTCATGGCCATAAAATTACCGAACAGTGATAAAAATTGGGGGAGGGGTTGCTGACCGATGAAAACGGTGGGTGACTGGACAAAATGGGAGTCAGATTCGGACTCAGGAGACCATTTTACATAAGAATCAGCAAGAATGGTATCAATGCTTGAAGATTTTTTTTTTTTTTTCAGCGCATTGTTATTGTTTCTGAAATTTTTGTCTAAGAAAGTTCAAGTTTTACATAAAAAATACATAACTCAATTCTTTTTTTTTTATTTTTAAGGATTTGTTTTTAATTTAGCATATGTATTTCCTATAAATATAACTATTTTTATTTTAATGTTACAATTCTTAAAGAAATAATGTTGCATGGCCCGTGGCAGAAACACGGCGACAATGTCGCATAAACAGAAATGTTCTTGCAGAAAGATTTTACTTAAGTCAAATAAATTTTGTCATTGTGTTTAAAAAAGAGAGAGAGAGAGAGAGAGAGAGAGAGAGAGAGAGAAATAAACTCAAAGCATGGTTTATAAACTGTTCTGCAGAACAAATTTTCGTTTCTCCAGATACGATCGCCTTAATCCTGAATAAGGAGAGGAGATAAAGCGGATGTAACTCACTTGGATTAACTTTGATACGGCATGCATTAGCGATTCGGGATGCGGTGATATGATTCGGTGTATCGACACATTTCACTGGTAACCTCTTCACATCGGAACTTCATTTTCGTGTCTCCAAACTTTGTTTTCACGCCGCGTCTGCCGCTCGTGTCGTGTGTATTTATTGTGTTGCAAAAAGATGTTTTTTCGAAAGTATGTGGCTTTGCGACCATTTTTCGAATTTCATATTTCATGCATTTTCAGATTCATGCATAACGAAATAGCTGCATCCAGTGATTTTTTTTTTTTTAATAAGTGCGTGATTGCTGCTGTACAGATTTTCCTACATTTTTTTTTTTTTTATTTACGCACGACAAATTAGTTGCATCTTGTGATTTTTTTCTTTAATGAATGCGAAGCGTGCATACGTGCGTGGTAGTAAATACACGTAAATTTTTAAAAGCTGCATTAATTTTAATGTTTGGTTCAAACTATATGCAATACATTTCACAAAAATATACACAAATAAGACTATGGGGAAATTTGTAACGTCTGTAGTTATACGCAAAATAAAAAATGAAGCTTCAAACCTTGCTTCAAAAAATAGAAAATTAAAAAATTAACCTTAAAAATACTTTATTGGTTTTTAGCATTTTATATGTAGTAAAAGATCTTAGCAATAAATACTAATGGGTATCTTAAGTTAAAAAACTGGTAACTTTTCTAATTTTTTTCTTTACTAATCATTAATTATTTTAATTGTGATTAAAATTCTTAGATTAAAATTTTGTTGTTTAAGCATATGAAGTCGTTCAAAAAATTATTAATTTATTTTACAAAATTATTCTTATCATTAGTTTCTACAGTTTGTTCATTTCATTTTTTAAACATTTGAATTAAAAAAAAAAATAATTGAAATATTGCAAATTAAATAATTATTTTTAATAAAAATCAAACAAAGGCTTTGATGAATATATATATATATATATATATTAAGCAAAAGGAATTTTATCTAATAGTAGTGTTTTGAATAAATACTAATTAAACAGCAAATGCTTTTATTTATTTATTTTTATTTACTTATTCGTATAGATATCAATATCAAATATTACTTTTAATTGATTTCCATTTATTTCATTCATCTGCAATCATTATTTTCTATTATAGATTTTATCCATGAAATATGTTACATTTCCCATTTCAACATTTCCTTAAAAATTAAATATTTCACTTGTCTCAATCGTTCTAAAAATATTTCCACTATGCTTTGTCTGTAATTGTGTTACATAGATCTTGTATTCTGTTTTACTTTATGTATTTAAATGATGGTATAATTATACATTCTGAATTCTTTAATGTCAAATCACATTTTTTAGAATTCAAATACACATCTTTATGCAAAATGTGCAGATTATTTTTATGTGTTTGATGGTTTGAATTCATTGAATATTTTATAAACAATATTGTACATTAATGTGAATAAAAAATTTGAAGCAATTAAGATAAATAGATTTATTTTCACCTTTCTTAAAAAAAAAAAAAAAAAAAAAAAAAAAAAAAAAAAAAAAAAAAAAAATTCTTGCAATAGTGCAGATATATGCATTTGTGCCTAGTTAAAATTTAAATACATTGGTTATACTGAATATTATTTACTATTTAAAAATGATTTATTTTGAATTCGTAAATGTTAAGTACTAGTTATTTATTTTAATTGTATTTTTAGAATAGAAAAATGTACTTAAATGTTTAACAACCATGTTTTTTCGGGTGTTTATATTTACTATCATTTAGAATTCCCCCCTCCCCCAACTACTTTTTTTTTTTTTAAATAAATAACAGAAAAAATATTCATATGTTTCTAAAATATATTTATTTCACTGTAAACATTTATCTTAAGAAATATTCATTCTCAATTTAAAATTTCAAAATTTTTAAATTATATCTGTTAATTTCCTTTCTTTTAACAGCAAATATTCTTTGTAAACTTTAATATTCTTTTGGAAAGAAATTATTTAATCAGATTCTATTAAAATTTTGTTCCGTCAATTAATTGATTTCTTGTTACTAATTTCTACAAGCTTATTCCGATATAACTAATAGCCACTATTTTAACATTATTTATTTAAAAATTAAATATTGGAATTTTACGAAAAACAAGTGTAAATATTTATTTACACAAATGCTTAAAGTGAAGATAAATGGCATCAGAGATAAATGTTTTTCAAACAAAATTAAGCATTTAATTAATTAAGCTATTTTATTTCCATTCAAAGATTGCACTTAAATGAATTCAGATATTTAAATAAAAAATAATGCTTCTAGCATTCAGATGATACATTAAAAAATGTTTAAACATTCGTGAAACTATTTATTTATTAATTTTTTCTATACAAAATGTAGGTACATGTTTAATTAAATTATTTTAAAATTATTTAGGTATACAAAATGAGTTAATTTTATTAAAATAAGTAAAAATGTTAAAGATTCTTTTTAAGTTATTTAATTACAAGTACTTTAATTTCTATCTTAATTCAAGAGTTTGTTAAATCTCTTTATTAGCTGTTGTGTGTATGTAGTGATTATTTATGAAAATATTTAATAATAAATTTGAAGTATATTTATCTTCCCCTTCCCTCCCCAAAGAAAAAAAAAAAGACAACTTAATTATTTAACAGAAAGGTAAATAAATATTTACGCACATATATGAAAAGATTACTCTATCTTTTCAGAGTGACAAACCAAAACATTTATACTGAAATGTGAAAATCTACATTAGTGCACAAATTAAAAACAATTTAAAATTAAGTGTTACGCAAGCAATGTAAGAAGATATAGCATTCGACATTTCAATTTACATTAAAGAATAAATAAATAAAAATGTTTTTAACTTTTTTTCTTCTTCTTCTTTTACGAAGCTTTTATACAAAATACAGGAAATGAGATTTTTTATTTTATGATAACTTAAATATTTGCTTTTCAGTATAGTATTTCAAATTTGCATAGTTACCAAAAAATACTAAACGCGATTATTATCATTTTAATATAATAATGAAAAATTGCATTGTAGATTTATTGGAAGACATTTTTACCTTATAAATGAATGAATGAATGGGGGAAAAAATAAAGGAAGCATAGGCTATGCGAATACTTCATTAATATTTTGCCAACTATTTCAATTAAATAAAGCGTGTATTTACATCATATACTACATTAAAAATCAAATATATAAACTTAGTAATAATTTAAACCAGTGAGGATTCAAATATTGGAAGATGTTTTGCAAAAGTAAGTAAATGTGATTCTTTTAGGGTTTGTCTCTCTCTTTTTTTTTCAGCTAAACTGAAAATTTTACTATCAAATGTATGTTTTACTGTATATATTGCTTCAAAAATAATTATGAAATTTCTTGCTAATACTTGTAATTTTTGTCGTGCAATAGAAAATAAATATATTTGTGCTTCAGATATTTAAAAATTAACATTGCTAGAATTTTGTTTTTCATCTAAATCTCCATTTCAGATTAATAAATAAATAAATAAAATAAAATAAACACCATTTAGAATGATTCTAAAGTAGATAATTTTTGCTGGAATAAAAATGTGGGTTTATATTTTCTGTATATATGTGTTTTCAATTCTTTATAACAAACTAATTTCATTATTTTAATGATCTGGAAAATACCCAAATATACGTACGTATGCAAATATAGAGGGAATTTTGTAAAAATTATTGTAATAATAAAAAAAGAGGTTTATGTTATTAAGTCTCGTATTACCCCCCTCCCCCCCATCATAAAAAAAACTTTATTTAATACATATATATATATATATATATATATATATATATATATATATATACATATATAGGGTTAAGTTTAATCAATATGGCAGTGACAAACATCGAATAAAGGATTGTACTTGGTGAAATTCGAATGTATAAAATTTTCTTGCATTTATGATTGCAGCTTATTATTATACGATTTTGAATATTCGCTGCCTTACACACTCGCATTAAAATGTTTTTTTTTATAAGATGCAAAAAGATTTAAAGACTTAATAATAAATACAGAAACACATTAAAGTTCATTTTCTTTTTTAATTCACGAGCCAAGATATCGCAAAATGTCTCAAAAATATATTTTTAAAAAAATTCAAATGCTTATGAAAACTGTTAAACGCATATTGAAATGAAAATTAATAAATCTTAAAAAAAAAAAATTAATAACATAATAATCCCTTCCCTCCCATCTTTAAGAAAAATGAAAGACGATAGAAAATTAAATAGAACTTTGTAATGGAAAATTAAGATCAAATAAATTTTTCATGGAATAACAACTATCTATGCTAACGTTTAGAATTTTAACTCTATTTAAAGTAACTCTATTATAACTCTATCTAAGTTTTCATGTAACAGGTGCGGCAGTGAAACGGGCGATTTTTAAACCGCCACCAGCGATACAAATTTATTCACAGCGATATAAAAGAATTACAACATGAATTTACAATGCTTGCATTTTGCGAGGAATGTTTCTGAACAACTTGCACGTCTTGCACAGACATGTCATAAAACAAAATGTCCATCACTTGAAAATAACAACACGTAGGTGGCTCCCCTTTTCCTTCACACATACCCCTCTTTCTCATCACATTACCGGTTTCCTCAAAGTTATGTACCCGCAATTTGATAGCATGCGCCGATAGAACTGGGGCATGACGTATGAGATTGTAATGAGCACGAAATACACTCTGCGCGGCCACGTAGTTGTCGTTGTTTTTGTAAAACGCCTTCACAGCAAAAGCGCGTTGTTCACCGGTCAACGACGCCATCTCAACTGAACACCGATATCAGTGTCAATGGCAAAGGTTTGTTGTCCAGATGGCACCACTCTCGTTTTCTGATTCCTAACGTAACTTATTGTTTCAAGGGTTTCAAAATCGTCCGTTTCACTGACGCACCTGTTAGTTAATTCATTAAACCCATATGGTTAATACTTAAGAGGAAAATTTGTTAACGCTTGCGCATGTGCAGTAAAAAATTAGCCAAAATTATCCTTTTTCAGTCGTTGTTTAAAATTTTTATATTCTGTTTGAAGTATGATATTTGTAATGTAGTATATCAGCTGATTTTGCAGTATTCCTAAAATTTTATGTTTATTGTATTATATTGTAACAATATTGTAAACAATACTTATCTACACAATATTTTAGCATTAAAATATAAAAAAAAATACTCTTTGATGATAGGGGTGACAATATAATAAAACGTGAGTAAAATTTTAGGAACACTTCAAAGCCTGTATCAGGTTTTCTAAAAATGGGATTGCATTTGGCTGAATACCCGACATGTCATAATCAAAAGCGAACAAAAAGAAAAAATAAATAAATAAATAATAAAATGAATAATAAAAATATATTTAAAGGGGACTAGTGTGCAAGTTGTATCTGACGGGACTAAAGTCAAAGTTGTACCTCAAGGGACTAATGTGAAAGTTGTACCTCACGGGACTAATGTGCAAGTTGCATTGAACGAACAAACTATTTCTTTCAACGAAAATGCCTACTAACCCTGGACGATAGGTCTAATATATCGTATCATATTATATATCGTATTTATAGTAATATAACTGAATACTTATTTCGCTTCCTTCTTCGACACGTTTTAATACGCATTTTTTATATGCATGAGCAGCCACCGAAAAACAAAAACATTAAATCATTAAATTCATTTTTTTACTTATTTTTATTTTATATTATTTCCCGCGCACTTTTCATTTCCTAATACAAAATTATTACAAAAAACTTTTTCGATATCGCTTGTAACGATACTGATTATTATTAATTTTCTTTTCTTTTTCTTTCAATAATAATAAAAAAATAATAAAGATTTTGATGAAATTCTGTAAAAAGCAGAATTTAGTTTAGGACGGAGGACTATTAGATTTTTTTTTCTTTTTGCAAATTATAACTTTGCTTTCAAATTATTCAATTATATTTTCGATAAATTTTAGATTTCGACAAATGCCCAACTATCGAAATCGACAACGCAAAAATCCCAGGTTGAGACTAATAGGCCCTCAGTCCTAAAAAAAAAAAAAAAAAATTATAGCTCCATGAATGCACGTGATATTCAGATACAAATGTATACACATACATAACTAAAAACAGATTTATAATCATATACTACAACGTATTCCAAGCATTACTTTTTACAGGGCGATCACAGATATTCTGCTTTTGTAATTTGTTACTGATTCGCTTTCAGCCTTCACAATGAAAACTTTAATTGAAACGTATGCTTTTTAACATATTTGTTACAAGCTCGAAATTTAAGAATAATTCGACAAATATATTTCTAGATTTTTGACAAAATATCTAAATTCCAAGCAGTCCAGTCATTTATGTTATTCTAAAGAGTTCTCTCATTATTGTATATCAAAATCAGTATGTCTTTTGTAATTTTACCATGCTTTTATTAACTTCTATTCTTGTTTGTTTGTCCGGTACAAATCTTGCAATCGATTTTTAATTAACTTCCCAACTAGCTAGACATTTGGAACTTTCAGAATAGCTCAGAACCCGATGACAACACAATACTTCGAAGCCCGATTTCCGAATTTTCGATTAGTTTTCTTTTAATTAATTGAAATATGAAAATAATAACCTCCTAATAGCTTTAAAAACAGCCACTAAAATATTAGGTATAATTTAATTGTTGAAAAAAAAAAAAAAAACACGAGTTCATTTTTTTTCGACATAAAGCTAAATACATTTAATTAAACATGGACATTAAAAAATTGTAAAGAGTTAAATTATTTATCTCACAAAAATTGACGCAATTATCACTTTAAAAATTTTATACGCATACATAAAACATTTTTTATCTTATAATTTATATTTATTATTTTACTATAAAACTTTTCAGTAACCTGACTGTTAATTGTTAATTAAAGACATTCATTAATAATCGAATAACTGAACATTTCGATAAAAGGATACTCGTCATACATACATGCATATATACACACACACACATATATATACATATAAATACACATATAAATACACACACACATATATATATACATATATATAAGATAAAATTTAAATATAGGATGGAGTAAAACTTGAATTATTAAATATAACTAGAACAGAGTTTTTATAAACCAATGCGCAAATGCAGCAAAAGGAAACATAAAACTATAATAAATAAGCAAAATAATTAAAGCCAGATGGAAAATTAATCCCAAAACACATGAGGGCCTTCATCACAGGAGCTCCCCCATATAGGGAAAGGAATATGAGAAGTTTCTGATGAAACGTTGGTAATTTAACCAAAAAACACGTTTCTAGCCCCCAATTTCTCACAGATGGAAGCAAGACCATACAGCAAATGAATTTTAATTAATACAAAGCATAAAAAGCAATTAAATCAAGCACAAAATATAATACATCAATGTAAAATACAAGAATATAAATAATACAAGAATATATAAATACATACCTGGACAAACTCGAATAGTCATTAGAATTTGGAAAATTGAAAACTACTCCCCCCCCCCCCCCAATTATAAACATAGAACCCGCTTCAGCTAGTAGAGCCCCTTACCAGCACTTAAATGTCGCCCAAAGTGGAACAACAAACCTTAAGTGTGATTGTGATCAAGAAAACTGAAATGTTTATTGATTAAAATAAACAGGATAGCGGTTAACAGTTAGTATGTTTTTAAGATTTTTCATTTCCAGATTCAGGTCTAAATTTTGAATGCAAATCATTTTAATTCTGTTTATTTGGGTGAACATAATATTTTTTAAAACTTTAAGACTAATACTGGAGAACCAATTTGTTAAATTACAAACTTTAAAGTTAAAATCTTGCGTTTTATCATAAATACCAATAAACCAGTTATTATCTATTTTTTTTAATTTTTAAATCCAGGAAAGAAGTTTGGTCTTCAGATTCAGTACGGTTTAATACAAGATCGGAGGGATAGATTTCAGCTGCATATTTCGCAAAATCAACACAGTTTATTGCTATTACGTCATCAATATACATATACCTATAAAACTTAATATCTTTGAATGTTTTTTCAAACATAAACAAAAAAATGTTGGCGAAGGCACTCGTTTCCATCGGGATTTCGTGAATTTGTAAAAAATAACCAACACCGTTAAACAAAACATTTTCGAAGATGCAAAATTTAATAAGGTTACTCCAGTAAACGTTTTCGCAGTTTATTACATGACGAAATTCTTCGTAAATTTTTTCAAAAATTTCTAGAACCAAGTAATGTGGGAATCTACCAAAAAGGTTTTCAATATCATAAATATTAATTTTAAAAATATTTTCTGAATTTTCTTTAAAATATTTTAAAATTGGGTAATTATTTTTAATGATACTGCAATTATCGTCTGACTCTTAAGTGTTTAAGATATTATTGAGTAAATAAAAAAGTTTTTACCGGCCTTGTAATTATAAGCAAAATTACCACAAGTTACGTAACGAAATTTAATGGGATTTTTATGAAATTTAACATTAATAAATAGGTATGTAAAATTAAAACTGTTCTATTTATATTGAGTTTTTCATCAAAATCCAATATCCTTTTAATTATAATAGAGGGGGAGTCGTTTAATCCTTTGTAAGAACAATTACCGGAATATTCTTTGGTAAGTATCATCTTGTAAAAAACTTTAGAAAAAATGGCAAAATTATTTCCAGCTTTATCAACGGTGGCTATAATAAATTTTTTCTTTAAGTTTTCAATATTTTCTTTTAAGTCTGTATTGTAATCTTCATGAATTTTCTTTCCAAAGTAACTCCTATAAAATGTTAAATCCCTTTCAAAATATTCCACAATTCTCTTTTTTCATAATTTAAAATCTTCTATAGGCCAATTATATTTGTAAGAGAGTTTTAAAATAAAAATATCTAAAACTTTTGCAATAATATCTATGATTTTTCTGTTGGTATAATTGAAATTTAACCGGAAATTGGCACCTAAATTCATAAGATTTCGTAGCTTAGTATTTTCTATTATATCTAAAATAACTGTTATTATATGTTCATGATGGGAATCCTTAAAATCTTTATAGAAATCTTGATTACAATAACGCTCGTTATCTTTAATAAGATCAATATTTTTACTAACTTTATTATAATTGCAAATTAACATTTTCAAATATATATATAAAGGCAGTGTATCGCCTTTATATATGTATAAAGGCAGTGTATCGCCCGCCTTCCCTCCAGGATGGATTAGGTAACATAAAGCATTTTCTCCCCCCCCCCCCCGCCTCCGCAATGAGGAGATGCTGGAAATCAATCCATTTGTAATATGATCTGGTGCCCTGTCTCCACTAACGGAAAATCCCTAGTAGGATCCTAATTTGTTCATGTTTTAATTTTGTCCGCATAATGAAACAAAAAATTCTGATCGATATTTTGCTGAGGCATTTAATCTTCGGAAAAATATCATTCTTTTGCTGAACACAGAAATATTTTATTTTTCTATCTATATTTAACATGTTTATGTTCTCTGGGGTTAATTTTTGATGCAACATTAAAATAATAAAATATATATATATATATGTGCAAATATGTGCATATACATGAATTAATATGCATACACATTTATGTTTTTAATTTGAATGTTTACTGCCGAGTTTTTAAGTCACATGTAAAATGGTTAATAAAGTATTGCGAAATTAGAATATTTTCTATTTCTTTTAGCTATGCTTTGTTTAAAAAACTCTCTAAAATTGAACTGAACAATTTAACATTTATTTCTTTTTTCTCACAGAAAGGAAGCGTCTAAGAAATTTAAATAAGCTATTTTATAATGGCTACCTACATCCTAATTAATAATCTGGAGGATTGTTATTAACCCGCCTTCCTTCCACACCGGTTATTTTTTGAAGTATTTATTATTATTTTTTTTTTTAATCGTAAATACACCTGAAGATAATTAATCTAAAAATTAAGTGGTGTGAAAAAAGGGACAGATACTGACAGTACTCTGGTGAGCAGCTGTGTATTACCATTGTATCTGTAATTTTAGAATATTTAATAAAATATGGATATTATACCATGGGAAAATTGATATCAAATATACATATACAATATATATAATCATGCATATGAAAGCGAGGTAAAGATTTTATGTTTTATAAAATCAATTTCGGTAACGCATAACCATTCTCAACATTTGAATGTAAGGTAATTTTTTAGGCTAAATTATATTTATTGTAAATATATAATTATGCATTATAAATATACTTTTAATAAATGGTATACTTTAATATTACTATTAAAATAAACCTTTCATTATAGTGTGAAGGTGAAACCATTAAAAAGAAACTGCTGAAGTTATTCGCTAATTTGAAAGAAAAAATTTAATGCCAACATTTTTCAATTTCATAATGATATTCAAGCCATTTTTCTGATTTATATACAGAATGTTATACGTAATAAAAAAAATAAAAAATAAATAAAAAAAAAAAGAGAGAGAGAGAGAGAGAGAGGAAAAAACAAAAACAACAACAACAACAAAAAAAAAAAAAACGGAATTTTCATTTTTTTATTAAATAAAGAAATGTGTTCTAATTAACTGATTTATTACTGCAACTGACAAAAGAGAAAAGAAACTTCTTTAATTAAAGTTTCATATGTAACCAAAATCAATGCTAGTTTAGATAAAAATATATTTAATTAGACCTGTTTACGAAAAAATATTTTTTAGACAAATAAAGAATCATTAAAACTGTGTTTTATTTCGCATTCACAAAACATTTTACTGTTTATCTCGCCAAACTGTGAATTAAGAAAATTTTAGCTTCCTCCCCAATTGAATTTTTTTTCAATAATAAACTTGCTATATAAAATTATAAACTTTTGGGTTTAAGTGTTATAAGTGAAAAATAATGCAAATAAAATATTATTTTAAATAACTACATGTTCATATGCTTATTTTAATGTCATATAAATATCTGTAAATTTGAAATCCAAAACTCATTTTTATCAATTCTATCTTACTTAGATACCCCTACATAAAATTTCGATTGTTAATTCGCTTAAAAATTATATCAATCGGTATTTTTATAGACAATATGGGTAATATAAGTGTGGTTATCAAATATGTATAAATAAATACAAATATACTAACAGTTTAGTATTAATGTTAAACACCGTGATAATCAGTTTATCAAAAGTAATCTGATAAATAAACTAACTTTACATTCTAGTAAAATTAACGTAGAACAACACTGAAAGTGTAGACCTTATTGAAAGGAAAGAGAAAAAGGAAAAATAACTCTTTAGGTATATTCTTTTCTTTCTTTTTTTTACTTTTATTTAGTTTGAATATGTCAGGGGGGCGATAGACACGTCTATTAACCCCGATACTTAAACCAGTATATTTATATAATAATTGTTTACTTAATTAATCGTGCAAATTTACTACTAAAAAGTCCGGAAGAAAAATACTGATGAAATAATTAGAGAAAAAATTTGTCCTGGCACCATCATTTATGTATAAAGGTAATAAAGTAGTTATTAAAATAACCAAACATATTTTTATAATATACGTTTCAGGGGCCGTACTGCTCTCACAAGACACTTTCATGGAGGAAAAACTTTCGGTATTTTTACCCCTATTTGCATACAATAATCACTATTCTATTTAATCCCACAAATTACTACAAAAATTGAATAAATATTTCTGTATGAAAATACTGGCAGCATAAAAAGCGCAAACTTTTCATTTCTGAATGCGTCCTGGAAAATGAGTCCGGAGTGCGACTCCCTACAGTATTGCATGCACATACCATGAAACACGTACAGAAAAGGAGAAACGGTTCTGGAAGTTTTGTTTTAATTTTACCTGAATTACGTAAACGTCTACAAAGTTTAATATTTAAAATATATTTTTTTAATAATTGTAGCATATAGTAATATTTAATTTTCTAGTATTTTTAAAAAATTGATATTATTTATGATCTATGATTTTCATGAACTAAAACTGATGTATAAAACTCTTAAATTGTTTATAACTTAAAAGCATAACTGAAATCTAAAAATTATGAGAAATATACCGAATGCAATATTTAATTTAATGTCACAAGAAAGTAAGAATAGATATATTGTAAGCTATAAAATCTAAATTTTCAAGAACTCTATGCTCTATTGAATCTTATTTCCGAAGCAAATGCTAGAAAGCATAAAAAAGCTATATAAAGCTTATAGGAATATGTGAAAAAAATCCTTCAAAATGAACAAGAATATATGTTTGCGTGCGAGATGCTCTTTCTTATAAAAGAAACTATACAATTCTAGAATTGTTGATGCAGTAGGATTTCTATTTTGAAACTATTGTGAAATTGTATGAAAGTGATACATAAAATTTGAATTGTTTTTTGAAAGAGATAAGATTTCATTTCATTTTTTTTTCTTTTCATTGAATACTACTTACAAATTCATGAATAAAATGTTTTTTATTGTTACTACTTTTTTGTTTTAAGGAAAAACATTTAATATTGGCATTTTCTATATGCACTCACGCACATATTCTATATCACACTGAAATTTTCATTAAATGACGTAGAAAAATTAACGCTAATGACCATTATGTGAGTATTTGAATTAAGTAGATACTTAAAATTTATTTTAGTAGATACCTGATATAATGACTGTGTGTATTTTTCTCTTACCCTTTATTTAGGAGAGCATTTTAAAATAATGTTAGATTGATCATATAAAATCAAATTTATGGTAAGGATACCAAAGATATTTATAGGTGCCAACATTTCTAATTTTAAAATCAGATTTACCACCAATATTTTTTAAAAAGGAATGTTTCATATGTATTTTCAATGAATAAATAAAATTTAATGAACTGAAATTATCGATAAAAATTTTTCAGTATGAAATCTTCGTTAAAAATAACGAAGATTTAGCAACAATATTATAAGTATTGGTCGTATGTGCTTTACATTAATCTCAGTATGTGTCATTGGATGGTACAGGACGTTCTTCAATTACAAAAAATAGTTTTATAGCATGCTATCGCAATTTGCGACCATCGTTTCTGTGTCTTTCAATTAGTTGGTGTATTATTTCAATAGTCGATCACCAACCTTAGAAAAATTATAAAGATGACAAAAAATAAAGAGAATTTTATATATTTTCGAGCTCTTGACCTTTTCCCAACATCTGTATACCAATGGTACTCTAAAACAGGGGTTTGATAACTACTGATCGTTGACTTGCGTGAAAATCTTGGTGATCCGTAGAAAATTCTGGACATTATTTGCATTTCTTAATGTTTTATTGGGAATTACACGGATGATGATTTGAACTTTAGGATTTTTTGAGACATTCATTCTCTCGGCATTAGATTTCTCAATGTGAAAAAAATGATAAATGAAAAAAAAAAATGAGCTATTATTTTTTTTATGTATATGCAAAATATAATTTCCCATTAAATTTTAATATTCGAACAATATATTTACCTGCCAACATTCTAATTAATATTATATAAAGTTTTCAGTACCCGATCATTTTACCACACTATTTTCTTTTGTAGAATAATTTTCTTTAAATGTAACGGCAATTAAATAAGAAGACAAATAGTCAAAGAGAAGATTGGTTTGAAAGAAAAAAGGTGTAACTGACTGCATAGATGCTAACTTTTACGTTTTTTTTTTTTTTTTTTTTTAACACTAGTATTTCTCTGAAAAAGCTTTTATCATGTTTAATCACAGAAAACTGCTGAGAAACTTATTAAAATTTTCGATAAAAAATTTTGCAACTGCAAAAAAATATACATGTTGGCAGATATGAATATGTTTATATTTAATACTATATTAAGTAAAAGCAGTTTTATATATGAAAAAGAACTTTGTAGTTTTCGTTTTTAACTTTTCGTCTGAGTTTCTTGTAACATAAAAACAACAAATATGTGTTTATGTTCTCTTCTGTGATTGTTTTATTGTAGTAAAAAAAAAATTAAGCATCACTTGTTCGACTTGAGGTTTCGAGGTTTCCGTCCTTTTTTCAAGATACTTTCAGGATTGAGAAATTTACAATTTTTTGCTACCACTTTTTTTTAATACAATAATGTTAATCCTATTTAATCATGACACATAACTATAAAAATATAGTAAAGATTTCTGAAGAAAAATTGTGGTAGAAAAAGCGATGGAAATTTCTCATTCCTGAAATTGCTTTGAAAAAAAAAATAAATAAATAAGTAAAATGAAAATAAATAAATACGTAAAATGAAAATAAATAAATAAAAGAGTGGAGACTTCGAGATTTGCGACTATATGCGTATTTTTGTTTTATATTTTATATCAACAGACCTATCAATATTTTAACCTATTTCAGAGTACTATTTTCAGTATACTCTTTTTTCGGGCCGCGGTAGCCCAGTCTGTAAAGCGCTGGGTTCGTAATTGGATGGTTGCGGGTTCGGTACTCGAGCCAGCCAAAGACCGCCGTGTACACTAATGGTGGCTGGTGCACGTCAAATCTGTCGTGGCCGCAAAGCCCTCCATGTTCCCATCAGAAATATACCTCTGGTGGTTACCGAAGCGGGGGATCCATCCTCTCCGTGTAGGACCAATATTGTAATGGCATGTCTCCGGACCATCTCTAGGGGTGAGTCCCAGGCCGTCGCTAATTGTCCAGTGCGCATAAAAACCCAACCAACCACTCTTTTTTGATTTCACTTCATATGTAATGCAGTTTTTTCTAATATGTAATTACTATTAAACGAGAAAAAAAAAACACCCTCCAAGAAAAATGATGTTAAAAAATTGCGAGTGCTAACAATGCTCCAGAATAAAATAAAATGATGATATGTATGAAATAAACATTTGTAAAGTTTATATTAAACAGGTATACATTTTATCTAGTTTACATATTTATAAAATGGGTGCTCTATAAACATTATTCTAAATATGTATTTACTTTTCTTAATCGATAATATTAGTGATCCTCGGAATTTTTATTACGAATCTAGTGATATGTTGAATTAACAGGCACACCTTTTATCAGGTTTACATACTTATAAAATGGGCGCTCTATCAACATTATTCTAAAAATGTATTTACGTTTCTTAATCGATAATATTAGTGGTCCTCAGAATTTTTATTACGAATCTAGTGATCTGTTGAATTAACAGGCATATCTTTTATTAAGTTTACATATTTATAAAATCGGTGCTCTATCAACATTATTCTAAAAATGTATTTACGTTTCTTAATCGATAATATTAGTGATCCTCGGAATTTTTATTACGAATCTAGTGATCTGTTGAATTAACAGGCATATCTTTTATAAAGTTTACATATTTTTAAAATGGGCGCTCTATCAACATTATTCTAAAAATGTATTTATATTTCTTAATCAATCATTTTATTGATCCCCTAAAATTTTATTACGAACCTAGTGATCCGTTGAAGTTGCAGGCACATCTCTTATCAGGTTTACATATTTATAAACACTTTCGTGATCGCATACTTTTGCCTTTTGGACAGTAAGGTCCGCCTGTGGGTGTTATTCTCCCAAGTTACAATATTTCAGAAGACGATTTTCTGCATTCACATTTGTATAACAAATGAATATACATTACAATTATACTCTTTCTGATCAAAGTATTTGTATTCATAGTATATTGAAAGTACAAATATGAATATTGGGTATATTCTTAAGAAATAAATAAATACAAATTAGGAGAGAATCGTTTACTGCCGGAGTTACAGATTTTCATATGACGTGAATCTATGTCAGTCGTCGTGAAAGTGTTAAATGGGCGCTCTATCAACATTATTCCAAAAATATATTTACGTTTTTTTAATCAATCATATTAGTGTGCCGTGAAATTTTTATTATGAATTTATAGTACGTGGGATTTTAAATCTTGAATCTAGTGGTCTGTGGAATTTTAAACTTTAAATCTAGTGATCCGTAATAACAAAAAGGTTGGCGATCGCTGCTCTAAAGTAGGTTTCATTAAATCTTCGTTAATTGGAATAATTGGCGATAATTTCGGTTGCTTAATGTTTATTGCTATAATTATTCATTTTTTAATGTTATAGATTTTTTATTATTTAAATCTTTAAAATTTTATCTAAACATATATTTTAATATAGGTAAATATATATAACTATATATATCAATAAATTTAAATGATGAGTGAATATGTGAAAGTGGGATGTAAAAACGGCAAGAACAAATAATTTTAAATTTAAATTTATTGATCTACTTTTGTATATAAATTAAATGTTGCTTTAGGCACCTGTTTTATACAAATTAAATTTTTGTCATTTATTTTGAAATTTATTTATAACTATATATATATATATATTTATGTATAAAGAAAAAAAATATATTTTAAATGCATTTTTTCTTTATTTTTAATAACGTTGTAAATAAAAAGTTAATATATTTTTATAGAGATTTATAGAAATAAACAGAAATCTTTTAATTCAATCACGTAGCGAAAATATGAAAATTTCTCCACTTCTCTAATACCATAATTAGGCTTCGTGAAAACTCACTCTAAATAAGAAGCTTAAATGAGAAAAGTTTTCAAAGATTAAATGTCAGATTATATTAATAAATCTCACATTATAGCAAAGGATTATGTATTTTGATGAATCTCTAATAACATGGGATTTAAATTTCGGATTGAGAAATTCTAGTTTGGAGCATTTTTAAGAGGTCAGATTTCCATACGAAATTTTCTGGGCTCACGTAAGTAACTCACTTTTCACGCTTAAGTGAATTTTTCCATTAACAGAATACAAATTTAATAACTTTTCTAGAATATGACCTTTTATTTTGAATCGATTATTTCTTTTATAAAATATTAGATATGTAAACACTTTTCATATTTAGAATAGCATTTTAAAACTAATTTTGATTCTAGCAAACACGTGAGAAATGTTCACACTCTATTTATTTTCTTATTTACATTTTAAATTTGTAATATTTCCGAACATCCATATGAATTTCTGCCGAATCTGTGACAATTTTACGCATGACTTTATAGCTGTCACTCACACGCGGATTGTCAATTCCAGTTTGACGCTCGCTTAAAATTTCTTGGAGACGTCATTCTCTATCGAATTGATTTCGCTTTTCTCTTTCTTTCTGTTTTAGTACTATCATAATTCTCATTTAAACGCCAAGCCCGTTTTCGAACATTGCCTTTATATCATTTTAAAATTCCTTATCTTTCGAACGAGAAATCTCTGAATTGGTCTTGTTACTATTCAAGAGGACAAAAGTCCACTCATATAATATGAAAAAAAAAAAAAAAAAAATTATTGGCAAATTATGAATTATGCAACATTGTTGCTCTCATGACAACCAGACGTGCCTCAAAATTATTAATTTTTCAGATACAAAACATGAAGCCCTAATAACAAATCAACAAAAAGAACTTTTTATCTACTAATGGCACTTTAAAGCACCATTAGTTAAAAAAAGCTTATAAAATCGAATTTATGGAACAAATTTCAAAAGTATTTATAAGGGTGAAACGTCACCACAAAACACTAAACGCTACACGCAGCCATTTTTTTCTCAGAAAGGTATTTTGTTGTTCTTGCTTGGCATTTTTCACGATCTTCACCTGCTATACTATTCAATTTTGTTGAAATATAGATGATTGATGATCGTATAGTATGTTCAGATTCTTCTCCGAAGCTTGCGTAAATACGGGCTAGTACCCCTTAGAAAGACCCCCCACGGAGGCCCTCCCCCTACAGCAGTCAATCGGCCTTATTTCCGAAATCAAATCCAATCCAGTCCTATCATTTAGTCGCGGAGTGTAAACCTAATCTCCATATACGTAGGGCTGGCACAGGCGACTTTTTTTTTAATTATTATTTTTATACACCTATTTCCATAACATAAAATTTATAATAAATTTATGCAGAAAAATGGCAGATTTACCTGCATAAATATATTATAAATTTTAGCTTTTGTAAATAGTGGTATGAAAAGAACAAATAAAAAGTTATTTGTTACAGCCCTGTACACGAACTAGGTACTACACGAAACCCTTTTTGTTCAAGAAACTGTTTTATAGTCCGTGCTGTCGCTTTTTATGACAGCTCTCTTTCCTTATCTTCAACTGTAGTAGTACTACACGAAACCCTTTTTGTTCATGAAACTATTTTATAGTCCGTGCTGTCGCTTTTTATGACAGCTGTCTTTCCTTATCTTCAACTGTAGTAGTACTACACGAAACCCTTTTCGTTCAAGAAACTATTTTATAGTCCGTGCTGTCGCTTTTTATGACAGCTCTTTTTCCTTATCTTCACCTGTAATATAATTAATTTATACATTAATTCGACAATCTGTAATTGGTCTTACAAGGAAGATGCTAAAAAGTAAATGCCGTTTAACATAAATAAATACATTCCCCAGCAGCACATTTTCTCCGAAAAGCATCCCCAGGATATCCTGTGAATAAAAGGGAAAACCTATGGACCTCCTCATGATGTTCTTTGAAAAAGTGTGCTACTAGGGTTTTTACATTTTTCAAGGTGTTTTTTTTTTTTTTCTGTCTTTTGTATATTGATGTTACAAACAATACTACTACTTCATTAAATTTTTATTAATTACTATGATGATGTCGATCATTTTCAATGTTTATATATTAAAATTGAATAATTTGTATTTTTTTAGAGTTTACATTTCATTTATTTATGTTTAACATTTAGAAGTTCATTATTTTATTTTTATGGATAATATTAGCATATATGTTTTTGAAAATTCATCTTAAGTTACTAAAGAATCATATTTTAAATGGATTTTTTATTTTTTTTCCTAATGTAGTAAATAAAGGATCAATAATATTCTTGTAATAAGATGAATTAGAGATTTGTGATTATAAACAGAAATTGTTTAATTCAATATTAAAGATCAGTGTGAAGATATGAAAACTTCTTTAATCCACAAACATCTTAAATAGGCTTCCTAACACTCACTAGAAATAAGATGCTTAAATGAGAAAAGTTTTGAAAGATTATATGTTAGATTATATCAATGAATCTTATATTCCATCAAGGGATTATGTATTTTGAGCATTACCTAATAAGCGGTGATTTAAATTCCGGTTCAGGAAATTCTGGCTTTAAAGTATTTTAAAGAGGTAGAACTATCAGTTTTCCATGCAGAATATTCTGGATTAACGTAAGTAACCACTTTTCCCGTTCAAATGAGGTTTCATAATACTTATTAGACTGTCTTTCTCGAATAAAAATTTTTATTTTTGTTTTAATTATTTCTTCCATGAAAACTAAATAGAAGAAAAGTTTCTATATTTAATTTTAGAATAATATTTCGTATAACCTAATGTATATATATATATATAAGCATCCCTTTAATTTACTTAAGTTTATGTTAGATTATTAGCCTTTTCATTCTTTGCCTGTTTTCTTCTATTTTACTTATGGAATAATTTTAGGGTTTGGATAGTCTCTATGGGGTAACATTTTGTACATTTATACACATGACATTAAAAATTTCTTATTAGATTGGATTCCAAACTACTTGTTACATCTGCATCTGAGTCGCGATTTAAACCCAGTATTATAGCAGCTAAAATTCAGAAAGCTATCCATTTCACTGTCAGAAATACGGAATATATTTTAAAACCAAATTTTAACTGATAAGGTTTTCAGATATAATATAATCTGTCTTAACAATAAACATATTAAAAACAGATATAATAATATGTAATACAACAGTAAATAATCTCATATTGAGAGAGCAAGAACACAACAGCGTATTTATACAAATAAAAAGTGCTTTAAATACTCATCGAAAAGTAACAGTTTATAGGAGTAGAAGAAGCTTAATATTGCAAACCAATTTGCATTCGATAATAATCATCTAACATATTAAGTATGTATGTTTCCCTACTATAGAAACTGAGATAGAGCTATCTTGCAAATCGTTAAGAAATAAAACGTAAACGCCTATTTATAGCAACATTAAATCATAAAACACAACATTAAAATGAATTAAACACAAAATGTAATCATCAGCCAATGTGGTAGATTCTTCGAATACACCAATAAAAGAATCTCCCAAACCTCATCTTTTGTTCTCAATTTATTTATCTACATTCGATAAAGCTGAGATTAGGTGTTAGTGACAGATATTCTTACGCTTAAGATGAATGTCTTCTTGGGGAGAATGTGAAAAGATCAAAACTCTTTATCCAGTGACTCGTTCATCATGCATCTTGAAAGGCGATGGAGAACACGCAGCATTAAGTCGAAAATTTCTGAAAGTGTTAACGTCAGATTACAGTGAATCCTGTTGTAGCTGGAGAATTCGTATTCCTTTAAAGTGTGAAAAGTGTCAGTTTTAATTTTAACTTAGAAGATGTCATTTTGAAGACACTAAATATAGAAATGAATTTATATTTTAGAGTAAAATTTAGAGTATGATTTGAAATATTTTTTTTTGTTTATAAGTGTTAATTCAACTGCAGGTGATATTAAATTTAGTACAGTGAACCAATTTTCTCAATATTTTCAAAAAAAATAAAAAAAAAATAGTATGAATGTTATAATCCATATATTGTATAAAAATAACGTCTTATAAATAGTCATATGCCATACAAGTTAAGATAGAGCCTTCCAGTTATCGAGGAAATTTCAAATATAGTAGCAACATCTATTGATCTATAAGCATCCCAACTTGAAACAGCATAATGTCTCATAATAGCCTTGTTTGATAATACGCAATAGAACCTAAAATATAGCACTTCCTTAAACTGAAGAAATCGCTGTGTAGTAGCGCCACCTGTTGAGCGGCTGATACCAAAAGTTAGTAGGTACTAATTTAAATCAAGGTGCACCTACACATAAATGTATATGCAATTCAGTGCAGTAGTTTCTGCGATACAGCCTTCCCTTAAGCTGCGGAAATCGCTGTATTGCAGAGCCCCCTCTCGGCCGATATGCATTCAAATTGAATCAGCATAATATCTCATAAAGACCTTCTTGCATATCAAGTTTTGTTTTATTATGCGCAATAGAACCTGAAATATAGTCTCCCGCGGTTGACACCAAAATGATCGAGTTAGATTAGAAACGTGTCTGAAGAAATAATGACTAAATAGAATAAAATGAGATTATACTTGTAAAGACTAATCACTCAAGCTGAGTGTGAAAAAAGAATAGTATAAAAAAGCAAATATTTTATTGATACTATTGGGCAGAAAGTTATCTATCATAAGAAGTAGTCGGGGGAAAAAAAACGCAACACTCAACGTAACTTCGTTGCTAATCGATGTAGAAAAATGTAATAAGTATCATTCGACGCGGAATTGAGAGTAATTTCGGAAAATGAACTGAAATTTTGAATCGGGGGTCGTCTACATATTAAAACGGGCACCAACTTTGATTTTTTTTCAATGGTAATGCCCCATTTTTATTTTATATTTGAATTCCTGGGATCGCGACAACGCGAAAAAGTATGTTGATTGTATATTTTACTTATTTTTTCACAGAGTTATGAGCGTTCAAAGTTTGAAGGTGCTAATTTTAAATTCATATTTCAAACTTTTATTAATATTTTCACAAAAAATAACTTTATCGATATATATATATATATATATATATATATATATATATATTTACGAGATACAGTGAAGAAACCGAAATCCATCATTACTTTTGATTCTGAAAAATATTAATAAATTCATATTCATAAAAATTATGAATTATGACCTATGTTAATTTTTACATAAAAAGAATCCTAATGTTGAAAAATATGGGTGTGCAAATTCGCAGCTCATTCCAGTTATTAGTTTTCGAGATATAGATAAATCTTTCTTTTGGAGTGGTTTAGGGGGCCGTCTCTCATAAAGTTTTGCATGAGATAGGAAACAAATCTTAAAAAATAGTAAAGAAAATTAAACAAAATATTTTTATTTTTTATTTACGGGTCAAATTATACAACAACAACGTCAAACGTAAAGAAATGAAACAAAAATGATGATTTTTAGACATTAGTGTTAGTATCAAGAATTCCTGCTTTCTAAAGAAGACAAGCCCCGCCTTCATCGTTCTTCAAAACAAAACAATACAGAAAAGAAAAGAAAACGTAACATTGAGTGATGAATTCGTGTTAAATCCCTTATTTTATGTTGACAAAAATATGCACAAGTGGTATTTACTTCATCGATTACTGCTTATAAATTTTGAATCTTTTAGACAAACACTAGAAGAAAAACATTACCTAAATAGGCGGGGTTTACTGTTTTAAATAGAAAAATAGGTTTAATGTAAAATTGTCAAAAAAAAAAAAAAAAAAAAAAAAAGAATTGAATTGGAATGCAAGACAGACTTGCAAAATCGTTTCTTAACTACCGTTATAGTTAAAGGCTCAATCATTTGCTTCATATATTGCTTAATTTGTATTCATTTATTTACTTATTTATTTTTTTATTTTGTAGGGGGGAGGATTATTATTTTAAGGATACTTTAGTCTTTAAAATTTTATTAATATATTTTAACCTTATATATTTTTAAAAATATACTTTAACTTTTATAAATATATTTTAACACTTTTTGCGACCGCAGGATTTTGTATTTTTGACAGTAAGATCCGCCTACGGGCGTTATTCTCTCAAAACAAAATGTTTCAGAACAAATTTTCTGTATTCACAATTATATTACAAATGGATATACATTATAATTATATTCTTTCTAATCAATATATTTCTATCCATAGTACATTTTATTGCAAAAATATGAACACTGGGTACACACTTAAGAAATATGTAACACACAAATTACGAAAGAAACGCCCACTGACAGAGTTACAGATTTTCAACTGACGTGAATCTATGCCAGCAGTCGCCAAATGGTTAATTAAGAAATTGTTTTTTCACAGAAATTATAAAACGATTCATACAGTTCCAAAGAGTTCAACTGACCAAAAAATTGTAAGTGCGATTAAAATTGTTTAATATTTACTTCATAAACCCTTACAATAATTTATCCGAATAGATTTAGTTTATGCGTTGTTGTACATACATATCTATATTATTTCATTTTGTATATTATGTTACACCTACGAAGAAAATTTAGTCCTACAGACAAGCACACAAATACACACCCAGATAAGTACACAGTTAAAGAGACCAACCATTGAAAACCTTATTTGTAGATTCAAAGTACCTCAAAGCGTTTAATTTTAGTAAATTTTTTTTAATAGGAACCCAAAACAATATTTTCTATGCCATATATCGACAAAAGAATAAAAAAAAAAAAAAAAAAAAAAAAAAATCCTGTTTTAGATGATCGCTTAAAGCGGACTCCACTATTGTGTAAGAGGTCTTGGTTTGAAAGCTGACAAACGGGAAGGTGCAGGATACATTCAGCTGCCTAACTTGTCTACCAGCCGTTTAGTATTTTCAGTAGATTTCTCAGAAACTCGCGCAAATATGGGCTGAGAACCCCTAATAAAACTCTATTGGCATTAAGAGGCTAATGGAAAATAAATATATGCCGGTGAATTAAGGCTCTAGAGTAGGCATTTGTTCCTAAGACCTCTCTATTTATAGTTATTATTATTATTATTATTATTATTTTTTTTTTTTTTTTTGAGTTGAACACGTATAAAGCGAGTAATAAATATGTAGGTTAAGTATCTTTATTCATTTTTTATTTAAAAATGAATAAAAATAAAAAATTATAATTATAATATCGATTTATTATGAGATGTAGATAATAACATAAACTAGTATTCTTCATGTCAGATAAAATATTTATAAATATTAAGTATGAATAAATCGTTTAAACTATGAATCGTACTGAAAAAGTAGATTGATCAGAATTTACCGAGAATGATCAAAATTCAATACATGAAAAAGTTTCTCATGCGTCTTCAAAACTGGCTGACAATGGGAATTTTAAGGAGAATATTCTTCAAAGATATTTTGAGAAACTGTATTTAAACAATATTCTATCATAAAATCACGTATAAAATTTCATCTGTAAGAAATGACTTTAGTAATGCCATGTACGGAATATTGATTAAAGAAGTACTAAGAAACATGAAAAATCAGCGTTTAATCATAAAAAAAGAATTATTTTTCTAGTTTATCTTTATTTCATATGCAAAATAAATTTTTTACACGCTAGTATGAAAATACGCTAATATAAATCCACAGCTAATATAAATCCACAGTGATGTCAGTATGGTGTAGATGTCAGCAGATATCAGTATGAAATTACCTTATTATCATCATCACGATAAAAAGGCGTAACATATCATTTTTTAAACAAACGCAAATTTTTTAGTATTTAAAAGTTAAAAAAGATAATTCACTTTTAATGGAATCTTCATAATTTTTATTAAATCAAACGTTCTTAATTTTCAAAGAATATCGAAATTTCTAAATGTTTATCGCATTTAATAATATGATTCATTTTAAAATCTGTTAAAGAAAAAAAAAATCTTTCCGTTTATATAACGAAAATATTTTGTACTTTTTAACTCATTACCATGTTTTTATTAACTTCGATTCTTGTTTGTTTGTTTGTTTGTTTGTTTGTTTGTGTGTTTGTGTGTTTGTCAGGGACAAATCTTGCAATCGATTTTTAACTAACTTCCCGACTAGCTAGATATTTGAAATTTTCAGGACAGCTTACAACACGATGACAATAAATTTTTCTAATAATTTTAGTCAACTATTGACGGTCCCGCTGCCTTCGGCAGCGCTTACATGATTCGACAGAAAATTTATTTAACTAACTTCCCGACTAGATAGACATTTGAAACTTTCAGAATAGTTCAGAACACGGTGAAAATGCATTTTTTTAATACCTTTAGTCAACTGTTTCGGGTTCCTGCTGCCTTCGGCAGCGTTATCAGTACAATGCTTGCAATCGATTTTTCACTAACTTTCCGACTAGCTAGATATTTGAAACTTTCAGGCTAGCTCATAGCATGGTGACAACATATTTTTTTAATACTTTTAGTCAACTGTTTCAGGTCCCTACTGCCTTCGGCAGCGTTTATATGATTCAACAGAAAATGTATTTAACTAACTTCCGAACTAGCTACACATTTGAAACTTTCAGAATAGTTCAGAACACTGCAAAAATGCATTTTTAAAATATTTTTAACCAAATGTTGCGGGTTCCTGTTGCCTTCGGCAGCGTTACCAGTACAATGCTTGCAATTGATTTTTCACGAAATTCCCGACTAGCTAGATATTTGAAACTTTCAGGATAGCTCAGAACATGGTGACAATACATTTTTTTAATACTTTTAGTCAACTGTTTCAGGTCCCTACTGCCTTCGGCAGCGTTTATATGATTCAACAGAAAATTTATTTAACTAACTTCCCGACTAGCTAGACATTTGAAACTTTCAGAATAGTTTAGAACACGGCGAAAATGCAATTTTTAAATATTTTTAACCAACTGCTTCGGGTTCCTGCTGCATTCGACAGCGTTACCAGAACAAAGCTTGCAATCGATTTTTTACTAACTTCCCAACTAGCTAGACATTTGAAACTTTCAAGATAGCTCAGAACACGGTGACAATACATTGTTTTTAATACTTTTAGTCAACTGTTTCAGGTCACTATTGTATTCGGAAGCGTTTATATGATTCAACAGAAAATTTATTTAACTAACTTCCCCAGTAGCTAGACATTTGAAATTTTCAGAATAGTTCAGAATACGGTGAAAATGCATTTCAAAAATATTTTTAACCAATTGCTTTGGAACTCTGCTGCCTTCGGCACCGTTACCATTATAAAGCGTGCAATCAACTTTTAACTAACTTCCCGGATAGATAGCCATTTGAAACTTTTATAATAGCTTAAAACACGATAGCAAGGAATTTTTTTAATACTTTTATCCGATTTCTCCGGGTTCTCGCTGCCTTCAGTAGCGTTTATATGATTCAACAGAAAATTTAAAAACATGGTGTATAAAAGTTCTTTTTATCTTGTAATTATTTTTTAATAATTTTAGATTGAATGATTAGAAGAACTTAATTGAAAACTTTAATTTTTTACTACCTGAAACTATGTGTTTGATATAATAAAATATCTAGATCAATTAAGTGGACTTGGCATTTTTGACTTGGCCCCATTAAAGCTTTTGTATAAAAACGTATATTTCCATTAACATTTATAAATTTAACTATATTAGGTTTGTTCAGTAAAATAAATACTCAGTCGTCATTTTGTATAGTGTTTGATATATATTTTACAGATTTGAAAATTTTATATATCGTTTTCCCAGTTTGCATTTTTTCCTTTAAAATGCTAAAAATTCTACATATATTTAAGAAAAGACTTAATATTTTTTCGATATTTAATACAACCTATTTAAAAGAATTAGGAATGATTTTTGAAATATCTCTAAAAGAAAAAAAAACATTAAACAGAAAATATAAAGAAAAAATTTTTTTTTCTCCAAGTAGGTGCTATTAAACATACCAAAAAATTTTAAGTATTTTATTAAATATCTGTAGAAGGTTTAGCATTTTGAAAATCATGAATTCATGAAAAAATGCAAAATGGGAAAACATAATTTCATAATTTCAAATCTGCAAAAAAATAAGTAAAAAAGCACAGGAATTGTTGTCTAAATGTTGGAGGGATGCCAGCTTGTTAGACATTTTGAAATTTGGAAGACATCCAATAATTCCGCGCTCTGTTATTGCTCATTTTATCTGAGTCAGATGACTGTCACCTCTATTTTAGGATTGGACTCGTTGAGTTAGCACTTGCGCAGATTCTTCCATGATTTCATGAAATGTGGTCTAAGAATATATATATATATATATATATATATATATAATTGAACAAAACCTAGTATAGTTTAATTTATAAATATCAAATGGAAATATAATATTTTATATGGATCCTTCATTGGTGCCCAGTTAAAGGTGTGAAGTCCCCTTAACTGAATATCAGTTCTGAATATATTTTAAATGAATAAATAAAAAATTAAAATAAATAAATCTATCATAGAAGCTAAACTTTATTTTTAAAACACAAGCAAAAATCTACTTATTTGTCAGTTATCCAAACCTCTCGAAAATAGTTACTATATTGTTATTTGGGTTTAAAGTGTTCTGGAATTACTTGTCCATTATATGATATGTGCAATCAAGCTAAATTTTAATTTACTGTAAAAATCTCAATTTTGATATTGAATATTAAAATTATTAAGGAGTTATTTATCTAGCTATTTTCTTGAAGTCACTTTTTTTCCCGTATCGAGAGCCCAAAATCTTGATTTTTACTTTAATTTGTAACTAATCAGTCATCTCGTAGGATCATCCTTCATCTTTTTTTTTCTTTTTCTTTTTTTTTTTTTTTTTTGTTCACGTATTTTATTAATACTTTACAATCACACAGAATTTATACATCAAACTGTTCTGTGGGGGAAAAAAAATACGATAAATTGTTTTGTCTTCAACCTTCTCTCTTCAAACTTTTTAAATTTCACGAATTAAAATTTCAATTAGTTTTAAAATTTAAATAGCGTGCATATTAATTTACTAAAACTATGATGATATTTAATAAAATTTTCAATCAAATATATTTACAAACACGAAAAAGAGTTTTATCGTATGAAAAAATTTATCCCACTTTTATTCACGTTCCTAATTTTTTTTTATGAATACTAAGCAAATACTAAAGCATATCTTTAAAAATATGTTAAGTTACACATCTTCTATTTCTAATTTGTATGCTTAACAAAGAATTTCTTTATACTAAATACAAATTTTAGTGATTACGCGCTGTCGTCCTTCCTGTGTTCTTTTATGTCAGATATGTGGATTAGATTACAGTGGCAGGAACTCTTTTAAATTAAGATGGAAATATTCTCAGGGAGAAAGTGAAAAGAATCTAACTCCGCAGTTCACTAAGTCGTTTATCATGCTTCTCCGCAAAAGTGACTGACATTAAAGTGTTAGCGTCAGATAAAAGTGACTCTTATTACAGCGGGAGATTACTTATTACACCTATGAAAAGTGGCAATTTTGGATTTATAATACTACATATTTGGAATTTAGGATGACAGGATAATCTTTTTTCAGAGTTATAGTTTAAATATATATTTAGATAATCTTAATTTTTTATAAATTTTTCATTTGAATTTCATAAGTATTTAAATTACATTTGGTGAACAGCGAAAAGTTTAAAAAAAAAAAAAAAAAAGATACCGTTGCTGTCTTTAAAAGTTATTTCTATAGACAAAATCATTCAACATTTTTTTAAATCGTTCGAATATCGATACACATTACAGTTAACATTTATTTAGAGATATAAGGAAAGGACACGTGACGTCACTCGCAGTCAAGTTATGGGTAAAGTGGCATAACATTGTCATTTCCACCAATACAGGTTGATCTTTTGCAACTCGAGAGTGGCAAAGATTGATTGACGGAGCGTTTGTTTGTAAACATGCTCTTTCCTTATTAAATGTACTATTATAGAGTATCGTATTTTTCATATAAAAGTAAATATTTTTTAAGAGTAATTAAGAATCTTAATATGAATTATTTTAGTGTTTGAACTGTTATACTGAAAAAAAAAAAAAAAAAAGAAAGAAAGACAAAAAAAAATAGAAACAATTGATTTACATGGATAAACTATTTGATATCATCATCAATACCATAATCACCAATTTCAGCATTTATCAATCCAGTGCAAGATGAAGGTCTCTTCTAGATAATTCCAATCTGGCTTGTTTTTTGCAATTCTTTTTAATTCTGTTCATCCAAACTCCACAATTTCATTTCTCTAACAATACTGTGGCGTTTTCCTCGGTCTTTTCTTATCTCTCGATATCCCAAATAAGATTTTGGACATCTATCATCGTTTTGTCTGGCAAGGTACACAACTAATTTAACTTTATAAATGACTTTAGTAACTTTGGTTTGCTCCCTAAACCATGTGTTTCGTTTTCTGTCTCTTCAGGTAAATCGTAACTTAAATCTCTCCATGCTTCTCTGGGTTGTTTGTAGCTTTCGTATAGTTTTACACGTTCATGTCCAAGTTTCTGAAGCATAAGTTAATATAGACAAAATACGCTGATCAAAAACTTTTCTTTTCAAACAAATTTGAAGTCGCTTTTGAATACAGAGCTATATCTTCCTTATACTCTCCATGCAAGTTTAACTCGGTTGTTAATTTCTTCAATGATGTTCCCGTTCATCGTAATAACTTATCCCAGATAAGTATGACTGCATACTACTTCTAATTCATCCATTTAAACAGTGATCTTTAATGGAGAAACAAAGGAATTTAACATAATTTTTCTTTTACTGAGGTTCATTTTCAGTTCAACGAGCTTGCTTTTTTAAATTAATTCTTAAAACATTTTCTGCAAATCCTAAATGAGGAAGTAAGCAGTACAATGTCAACCTCTCAAATCTCAAATGATTTATAAATTCTACGTAAATTTTTATGCTTTTCTTTCCCCAATTTAAATTCTTAAAAACATCTTGAAGTAATGCATTAAAAAAATTAAGTTAAATTTTCTCCCATTGTCTTACACCTGATTTTGAATACATGACTTATTTTATGGAGTTTTCATTTGGTTTCTTTATAAATGTTTCCAATATGGTGTATATATCTGAATTTATATTAGTATTTTTTAATTCATCCGTAACTGCCAGTAATGATTCAGAATCAAAAACTTTTTCGTAAGTTTTTCACAAAAGTCACACACAGAAGGAGTTCGTATTCATTACTGCTTTCAATAATTTCTCTAACTGTACGAATATGGTGGATGGTACTAAAACCACTTTAAATTCTGCTTGTTTAGATTCCACTTCATCTAATAGTTTCTGTATACGATTTGTCAAAATTTTCATCAAAATTTTACACAGGATTCAGAGCAAGCTGATCGGACGATAGTTTCTAATACCTTATTTTTCTCCTTTCTTATAAAGTAGGATTAGAATAGAATTTTATTTATCTTTTAAAACATCACATAATGTTCTACATTTGTTAAGAAATTAAAAAAGAACTTCAATGGTTTCATTATCTGCTTCTTTAAAAATAGCCATAGTCATTTTGTCTTCTTCTGAAGCTTTTCCATTTCTGACCGCTTTTATTATCATAGATACTTCTTCATTCAATATTTTTGGTATAGCGTCAGTTGTATTTGAGGGGAGTAGGTAAATCACCTAGTTGTTCTGGTGTACTGTACAATTCTGAATAAAAATTTGCTACCTCTTTTATAATTTGTACTTGATTCCGAGGGAAATTTTCACCTTTTATCTTCAAGACTGGAATTATTTTTCTACTAAGCATTAAGTTTCTTTTTGCTACCTTAAAATCTTTATTTTGTTCAATGTCTTGCTGGATCAAACTACAATTAAATTTCTTGGGGTCTTTAACAATCTTCTTTCTCAGAGCTTTACATAGTTCTGAAAACTTAACCTTTTCAGTAATATTTTCCTTGTTAAATTTTATTTTTCTTCACTTTTTCATAAGCTGACATGTCTCTTTCGAGATTTTCTTAATAAGTTTATCTTCTTTCAACACAGCAACATTTTTTACTGATTCCAGAATAGCACTGACAAAATTCACCGTGAACGCATTGATGTCTTCAATATCTTCAAGCCGCTGACATTTATTTCTTTGTTCAAGCTTAATCTCTTGATTTTTAGATTTTAGAAGCTGTAGTTGAATTCTCTTGTTTCAAGTTTGCATTATATTCTGTCTTTCCAATGATACCTGAACTTAACCTTGCAACGTACCAGCCTGTGACCATTACCGCAGTTAAATCTGTTCATTATGGCAGAATCTGTAAAAGGGTATTTCTGATCAGTAAGAATGTAGTCAATTTCACTTGTTCCTTCATTGAGACTTCTCTATGAACATTTCTTCTTTGGGTTCTTTTTAAAAAATGAAATCATGGCGTAAAAGTTTTCACGTCATATAAATTCAATCAGTCGATGTCCTCTTTCATCTCTAGTTCCTTTCCAAATGCACCAACATTAAACATTCATTTGAAGGTTTGGTACCAATCCGTGAATTAAAATGGCATAATTAATTCTTGAACTAATTCATCTCAAAACTTCAACATTTCTATGAACATAGTAAGGCGCCTTACAAACTTTTCCTTAAAAATGAAAAGTAAGTGTAATTTTATATAAAAAAGCTAATTAACTTATCAGTAGATGTAGAGGTTTTAATTAATGAGATAAAGTGTTAAAATTTACAAATGTGAACTCCAATTTCTGAAAAATGGATGACTTTTCATGAAAGTGGAAATCAGAATAGTAACATTGGGAAACTTGGTAGCAGAACTGAATTTCAATTTCAAAAGATCTTTTAAACTGATATTGATTAATAAGACAAAAAAGGCTTTTAAGAGAGAATAGTAACAGAATAAACTTAATTTAACGTAAAAAATCATTAAACAAAAGGAAATACATGGTGACCACCATAAAGTCATCTCTAATGTCTGCGGAAGAAATAACCTTACAAAACATTCTGGGAGTTAAATGTGTGTTACAAATTTCACCTTCATGTCATAATATACAACATGGATGGAAAGGACCTTTCTTTTTCACTGAAATACATACCCCTGTTATTTAGTGTCAAAAAATAATTTTCAGCCCTAATAAATAAATACGAATTAAATATTATATTAAAATGGATGATTACTAAAATATATAAATATTATGGCATTTTTTGTGGCTACAATAAAAATTAAAATATTTCACAGCACAAAAACAGCAGACAAACAAACCGTGAAAAGAAATTAAAATTGATTATAGTTATTATTTTTCTAACTAGTACGAAGTATAATTATTTTCAAAATACAAATTTAAAAACTAACCAACTAAATTAATAAAAATATTGACAAAATTTTTAAAGCGCTTAAAATTAAATATATTGATTTACAATTTCAAAGATTCAATCCTAATTTATAAGTTCAGCTTATTAAATAATAATAATAATAAAAGTATGAGAAATTAAATTGTAATTAAAAAACATTAAATTTTTGGAGAAAATTTTGAACTTCATCAAAGTCAGAAAATGTATTTTCTTGAAGTACTTTAAAAGAATATTTCCTGAAAAATAAATCTAAAAGCAATATTCGTTATCAAAAACTTTGTTTTTATTTTGCATAATAGCTTGATTTCATTCATTTTCATTAACTGCAGTATTGCGTGACATATATTCCAATTGTTTTAATGCGCTGTACATGAAATTACATTGCGAATTATAAAACTTATTCCTTAAGTCTCCATTCTTTTACTTCTTGTTATTGTGTTTGGAAATAGTTAAGGTTATCGTTCACATGAATAATTAAAAGTTAGAACTAATAACTATTCTTTGTAATTTGGATGAAAGAATTCAGAAATTCTGCATATGCAGTTAATAGCTGCTTTTTACTCTAATGAAACTAAGGTAGTATGTATAATTAAATGTGTTTTTTTCTTTTACTGTTAGCAATATCAATGCAAGTAAATCCTTGACTGCATATATCGCGATTTCCATGGGTAAAGTAAACGTATTAAATTTTATAATACATTTAAAATTGATTTTTGTGAACACGTATCTCTATTTAATAAAATAGTTATACAAAAATGTGCTACATACGTAAGCTCACAAAAATATGTGTAGATTTCAACTATATATTAAAAAAGGCATGCAATTATTAAAGTGATTTTAAGAATGTTGAGACGCATTAAACCAAACTCCTGCACGTTCTTTTTCCTGTTTGACGGGATAAAAAGTAATTTTTATAATTATAAAATACTTAGTACTCGATTTTTTTTCTCTGTCTAAGAAACGTTAAATAGAATGAAAAATCTTTTATTAAGTACAACAATAAACGATAAATAAATAAATAAATAAATAAGTAAATAGTGAATTTATATATAACCAGACTTGACATAGAAGAGAAATATAAATAATTACACAACGTTAAAGACGCCAATGTTAACCCTTTCAGTCGCAGTGTTCCTGCTGATGGAACACCTAATTTTAATTCTCAAGTGCAAAAATTCATCCCGGAAATTTTTTAGCAAAAATTTACATTTATAACATAGCAGAAAAGACCCTTTTTTTAAACCTGGAAAGTTAAAAAAAAAATGTATTTTAATTTTATTCGTAAATTCTGGTGGCAGTATAATTTAAATGATCGATTACCCTGCGCCGCAAAGGGTTAAATTATTAAGTGCAGATTGTAGTTTCGGTAGCACAAAGCGTACTCATTGCTCATATATATAAGTACGGAAGCGGATTTCAGAATTTGAGTAGCAACCAATAGGAATTTAAGAAACTGGAGCAGCAAGCCAATAGGAATTTGGGAAAGGTATGGAAAAATTAAGAATATGTGGATTTTATGTAATTTTTCCAACAATTCGAGAGAGTGGGTACAGCAAAATCGCAATTAATGATATTTTTATGATTTTTATAGATATGGAAAGCTTCTAGAAAATCGAGTTCATGTAAGTGTCTAGACTGATAGACAATTTAAGGTTGAAATTTTGGTTATCTCTCAACCATGTTTAGCAATAGCTGATGTGTTAATTTCTTGTTTTTGAATATAACCCATGTGTTATTTAAGTCGAAACTTGTGCTTACGTTTTGTTTTACCAATATATGGTTGTCTACATTGAGAAGGAATACTATATATATCCCAAAAGTGTCCACATTGACGAGGAATACTATATAGGGGAGACTGGGGCACAGTGGACCACCCCTATTTAAATCTCTTAATATTTAACTCTTTTAGTTTATGTTGAGACTTATAGATGTCAGCATGGTACTACTTGTATACATCCAAAAATCCACAGGGTAAATGCTAAGTTAGCCATTTTATTCAATTTTTATGTTTTGAGCTGCTCATAGTAATTTTTCAAGTTTGAAGTTTTTTTTAAAATTTTATCAGGACTGAACTATTGACTACAAGTATTGGATAGTTGTTAAGAAAAGGTAAGATATTGTTGTTTTTAAATTTATAAAAATTATTAGCATATTTATAGTCTATATATAATTTTAATATTATTATTTGTTTTGTCTGGACATGGGGCACAGTGGACCACCTCTACATGGGGAACAGTGGATCGCCTTCCAATGTGCCTAAAAGTCCAAATTATATTTAATACCTTATTTATTTAAGTTAAATATACATATATAAATATAATGTGACTCAAAATAATTAATAGTAAAAAAAAAGAAAAAAAAGAAAATCTTAATGTTATAATAAAATAAATTTCTGGAAAGGGAAAATAGTTGAATAGTAGTATAATAATTATGAATACCTAAATTTAATAACTATTTGAATTGTTTAATATTAAAAAAATAAATAAAATGATTATGTGATATAATAAATAGTAGGTTATATAAATTTATCGTTGTTGTTTTTAGAAATAACATGTAAAAGATAAAAGTAGAATAATTTTAGTTAAACTTATCTCACAAATATAATGTAAAGTATTAATATCTCAAAATAATTAATAAAAATGTTTTTAATAGTAATGTAATATTTAATATATTTCATAATTTTTATAACTATATAACATTAATCAACAAATTAAAAATATATCTTATTGTTTTTAGTGATGGCACGTAAAAGACAAAGAAAATCCGATGTAGGATTTTTCCTCTAATTTGATTTCTTATTTATTTTGATTTCCTTTAAATTTTGTTAGTTTTATTTCATAAAAATGTTTGAATTATGTATTTTAGACTAGAATTGCATAAGAAACTAATTTTAGAAAAAAAAAAGAGTAATTCGTATGAAATGAACATGAACAACAGAGGTTGGTCCACAGTATCCCGGGTGCGTATCTCCGAAATGTTGGCGCGTACAGAACAGATTGGCGCATTTTCGTAGCTAACGCCAAAATCTCTCTACCGCAAAGCAACCCTTGATTCTACTTTATTCCGCATTCGTGAAAACTTTAATCTTTTTTTTTTTTTTCTCCCTCTCAGAAGAGTAAACTGCTGAAGCTGTGTGTTAATGAGTTTTAGCGTCGTTATTTTTAAATAATATACTTAATGTCTAAATTTAGTAGGAAA
This sequence comes from Salticus scenicus, assembly GCA_963930645.1. Classification (NCBI taxonomy): domain Eukaryota; kingdom Metazoa; phylum Arthropoda; class Arachnida; order Araneae; family Salticidae; genus Salticus; species Salticus scenicus. Next base: position 261,104,195 of record OZ005655.1, on the reverse strand, counting down.
CCTTCACCTTTTTTTTTTTTTTTTTTTTCTAAATTTTTATTTAATTTTTACTTTTTCTGATCCATAAAAAGAGTAGAGAAAATATTGTTCTTAGGTCAAATTTTAGAAAAAAAAAAAAAACTATTTTTTGTCCAATTATTTTATTTTTACTTTTTTCTTAATCCAAAAAAAAGTTAAAAAAAATTACTTTTACTATTTTTACTTTCTCTTACCCATTAGGTAGAGAAAGTATTGTTCTTGGGTCAAATTTCCGAACGCGAGATTTTGTTATATTTACACGTTTTGAGGTACCCCGAATACGAAAATCATGTTTTTAGCAAATGGTCTGTGTGTGTGTCTGTGAGTGTGTCTGCCTGTTATCAGCATATCTCAAAAACAAATTATGGCAGAAAGTTCAAACTTGGTATTCTAAATGTGTATCATATAGGGATGCTACAGTAAGATTTTCGTTAAGATCAAGCAAATGGCTCGCGTACAGGGACAATCAAGAGAATTCTAATACATTACGTCTATGGGGGAAATTGCAGGTAAGTAGAGTTTAACGTCTATAGACTGCACTAAACAAATGAAATCTCTTATATTATTAAAATCTCTTATATTATTATTAAAATCTCCTTATATTATTAAAATCTGTACGCGTGTGTGTGTGTGTGTGTGTGTGTGTGTCTCTGTCTGTGAGAAACGGCTTGACGCAGCTAAGGCTCCGCCGCTAAAGGTCGCACGGACTTCGAACAGGTACCGATGGACAGAGAATTTATCGCAGATCTGGGTTATCTAATTTGCTAAACGATGTGACCCTAATTAGCGGAGATATTATTTAAAATGTCGACCATTGTCTAACGAAAAATGGCCCAGAACTCATGATTAAATGCTTAAAAAGCGACATTTTTACGGAAAAGGTGGAAAATAAATTAGAAATATCAGTCGTATTGTTACAAACAAGATACCATTGGAAAGGGTTTTTTTTTCTTAAACCGATGGTTTAAACGGCTTATCGATCGGACAATTAGATTTTTTTAAATTAACTAAACTATAAAAAAATATTGGCAACAAATCACAAGAATCTTAGCTTTGCAGACTTTTCGTCTACAGCAGTCTTCAACGGAAACACATCTGGTCACAATGAAGTCACGTGTTTCGTAGTGCGATTAAAAATTACAATTTTCTATTTTCTTCAATTTTTCAAATTTTACACATTTTATTTAGTATATAATATTTACACCACAAAACAAACTTGCATTTCAAATTTCAACGATTTTGGTCAATAAACAAAAGATTTACATTTTAATTGCAAATTACACGCCGGACATTTTTGCAATATTTTAATACGCGTATTTCAATTTCTAATTACGATTAATTTATTTTTTATACATCATACGAAAGATATTTTAAAGTTGTTTTACATATTTCAAAGTTTTCAACAGATTTACACGTTTTGAGGTCTCCTGAATCAGTGTTCCTTTATGGTGCTGTATTATTTTCAAATTTCGATATTTCAATTTCTAATTATGATTAAATTTTTTTTAATGTATCATTCGAAAGATATTTTAAAGTTCTTTTAAATTATCGAAAATTTTCACCAGATTTATACGTTTTGAGGTCTCCTGAATCATATTTCTTTTATGGCGCTGTAATATTTTCAAATTTCAATATTTCAATTTCTAATTATGATTAAATTATTTTTAATACATCATTCGAAAGATATTTTAAAGTTCTTTTAAATTATCGAAAGTTTTCACCAGATTTACACGTTTTGAGGTGTCCTGATTACGTTTTCCTTTGCATCTCAGCTAATTGAGTTAGACCGTTCAAAATTGGTATACGTAGGTTAATTAGGAGGGGCTGAAAGGGTGGGGAAGAGATAGGCGTGCAGCGCGCGCGTATCCCCTAACTTGTGCGCGCACGGGACTGCGCGGCCGAAGGCAGTGGGGACCAGGTCCGACTTTTTAACCGATGAGAAATGATTTTTTTCATTTTCTTTTCTTAAGAAAAAAAAATTGATTTGAGAAGGAGTATATGCGCGCAGAGCGCGTATATCTTCACACGTGCGCGCGCAGCGCACATGGGTTTGTGCTGCCGAAGGCAGTGGGGACCCGGTGTGAGTTTTTAACCGATCAGAAATGATTTTTTTTTTAGGGGGCACGAAGGGTCAGGGAAGGAATACGCGAGCGCAGCGCGTGTATCCGTGAACTTGTGCGTGCGCAGCGCGCACGTGACTGGGCTGCCGAAGGCAGTGGGGACCCTGTCCGACTTTGTACCCGATGAGAAATGATTTTTAAAATTTTCTTTTCTTAAGAATAAAAATATGACTTCAGGAGGAATATGTGCGCGCAGCGCACGTATACCACCTTCACACGTGCGCGCGCATGGGTCTGCGCTGCCGAAGGCAGTGGGGACCCGGTGCGAGTTTTTACCCGATCAGAAATGATTTTTTCAGGGGGCACGAAAGGTCAGGGAAAGTATACGCGCGCGCAGCGCGTGCATTCCTTAAGTTGTGCGCGCGCAGCGCGCACGGGACTGCGCTGCCGAAGGCAGTGGGGACCCGGGCCGACTTTTTACCCAATCAGAAATGATTTTTTTTTAAATTTCTTTTCTTAACACTAAAAATTACTGTTAGTGATTCATTAATTTTAGTGATTCATTTGAAAATACTGACCCGCTAGCGGGCGAAGCCAGCTAGTCTCTTATATTATTAAAATCTGTACGCGTGTGTGTGTGTGTGTGTCTGTCTGTGAGAAACGGCTTGACGCAGCGAAAGCTCGGCCGCTAACGATCGCACGGACTTCGAACAGGTACCGATGGACAGACAATTTATCGCAGATCTGGGTTATCTAATTTTCTAAACGATGCGACCCTAATTAGCGGAGATATTAATTAAAATGTCGACCATTGTCTAACGAAAAAACGATTCGAAATCGCGAGCGACCGCCATTTTATTACAGAACACCCTACCTCGAAAGAAAAAGCAAAGAGAGAAAAATTCGGGGGGTTTTGTAAAGCGATCCTGTTTGAACGGTTCGACGCATCGAAAATACACCTGCACCAAAAGGAAGAACATTTATTACCAATTCTTACGGTACAATTTTTTTTAAAAAATACGGATTTTTTATATTTTAAAAAAAAGGTTTTAAAAAGGGTCGAAAATTTCTCTTTTTCGCGGTCGTCTTTTTGGAAACGCCCTGTACGACCGGGTAATCCTTCCATTTCTTAACAGCTGGTATATAAAGAAAGGCCATTTAATCCTCTTTCGAACCATATAAACATTTTTACAAAATACGGATTAGCGATCCATTTGTTTAGATTTTACGAAACATCGATTTTTTCGCAAAACATTTTATAACTCAAAAGCCATTAGAGATAAATCATTTCTTTTTTTTTTGTATATAGATCTAGCTTTCATCATTTAATTTCCAAAAGATTGAGAGAAAATTTCAAAAACTGAATGAGTTATAATTTTTTTAATTTTAGCCATTGAAGCATTCATATGAATAAGACGACCTTCATTGCATCAGATCGTAAAATGTGTTCGGTGGTGTTTCCACGGCAACCATTTCATGGAAAAGACGATGTCTGATGGAAAGCAAAAAAAAAAAAAAAAAAAAAAACCTTGAACGGAAAGAGAAACATGAGCTGATATTTAATGAGGCCACGTGTTTGGATACTGCGATTAAAAATTACAATTTCGAAAAAGCTTCAGTTTTTCAATGCCGTACACTAAACTTGGTACAAAGAACTAACATCACAAGGCAGCCTTGCAGTTCAAATTTCAATATTTCAATTTCTAATTATGATTAAATTATTTTTAATACATCATTCAATAGATATTTTAAAGTTCTTTTAAATTATCGAAAATTTTCACCAGATTTACACGTTTTGAGGTTTCCTGAATCAATTTTCTTTTATGGCGCTGTAATATTTTGAAATTTCAATATTTCAATTTCTAATTATGATTAAATTATTTTTAATACATCATTCGAAAGATATTTTAAAGTTATTTTATATTATCTAACGTTTTCACCAGATTTACACGTTTTGAGGTGTAATGATTACGTTTTCTTTTGCATCTCAGCCAAATGAGTTAGATCGTTTAAAATTGGTATACGTAGGTTAATTAAGAGGGCCTGAAAGGGTGGAGAAGAAATAGGCGTGCACCGCGCGCGTATCCCTTAACTTGTGCGCGCGCAAAGCGCACGGGACTGCGCTGCCGAAGGCAGTGGGGACCCGGTGCGAGTTTTTACCCGATCAGAAATGATTTTTTTTTAGGGGGCACGAAGGGTCAGGGAAGGAATACGCGCGCGCAGCGCGTGTATCCCTGAAGTTGTGCGCGCTGCGCGCGCACTTGACTGCGCTGCCGAAGGCAGTGGGAACCCGGTGCGAGTTTTGACCCGATTAGAAATGATTTTTTTTTAGGGGCACGAAGGGTCAGGGAAGGAATACGCGCGCGCAGCGCGTGTATCCCTTAAGTTGTGCGCGCGCAGCGCGCACGGGACTGCGCTGCCGAAGGCAGTGGGGACCAGGTGCGAGTTTTGACCCGATTAGAAATGATTTTTTTTAGGGGCACGAAGAGTCAGGGAAGGAATACGCGCGCGCAGCGCGCACGGGACTCCGCTGCCGAAGGCAGTGGGGACCCGGTGCGAGTTTTGACCCGATTAGAAATGATTTTTTTTAGGGGCACGAAGAGTCAGGGAAGGAATACGCGCGCGCAGCGCGCACGGGACTGCGCTTCCGAAGGCAGTGGGGACCCGGTGCGAGTTTTTACCCGATCAGAAAGGATTTTTTTTAGGGGGCACGTAGGGTCAGGGAAGGAATACGCGCGCGCAGCGCGTGTATCCCCCAAGTTGTGCGCGCGCAGCGCGCACGGGACTGCGCTGCCAAAGGCAGTGGGGACCCGGGCCGACTTTTTACCCAATCACAAATGATTTTTTTTTTTTTAATTTCTTTTCTTAACACTAAAAGTTACTGTTAGTGATTCATTATTTATAGTGATTCATTTGAAAATACTGACCCGCTAGCGGGCGAAGCCCGCTAGTGAATATATATTTTTTGTAATAGAAATAGTTAACTGGGAAAAAAATGTTTGTGTATGTATGAGCCGCGCCTCTCCCCCTGGGGGGAAGTCTCCCCTCGAGGGGAGTAAATTTTCATGATGGGTATCATTCAAAAGAGCTCGCCAATACCTTTAAAACGAATGTTTGAACTATAAATCTGTGATAATTTAAAACAAAGTTATAGATTTTTTTTTTTTTACTTTTAACGAAAAAAAAAACTTAGAAAAAAAAATCGTTTTTTTTTTCAATATGGCGAAATAGGGCAAAATTTCCTTTAAAATTCCATTAAGAGAAATATTTTATCTTTAGCATATCACATCACTTTAAAAATATCATTTATGTTACACCTCATAAAGTATAAATATTTTAATTTGAAAATTTCGCAAGTAATTTAAAATTTAAAAATTCTTTAATATGACAAAATAGGAAAACATTTTACGTAAACTTATGTTTTTGTCTTAGTGCATTGGAAATAGTGTTATCATACCGCATTTGAAATTAAAGAACGAAAGTACGCCTAATAAAATTAATCAGCAAATTAGAATAAGTTAAATGTATTGGATCGGATTGAGATTAGCCTAGTTAGAGGCGCATTTCAGTCTGCGACTATGATAGTTTCCTATCATACTCATTACTTTTTAACATGAAGCTTAACAGAATGTTATTTTGTTCGCTCTTAATAGCATTTCATCAGAACAAATACATGATGAGAAATTGAGCAAAATCCATCTATACCGACATGTTTCTTTTAGGAAAAGGATGTAGATAGATTATGCATATCCTTAATACCTTGTTTTTATAACACATTACGATTAGATTTTTATGACTACTGAGAAGGAACAAATAGAATAGCACTGACAAAATCTTGAACGTTTCACTTTTTAACTATGTACGTTGGAAGGTGTAAAGATTGAGATGTATAAGAAGAAAATTATATGTAGAAGGTTTATGAACTCTAACTGTGGAATTTAAAACAAAATATCGATATTTATTATGATTAAGATATTCTTAGAAAAATACATAATAGTTAAATATATAGTGAAAATTCAAGCTCTGCATCATAAGATAAATATTTTATAAAGTTAAGTCATACATTTAAAATAATAATAATAATACAAAATAATAGTTAAACAGAAATAGGGTAAGTGCACCAGTGATTGACACTTTTAGAGCAATCTCTGATGTTTTTAATGTTCTAGTCATCAGAAAATATGTTTAGAAATCTTAAGTTAGTACATATGACATGAAAGACATTCAGAACCACATATATGTTAAAATATATACATTTGATAACAATTATATTTTTTTATAAATTTTATTTGACACTCACTCAGTGTTCCAGTAATTGACACTGACAATTTTTTATTTTACCAGTTTTATTTTACCTATGCTCCAGTGTTAGGCATAAAATGTTAAAATTCTTATATGTAAAATACTATATGATTTTATAATTTTTTAATTATTTCCGGATAGATGTCAATTGCTGCTACTGGAGCATGCCAATCACTGGAGCACCTACATTAGTTAAAAATAATATAACATTTTTAACTTACCGATTTGGACGGTGGAGAACTCTGTATACAATCCAATGAGTATTGGTTATTCGACCAAACACTTTGACAAATTTTTCTGCTTCCTTCTCACATGTTAAATTAGATCTTAAAGTTAATACATTGTCATTATTAGAATGTATTATTATATGCGGAAAACTGCCTTTTAATTTTGAAATAATAGTGTCAGCTTCCATTTTGCGATTTAAAGCTTTAAATATAACATGATTCAACAATAAAAAACAGAAGCGGCAATGTTTATTTACACAAATTAAGTGCTGCGTAGTTTTTTCTCTTTGAACGTCCACATTTGGCGAAAATCGCACTGTTTGGCGAAAATTTGTCAATCTGTTCTGTACGCGCCAACATTTCGGAGATACGCACCCCTGGTTGTGGACCACTGTGCCCCGGTGACGGGGCACAGTGGTCCACTTTGTGAGTGCACACAATTTATTTTTTTATTCGTAATGTATTAGAAGTATTGTTATAAAAAAATTAGAACATGTCAATAAAGGTTTAAAGAATTTTTGCTAATTTTTTAAAGTATCTTGCTTTTTAATGTTGATGAAAAAAAATTAAAAGTGTAAAAGTGGTCCACTGTGCCCCGGTCTCTCCTATACCCAAATAGTGAATTTCTCTGCAATTATTCTTTTAATTTATCTACTTTTATAGTACTAGAAAAGGAACAAATCAAATGTTTATTATTTTATACTCTGGTTATTTATATGATTATTTCTAAGTCAATCGTGCAGATTCTGTAAACACAAAAATCAATTCCTAAACTATGTATCATTTCATGATGCTCTTTGCATATCAAAGAATTCGCAGCATATTTGCATTTCCGAGGCTTATTTTCTTTTTGTGAAAATATAAAATTATTATTACTGCTTTTAAATTTCTAATATTTCGGAGAAAAATATCGAAGAAAGCAGATTTTACATGTATTAACTATAATTGAAAAAAGACTAATAAAAAAATACTATTTTACTTTTTTGTGATATCATTTCCTTTATTTTGTTGCTAGTCTTTGAGAAACAAAAAAAAAAAAAAAAAAAAGGAAGATATTAAACAGTAAATAGGAAGCATAATTTATGTTGTATTTATTAAAATAGTTGCAAAATCAGATGTTTGATGGTTGAAGAACTCTCAATCAAACACAATATTAATTTTATATTTAGTCCTTTGGTGCGTGATTTTTCTTTTTATAAATTAAAAAGAAAGACTTCTAAAGAAAATGAAGCAGTTTTTAATATTTTAAAGTGGAATGTTAGTTTGGTTAGAAATAAGTGCCTGTGTTTTATTTGAATTAAAATAAGATTTTTCATATATATATATATATATAAAGACAGTACTGGATTCGTTGAAATTTTCAAACTGCAGTTTTTGGCGGATTTACACATTTTGAGATGTCTTAAACACGATGTAACTGATTTTAGAAAATGCCTTCTGTGTGTCTGTGTGTACAACAAATTTTGTGGACTCTGTATCTCATGCACAATAAACAAAATTTAACAAGCTTGGTATTTAGCTCGATCCTGACCTATACTGGTGCTGTTTACATTTAGGGATCAATCGTTCAATAGGTGGATCTATGAACTTATTTTTTCTAGATTTTTAACATGGCAGTATAGAACAGAAATTCGTATAAATGCACATAATAAGTTTTATTTTTAGCGCATGATGTAAAATTAATGTGAATTATTGATAATAGCAGTAGTAAACAAGGGAAAAATATGTGTGCATGCAGTAGCATTGCTCCCCACCTGCACACATCCCTGGGAAGGAAGTGACCCCCGCAAGAGGGTGTAAAATTTCAATATGGTTATCGTTCAAAAGGTTATCGTTAGAATGGTTATAGTTCAATATTTTTAAGATGAATGGTTGAAAAATAGATCTGTGATAATTTAAAACAACTTTTTATTTTATTATATACTAGCAGGCTACGCCCGCTTCGCTGGTCACTATTTTTAAATGAATCACAATAATTAATAAATTCTCAAAATTGCATTAATTTGTATCATGTGATAAAAAAATAGAAAAAAAAATTCTGATCGGGAAAAATGTCGCACCGGGTCCCCACTGCCTTCGGCAGCGTAGACCCATGCGCTGCGCGCACGTATTCCTTCACTATCCTTATGACTTCTCAAAATTCAATGTTATTACTCATAAACTTTCATTCTCAAGAAAAGGAATTAAAAAATATATCATTTAGCATCGGGTAAAAACTCACACCGGGACGTCACTGCCTTCGGCAGCGCAGACCCATGCTCGCTGCGCGCGCACGCTTGAGGATATACGTGCGCTGTACACGCATATTCCTTCTCAACTCAAACTTTTATTATTAAGAAAATAAAATAAAAAAAAATCTTTTATCATCGGGTAAAAACTCGCACCGGGTCCCAAGCCCATGCGCGCTGCGCGCCTATTCTTTCCCCACCGTTCCAGCCCCTCCTAATTAACTTGCATATACCAATTTTGAACGGTCTTACTCGATTAGCTGAGATGCAAAAGAAAACCTGATCAAGACACTTTAAATTGTAAATCAGGTGAAATCTCGAATTCCGCTTTCGATATTTTAAAAGAACTTTAAAATATCTTTCGAATGATGTATTAGAAATAATTTAATCATAATTAGAATATGAAAAATTGAAAATTTAAAATATTACAGCGCCATCTGGTGGTAGAAATTTCTGTAATCTATTGTTCCATTTCAGTTACTTAACTCAATTAGCTGAGATGCAAAAGCAAAGCTTATCAGGACACTTTAAATTGTAAATCAGGTGAAATCTCGAATTCCACTTTCGATAATGTAAAAAAACTTTAAAATATCTTTCGAATGATGTATTAGAAATAATTTAATCATAATTAGAATATTAAATCAATATTACAGCGCCATCTGGCGGTAGAAATTTCTGTAATCTATTGTTCCATTCCAGTTACTTATTCTTACTCAATTAGCTGAGATGCAAAAGAAAACCTGATCAGGACACTTTAACTTGTAAATCAGGTGAAATCTCGAATTCCACTTTCGATAATGTAAAAGAACTTTAAAATATCTTTCGAATGATGTATTAGAAATAATTTAATCATAATTAGAATGCGAAATATTGAAATTTAAAAATATTACAGCGCCATCTGGCGGTAGAAATTTCTGTAAACTATTGTTCCATTCCAGATTAACAAAGCTTTCAAATGATGTATTACTCATGAAATTATTTTAATTAGTAGATGAGATACAAAAGAAAACCTAATCAGGACACCTCAAAACGTGTAAATGGGGTGAAATCTCGAATTCCATTTTTCGATAATGTAAAAGTACTTTAAAATGTGTATCAACTAAAATAAGCTTTCAAATGATGTATTACTTATGAACTTTTTTTAATTAATAACTGAGATACAAAAAAAAAAACTGATTCAGGACACCTCAAAACGTGTAAATCTGGTGAAAACTTTCGATAATTTAAAAGAACTTTAAAATATCTTTCGAATGATGTATTACAAATAATTTAATCATAATTAGAAATTGAAATATTGAAATTTTAAACTATTACAGCGCCATCTGGCGGTACAAATTTCTGTATTCCACTGTTCGATTCCAAATCAAAAAAGCTTTCTAATGATGTATTACTTATGAAATTATTTTAATTAGTAGCTGAGATACAAAAGAAAACTGATTCAAGACACCTCAAAACGTGTAAATCTGGTGAAAATTTTCGATAATTTAAAAGAACTTTAAAATATCTTTCGAATGATGTATTAAAAATAATTTAATCATAATTAGAAATTGAAATATTGAAATTTTAAAATATTACAACGCCATCTGGCGATACAAATTTCTGTATTCCACTGTTCGATTCCAAATCAAAAAAGCTTTCTAATGATGTACTACTTACGAAATTATTTTAATTAGTAGCTGAGATACAAAAGAAAACTAATTCAGGAGACCTCAAAACGTGTAAATCTGGTGAAAGCTGTCGATAATTTAAAAGAACTTTAAAATATCTTTCGAATGATGTATTAAAAATAATTTAATCATAATTAGAAATTGAAATATTGAAATTTGAAAATATTACAGCGCCATCTGGCGGTAGAAATTTCTGTAATCCACTGTTCGATTCCAAATCAAAAAAGCTTTCTAATGATGTATTACTTATGAAATTATTTTAATTAGTAGCTGAGATACAAAAGAAAACTGATTCAGGACACCTCAAAACGTGTAAATCTGGTGAAAACTTTCGATAATTTAAAAGAACTTTAAAATATCTTTCGAATGATGTATTAAAAATAATTTAATCATAATTAGAAATTGAAATATTGAAATTTTAAAATATTACAACGCCATCTGGCGATACAAATTTCTGTATTCCACTGTTCGATTCCAAATCAAAAAAGCTTTCTAATGATGTACTACTTACGAAATTATTTTAATTAGTAGCTGAGATACAAAAGAAAACTAATTCAGGAGACCTCAAAACGTGTAAATCTGGTGAATGCTGTCGATAATTTAAAAGAACTTTAAAATATCTTTCGAATGATGTATTAAAAATAATTTAATCATAATTAGAAATTGAAATATTGAAATTTGAAAATATTACAGCGCCATCTGGCGGTAGAAATTTCTCTAATCCACTGTTCGATTCCAAATCAAAAAAGCTTCCTAATGATGTATTACTTATAAAATTATTTTAATTAGTAGCTGAGATACAAACGAAAACCTAATCAGGACACCTCAAAACGTGTAAATCGGGTGAAATCTCGAATTCCATTTTCGATAATGTAAAAGTACTTTAATATGTGTATCAAGTCAACAAAGCTTTCAAATGATGTATTTTTTATGAAATTTTTTTAATTAATAACTGAGATACAAAAAAAAAAAACTGATTCAGGACACCTCAAAACGTGTAAATCTGGTGAAAACTTTCGATAATTTAAAAGAACTTTAAAATATCTTTTGAATGATGTATTAAAAATAATTTAATCATAATTAGAAATTGAAATTTTGAAATTTTAAAATATTACAGCGCCATCTGGCGGTACAAATTTCTGTATTCCACTGTTCGATTCCAAAGCTAAAAAAGCTTTCTAATGATGCATTACTCATGAAATTATTTTAATTAGTAGCTGAGATACAAAAGAAAACTAATTCAGGAGACCTCAAAGCATGCAAATCTGGTGAAAACTTTCGATAATTTAAAAGAACTTTAAAATATCTTTCGAATGATATATCAAAAATAATTTAATTGGAATTTGAAATATCGAAATTTTAAAATATCTGGCGGTAGAAATTTCTGTAATCTACTGTTCAATTCCAAATCAACAAAGCTTTCAAATAATGTGTTACTTATGAAATTATTTTAATTAAGAGCTGTGATACAAAAGAAATCCTAATCAGGGCATTCTAAAACATGTAAATCACGTGAAATCTCTAATTCCATTATCTACGGTAGTTTTATTAATGGAAGTAAAAAGAAAAATAAATATTTTTTATTTCGCCAAAACCTATATATATACCACGGTAGTCGGGTAATGGAAGTAAAAAGAAAAAGAAAAAGTATTTTTTAGTTGATTCAAATGTATTTTGTTGCTATGGAAACTCCTATCGTCTATTGAGAGATAGATTACGTGTTAGAATAAAATTTAATTAGCAATTAAAATGTAACTGCTTTGTTTATTAATGAAATTTGATGAAATTTTAACTGCAGGTTGGTTTTGTGCTGAATAGGTTGTATATTAAGTGTTGTGTACGAAAAAGAAAATTTGAAGCACTTTGAAATTTGCAATTTTTAACCCCAGTTAAAGATCATGTGACATTAATGACTTCCACATGTTTTTTTTCCGTTAGAGACAGCGGTTAAAATCGTCTGCTGAATGCTGATAGAATGCCTCTTTTTAAGCAATAAGGATTTTTGGTCATTTTCGCGATCGATATGGGTCAGCATTTTAATTAATATCTCCGAAACTAATTAAGATTTTTAAATTCTGTTTCGAGGAAAACATCGGAAAGGCTCCAGAGCATCCGTATGTCAATTCTTGTGTTTCTGCGTTCAGTAGGGGCTGAACGTATAAAAGAACAGACAGACAGACAGACAGGCAGAAAACTTTAAAATATCTTTCGAATGATGTATTAGAAATAATTTAATCATAATTAGAATATTAGATCAATATTACAGCGCCATCTGGCGGTAGAAATTTCTGTAGTCTATTGTTCCATTCCAGTTACTTATTCTTACTCAATTAGCTGAGATGCAAAAGAAAACCTGATCAGGACACGATAAATTGTAAATCAGGTGAAATCTCGAATTTCACTTTCGATAATGTAAAAGAACTTTAAAATATCTTTCGAATGATGTATTAGAAATAATTTAATCATAATTAGAATATGAAATATTGAAATTTAAATGTATTACAGCGCCATCTGGCGGTAGAAATTTCTGTAATCTATTGTTCCATTCCAGATTAACAAAGCTTTCAAATGATTTATTACTCATGAAATTATTTTAATTAGTAGATGCGATACAAAAGAAAACCTAATCAGGACACCTTCAAAACGTGTAAATCGATTGAAATCTCGAATTCCATTTTTCGATAATGTAAAAGTACTTTAAAATGTGTATCAACTAAAATAAGCTTTCAAATGATGTATTACTTATGAACTTTTTTTAATTAATAACTGAGATACAAAAAAACTGATTCAGGACACCTCAAAACGTGTAAATCTGGTGAAAACTTTCGATAATTTAAAAGAACTTTAAAATATCTTTCGAATGATGTATTACAAATAATTTAATCATAATTAGAAAATGAAATATTGAAATTAAAGAATATTACAGCGCCATCTGGCGGTACAAATTTCTGTATTCCACTGCTCGATTCCAAATCAAAAAAGCTTTCTAATGATGCATTACTTATGAAATTATTTTAATTAGTAGCTGAGATACAAAAGAAAACTGATTCAGGACACCTCAAAACGTGTAAATCTGGTGAAAACTTTCGATAATTTAAAAGAACTTTAAAATATCTTTCGAATGATGTATTAAAAATAATTTAATCATAATTAGAAATTGAAATATTGAAATTTTAAAATATTACAGCGCCATCTGGCGGTACAAATTTCTCTATTCCACTGTTCGATTCCAAATCAAAAAAGCTTTCTAATGATGTACTACTTACGAAATTATTTTAATTAGTAGCTGAGATACAAAAGAAAACTAATTCAGGAGACCTCAAAACGCGTAAATCTGGTGAAAACTGTCGATAATATAAAAGAACTTTAAAATATCTTTCGAATCATGCATTAAAAATTATTGAATCATAATTAGAAATTGAAATATTGAAATTTGAAAATATTACAGCGCCATCTGGCGGTAGAAATTTCTGTAATCCACTGTTCGATTCCAAATCAAAAAAGCTTTCTAATGATGTATTACTTATAAAATTATTTTAATTAGTAGCTGAGATACAAAAGAAAACCTAATCAGGAGACCTCAAAACGTGTAAATCGGGTGAAATCTCGAATTCCATTTTCGATAATGTAAAAGTACTTTAAAATGTGTATCAAGTCAACAAAGCTTTCAAATGATGTATTACTTATGAAATTTTTTTAATTAATAACTGAGATACAAAAGAAAACTAATTCAGGAGACCTCAAAGCGTGTAAATCTGGTGAAAACTTTCGATAATTTAAAAGAACTTTAAAATATCTTTCGAATGATGTATCAAAAATAATTTAATTGGAATTTGAAATATCGAAATTTTAAAATATCTGGCGGTAGAAATTTCTGTAATCTACTGTTCAATTCCAAATCAACAAAGCTTTCAAATAATGTGTTACTTAAGAAATTATTTTAATTAGTAGATGTGATACAAAAGAAAACCTAATCAGGACATTCTAAAACATGTAAATCACGTGAAATCTCTAATTCCATTATCTATGGAAGTTTTATTAATGGAAGTAAAAAGAAAAATAAATATTTTTTATTTCGCCAAAACCTATATATATACCACGGTAGTCGGGTAATGGAAGTAAAAAGAAAAAGAAAAAGTATTTTTTAGTTCCTTCAAATGTATTTTGTTGCTATGGCAACTCCTATCGTCTATTGAAAGATAGATTACGTGTTAGAATAAAATTTAATTAGCAATTAAAATGTAACTGCTTTGTTTATTAATGAAATTTGATGAAATTTTAACTGCAGGTTGTTTTTGTGCTGAATAGGTTGCATATTAAGTGTTGTGTACGAAAAAGAAAATTTGAAGCACTTTGAAATTTGCAATTTTTAACCCCAGTTAAAGATCATGTGACATTAATGACTTGCACATGTTTTTTTTCTGTTAGAGACAGCCGTTAAAATGGTCTGCTGAATGCTGATAGAATGCCTCTTTTTAAGCAATAAGGATTTTTGGTCATTTTCGCGATCGATATGGGTCAGCATTTTAATTAATATCTCCGAAACTAATTAAGATTTTTAAATTCTGTTTCGAGGAAAACATCGGAAAGGCTCCAGAGCATCCGTATGTCAATTCTTGTACTTCTGCGTTCAATAGGGGCTGAACGTATAAAAGAACAGACAGACAGACAGACAGGCAGAAAACTTTAAAATATCTTTCGAATGATGTATTAGAAATAATTTAATCATAATTAGAATATTAGATCAATATTACAGCGCCATCTGGCGGTAGAAATTTCTGTAGTCTATTGTTCCATTCCAGTTACTTATTCTTACTCAATTAGCTGAGATGCAAAAGAAAACCTGATCAGGACACGATAAATTGTAAATCAGGTGAAATCTCGAATTTCACTTTCGATAATGTAAAAGAACTTTAAAATATCTTTCGAATGATGTATTAGAAATAATTTAATCATAATTAGAATATGAAATATTGAAATTTAAATATATTACAGCGCCATCTGGCGGTAGAAATTTCTGTAATCTATTGTTCCATTCCAGATTAACAAAGCTTTCAAATGATTTATTACTCATGAAATTATTTTAATTAGTAGATGCGATACAAAAGAAAACCTAATCAGGACACCTTCAAAACGTGTAAATCGATTGAAATCTCGAATTCCATTTTTCGATAATGTAAAAGTACTTTAAAATGTGTATCAACTAAAATAAGCTTTCAAATGATGTATTACTTATGAACTTTTTTTAATTAATAACTGAGATACAAAAAAACTGATTCAGGACACCTCAAAACGTGTAAATCTGGTGAAAACTTTCGATAATTTAAAAGAACTTTAAAATATCTTTCGAATGATGTATTACAAATAATTTAATCATAATTAGAAATTGAAATATTGAAATTTTAAAATATTACAGCGCCATCTGGCGGTACAAATTTCTGTATTCCACTGCTCGATTCCAAATCAAAAAAGCTTTCTAATGATGCATTACTTATGAAATTATTTTAATTAGTAGCTGAGATACAAAAGAAAACTGATTCAGGACACCTCAAAACGTGTAAATCTGGTGAAAACTTTCGATAATTTAAAAGAACTTTAAAATATCTTTCGAATGATGTATTAAAAATAATTTAATCATAATTAGAAATTGAAATATTGAAATTTTAAAATATTACAGCGCCATCTGGCGGTACAAATTTCTCTATTCCACTGTTCGATTCCAAATCAAAAAAGCTTTCTAATGATGTACTACTTACGAAATTATTTTAATTAGTAGCTGAGATACAAAAGAAAACTAATTCAGGAGACCTCAAAACGCGTAAATCTGGTGAAAACTGTCGATAATATAAAAGAACTTTAAAATATCTTTCGAATCATGCATTAAAAATTATTGAATCATAATTAGAAATTGAAATATTGAAATTTGAAAATATTACAGCGCCATCTGGCGGTAGAAATTTCTGTAATCCACTGTTCGATTCCAAATCAAAAAAGCTTTCTAATGATGTATTACTTATAAAATTATTTTAATTAGTAGCTGAGATACAAAAGAAAACCTAATCAGGAGACCTCAAAACGTGTAAATCGGGTGAAATCTCGAATTCCATTTTCGATAATGTAAAAGTACTTTAAAATGTGTATCAAGTCAACAAAGCTTTCAAATGATGTATTACTTATGAAATTTTTTTAATTAATAACTGAGATACAAAAGAAAACTAATTCAGGAGACCTCAAAGCGTGTAAATCTGGTGAAAACTTTCGATAATTTAAAAGAACTTTAAAATATCTTTCGAATGATGTATCAAAAATAATTTAATTGGAATTTGAAATATCGAAATTTTAAAATATCTGGCGGTAGAAATTTCTGTAATCTACTGTTCAATTCCAAATCAACAAAGCTTTCAAATAATGTGTTACTTAAGAAATTATTTTAATTAGTAGATGTGATACAAAAGAAAACCTAATCAGGACATTCTAAAACATGTAAATCACGTGAAATCTCTAATTCCATTATCTATGGAAGTTTTATTAATGGAAGTAAAAAGAAAAATAAATATTTTTTATTTCGCCAAAACCTATATATATACCACGGTAGTCGGGTAATGGAAGTAAAAAGAAAAAGAAAAAGTATTTTTTAGTTCCTTCAAATGTATTTTGTTGCTATGGCAACTCCTATCGTCTATTGAAAGATAGATTACGTGTTAGAATAAAATTTAATTAGCAATTAAAATGTAACTGCTTTGTTTATTAATGAAATTTGATGAAATTTTAACTGCAGGTTGTTTTTGTGCTGAATAGGTTGCATATTAAGTGTTGTGTACGAAAAAGAAAATTTGAAGCACTTTGAAATTTGCAATTTTTAACCCCAGTTAAAGATCATGTGACATTAATGACTTGCACATGTTTTTTTTCTGTTAGAGACAGCCGTTAAAATGGTCTGCTGAATGCTGATAGAATGCCTCTTTTTAAGCAATAAGGATTTTTGGTCATTTTCGCGATCGATATGGGTCAGCATTTTAATTAATATCTCCGAAACTAATTAAGATTTTTAAATTCTGTTTCGAGGAAAACATCGGAAAGGCTCCAGAGCATCCGTATGTCAATTCTTGTACTTCTGCGTTCAATAGGGGCTGAACGTATAAAAGAACAGACAGACAGACAGACAGACAGACAAACCTTTCCATTTATTATTATAGATATATATTTTTTTTTGTAATTTGTAACGAAAAAAAGAAGAAGAAAAATTGCATGTTTTCTGATTTCAGCTCAAAATGGACTTTCTTTCGACATTTTATATTATACTTTTAGGAGGTAAAAATCGTCCGCATTCATCATAGGAAATTTTTTATTAAATAATAATGCAGAATAAAAAGCACTGCTCGGCAAAAAAAAAAAAAAAAAGAAAAAAAAAATCGAATTCTGATACCATTCTTGCTGATTACTATGTAAAATGACCTCCTGAATCCGAATTTTATTCCCATTTTGCCCTGTCACCCACCGTTTTCTAGAAACACCACCCCCTTCCCTCAATTTCTTTCCCTGTTTGATAATTTTATGACCATGAATTTGATTTGAAGAAAGAAAAAGAATTAATTTAACACCTAAGAATAAAAAAAAATATATAAAGTTTAAAAAATAACATTAAAAATAGATGAAAAAAATATAAGATATGTAATACATAATTTCAGTAGCAAATTCCCCCTCCCTCCAAAAAAAAAATATATATATATATATATATATATATATATATATATTCCCCTTGCCCCAAATGTCCATGTTTTAGAATTTTCCAACTCTGTAGCCCCTCAGAAGATATTTGTTAAAATAATTCTCCCCCCTCCTAAAAATCAAATTTATAGCCATAAACTTTGGGACTTGCTTATCTGTGAATAGTAAGAGTATATTTTCGGTCATTAAAAATAATAAGTAAAATGTAAATAAATAAAAGAAATTTTAGGCTAAAATGCAACTACGTTATTATTAACTAATTTTCTTGTTTGTCCAGAACTAATCCTGTAATCGAATTTTAACTAACTGCCCGAGTAACTAGACATTTGAAACTTATAGAATGGCTCCGAACACGATAACAATGCATTCTTTTAATAATTTTAGCCATCTTTAAACAGTTTGAAAATTTATATAATTGCTCTCTTTATTACGCATTTGATAATTTTCTTTCAAGTTGGTGGGATAATTCATCAAAAAAAAAAAAAAATTATGTATTTATTAACACATAGATTTGTCAAGTTTATATGATTCGAAAGAAAATTTACAAACGTGATGTATAAAAAGTTTAAAAAAAAAAAAAAAAAAAAAAAAACTGTAAAATGTAATTAAAGTAGTAAAATTAAAGTAAGTAAAATGTAAGTAAGTAAGTAAGTAAGTAAATGTAAGTAAAATGTAATTAAAATGTAGTAAAAAATGTAATTATTTTTATTTAAGTGTGTATATCACTTCTTATGCTGTTTAATCGATTCAAAACTAAATAATTAAAAAGAGCACCATTACAAAAGAAAATATTCTTGTTATACTTGTTAATGTAAATGTTATGTGTGATGACTAAACATTTCGAAAAACTGATGTTCTTAGAAAAATAATAAAGAAAGTGCATCTCCCGTTAGCCAACCACAATAGAACAGACGTCACAAAGTATTCTCTCCCCCTTCCTCCTAGATATTTGATATCAATCCGTATGCAACCTGGTGCTCTGTCTCCTCTGATATAAAAGCACCAAAGAATCCCTAATTTGTTCGTGTTTTATTATTATATGTTCGCATAATGTTCGAATAATTTATGATCGATTTTCAGTTTAGGCAATTATCTTATGGTAAAATTCATTTCTTTACTGAGTTGAGGAACACCCTTTTATTTTTTTCTCGTTGTAGTCTCTTTGCTTTTTCCACCTTATTTTATTTTATTTATTATTATTATTATTTTAAGCTAATTTCTATTTAATTGTTTTTTCAGTACAATTTTTTTTCATATACAAATGTTTAAATTTAAAATATAATAGTGGATCATTAGTGGTGTTTATCAAAATGTAAAAAATTGTGAACATTACATGTACAAAATATGCTAGTTTTCCTGATTCTTAAATTAGTTGTAACTGATGAAAGTTATATATATTAAAACATTACAATCAATTTCAGTAAAACAAAATTGTTTTTGTTTACAAAAGTAAACAAAAAAATTCTTTTTCTCTCTTTTATTACTTTTAAGCTTTAAAATATAAAACTAGTAGCTGAAAAATTATTTTCTAGGTACTATTAATGAATAACAAATTTTCTTGTTTCTAATGTTAATAATCCTTGTTTAAGTAAAAAGATATTACCAATATTTTAAGCATGCCGCAATTAATTTGCGAAATCGATATATATACAAAACTACTTTATTTACTCATTCAAAAATTTTAATAATATTTATTTTAAAATTTTAATCAACAACAACAAAAAAAAAAAAAAAAAAAAAAAAACGGATTTTTTTTTTTTTATAATTTTACCAGTATATTGAAACTAATAACCATAATATGCAGTTTTTATATTCTTAATAAATGTTTTATTCTTATTATATCAAAATACTAAATAATTTGTTCATTAAGAATATAAAATCCTTTACCTGTTTCATAAAAAGTGTTACTTACAATGAGTTTTACGCAATATTATTTTATATCTATTATATAGTACATTTTTATGAATTTCTATTAACAGCTTCAATGAAGCTATATGAAAGTATGTTGTATTAGAATCTGTGTATGGCATTGATACTGTTATTTTCATAGTCAATGAAGAAACCTTATTTGTTTTCTTTGATAGTGATCACAGAAAGCTTTCCGTTTTAAATTCAGGTAACTCAAAAATGTTTTCGGGAATATTTGTTACTTATATTATTTTTTATTAGCAATTTTAGGTACAAAAAAGTCAGACGTTGAATGAATGTAGAAAAAAAAAAAAAAAAAAAATACTGTTGAAAAACAAAAAAATAAATGTATGAAAAAATTGTTTTACTTATTATTTTATTTTAAACATGCAATGCTTAGTATATTGAATATTGAAATTGAGATTCAGTCTACTTAACATTACTACATTATATTCATAATGTAGTAACGTTAAGTAGACTGAATCTCAATTTCAATGTTGTTTGAATGTGAACGTTTTTTCCAATTTATATGACTGGGTGAGTCATTAGAAACTTTAAGAAACACACAGAAGGAAACATTTAATTTAAAGTCACAAAATTTAAAAAAGAAATATATTGTAAGCTGTAAAATTCTAAATTTTCAAAAACTCCAATCTTACTTCTGAAACAAATGCCAGGAAACATGACAGAGATGAATAAAACTTAGAGGAAGATATGAAAAATAAAATCCTCTAAAATGAACTAGACTATCAGATTGCGTAAGGGACCTTTTTTCTTATAAAAGAAAATATACAATTCTAGAATACTTGATGCAGAAAGATATATATTTTGAAACTAGTGATGCATATATATGTACATTATTGTAAAATAATATGAAAGTGATGGATAAAATTTGAATAGTTTCCTAAAGGAGAAAAATTTTCTGATTTTTTTTTTTTTTTTTTTCATTGAATACGATAAAATAAATAAATAAGAAAAAACATTTCCATTCTTATTTTATTTGTTTATTTATTTTTTGTTATGAGGAAAAACATTTAATATTAGCATTGTCTATAATATATTTTTTACAAATATTTTACCAAAAGTTATAAGTTCAATGCTCTCAAGTGAAGCATTTTGTATTTAGTTAGAGTTAATATAGATCAGATCTATATTTTAGATTTCAAAATTTTATACTATACAAAATTTTATTATATCTTCATTTCATGCTGTATTACATTTTCTGTTTTAATTATATTTTGTACTGAGTAGGTTCTAGAAAGATTTATTATAATGTTTGGAATTATGTGAATGAAAAAAGGAAACCTTCCACCAACTCCCCTTCCCCTTCTAAAAAAAGTTGCTTTAAGGAATGGATAATCTTTAAATAATTGCTCTAAATAATTTAGGACTTGTTCTGCATTTAGCCTATATTTCTGTACTCTGCTAAAATAAAAGTGAAATACGAAAAATATCCTTTTTTATATGAATCATTTTTACGAAAAATATCCTTTATATATGAAACACGAATGTAATTTTACGATTCTCAAAAGTATATTTATACCAAACTTAAAAATGTCTTTAATGACAGAAGGGCTTAATACATATTTCATAAAGATATCGTTTTTACGAAAAATATCCTTTATATATGAAACACGAATGTAATTTTACGATTCTCAAAAGTATATTTATACCAAACTTAAAAATGTCTTTAATGACAGAAGGGCTTAATGCATATTTCATAAGGATATCGTTTTTACAAAAAATATCCTTTATATATGAAACACGAATGTAATTTTACGATTCTCAAAAGTATATTTATACCAAACTTAAAAATGTCTTTAATGACAGAAGGGCTTAATGCATATTTCATAAGGATATCGTTTTTACGAAAAATATCCTTTATATATGAAACACGAATGTAATTTTACGATTCTCAAAAGTATATTTATACCAAACTTAAAAATGTCTTTAATGACAGATGCATATTTCATAAGGATATCGTTTTTACGAAAAATATCCTTTATATATGAAACACGAATGTAATTTTACGATTCTCAAAAGTATATTTATACCAAACTTAAAAATGTCTTTAATGACAGAAGGGCTTAATGCATATTTCATAAGGATATCGTTTTTACGAAAAATATCCTTTATATATGAAACACGAATGTAATTTTACGATTCTCAAAAGTATATTTATACCAAACTTAAAAATGTCTTTAATGACAGAAGGGCTTAATGCATATTTCATAAGGATATCGTTTTTACGAAAAATATCCTTTATATATGAAACACGAATGTAATTTTACGATTCTCAAAAGTATATTTATACCAAACTTAAAAATGTCTTTAATGACAGAAGGGCTTAATGCATATTTCATAAGGATATCGTTTTTACGAAAAATATCCTTTATATATGAAACACGAATGTAATTTTACGATTCTCAAAAGTATATTTATACCAAACTTAAAAATGTCTTTAATGGCAGAAGGGCTTAATGCATATTTCACAAGGATATCGTAAGAAGCTTTTTATTGAAATTGGGTTTTTATCATCGTGTCTTTGTGTCATTCTGAAAAAAAGGCGCCTCCACTTTAACGTAAATTTAAACAACCTTTTTCGCCGCTCGTTAGCGCATTTAGTTAGAGCTTCATGGTGATAACGCGATGCTCGTGGGTTCGATCCTCGCAAGCCGATGTATTACTTTTTTGCAGATAATTAATAGAAACTATGTCAATTGATAAAAGAAAATCATTCGTTGCCTACACAGTGCCCTAAGGAATTTTGATAGTTTTTTAAAGAAACTTCTTTTTGAGTTACTAAACGCACAAAATAAAAATCTCAGTAAAAATAAAAATAAAAATAAATAATTAAATAAAAATATAAGTAAGTAAAAAAATAAATAAAAATAACACTGAAAGTTTTTTATTATTAGTTTTTTATTATTGCGAAGCCCTAAAAAGCCTAAAATTAAAATTTATTCTTGCAGAGACATGCTATAAAATCATAAAAGTTTCAACAACAAGAAAATTTTAAAGAAAAATATAGATATTTCACTTTTGCAAAACATGAAAATTTTTAAATATTCCAAATATTTTATAAAGCATTCGAGAACAATATTTCTTTTGTATAAGTATTTTTTAGATTTTTCTAGAATGTTCTATGATTTTTCTTCACAGTTCTTAGACTTTTGGTTAGAGCGTCATGATGATAACGCGATGGTCCCGGATTCGGTCCTCGAAACGATATAGTACTTTTTTTGCAGATAAATAATAGAAGAAAAATGTCAATTGATAAACAAAAAACCTTCCATTGTCTAAAAAATATCCTAAGAAATTTTAATTAGTTTTCTTAGAAAGCTTTTTCCTTTTTTGTAACTAAAAAGCGCAAAATAAAATTTAAGTAAAAAATCATTTTTTAAAGTAAGAAGCTTTTTATTGTGAAGCCCTAAAAAGCATAAAATAAAATGTATTCTACAAAGACATGCTACTAAGAAATGAAAGTTTCAACACTAAGAAAATTTTAGAGAAAAATATAGGTACTTTCCTTTTGCAAGAGATGAAATTTTTTTAATGTTCAAAATATTTTAAAAAGCTTTCGAGACATTTGAGATTTCTGGCCTAATGAATGATTTTACAAAAACTAATAACTAAGAATATTGGTCTCGAAAGCATTTAAAAAAATTTTGAACATTAAAAAATTTTCATCTCTTGCAAAAGGAAAGTACCTTTATTTTTCTCTAAAAATTTCTTAGTGTTGAAACTTTCATTTCTTTGTAGCATATCTTTGCAGAATACATTTTATTTTATGCTTTTTAGGGCTTCACAATAAAAAGCTTCTTACTTTAAAAAATGATTTTTTACTTAAATTTTATTTGTGTACGAGGAATCTAAGATTAGGCGTGAGTGACAGGAATTCTTATATTAAGATGAACGTCTTTTTAGGGAGTATGTGAAAAGATCAAAACTTTTTATCAATGTGTTGTTCACCATGCAGCTTGAATGGCGATAGAGATACACGAAGTATCAAGTTGAAAATTTCTAAAAGTGTTAGCGTCAGATTAGAGTGAATTCTGTTTTCACTGGAGAAATCGTGCTATTTTAAAGCTTCAAAGGTCTCTCAATTTTAATTTGACTTTAAAAATGTCATTTTGAAGACATTAAATAGAGAAATAATTTCATAATAAAAATAAAAACTTGAACATAACTAAAAATCTTTCCTTTTTTATGTTTTCTGTTAATTGAATTGGAAATAATATTGTATCTAGAAAAATAAAACATCTATTAAATATTACAATAGACAATTTTGGTATAAATGTATAAATATTTTTTTTTTAATTCTCATATTAAGATAGATGTCTTCTAGTGGAGTATGTGAAAAGATTGAAACTCTTTATCCAGTGACTCGTTCGTTATGCTTATTGAAAGGCGACAGAGAATATGAAGTTCAGTTGAAAATTTCTGAAAGTGTTGACGTCGGATTAAAGTGAATCCTGTTATAGCTCGAAAATTCCCATACTTCAAAGCGTGTAAAATGTCAATTTAAGGTTTAACTTAGAATATTTCGTTTTCAAGATAAAAGTACATTTGTACTTTATAATAAAATTTTGAGAATGAAATGAAATCTTTTTATTGTCATATTTTATATTAATTCAAATTCAGATAATATTAAGTTTAGATTAGTAAATTTATTTATTTAATACTAGAAAACAAATATTAAGTATGAGTACATACAATATATAAAGAAAAAAAAACTCTAAAAAGCAACGTTTATTGTTGAATAAGTTGTTTTAGATAATATCAGTCCAAAAAGTTAACTGTATAGCAATAAATAAAATTAACAATATTACGTGTTTGCCTTATAAAAAATGGGGCAGTTTTGTTTTCTAGCAATGTTCCATAATAACTAAGTATGTTTTTAGATCTGTTAAAGTGATTTTTTTTTTTTTTTAAGTACAGGGCAAAAATAATGTTTTGTAAACCCTGTAAACTGTGTGTTGTTTGTTAAATGCAGTAGATGTAAAAATACACTTTTTAATTTTTTGTCTATTAATAAAAAATCTACCTTTTTCTTTTCTTTCTTTTTTTTTTTTAATGGCTGTCTTTTTTATTTCTTCATTAAGCCATTCACAAATCTTCGAAATATTTTTTTTTAGTGAACGTCTTACATTTTAGTTACCTTTGAGCAGTTTATCATTATTTATGAGCTGCCTGTATATTAAAACAAAATCTTACAAGGGTATACATGCCTGTACAAATTTATTCATATGTAATTTAAGAAAATATAAATATTACGATGATTGTATTATTTCCATATATTTCTATTTACTTTCATTGCAAAATAAAACTTGCTACGCAAATCTAAAATGTCATCTAAATTTGAGCATTTTAAAATTACAAATTTTACAGTATTTTTAATGGTGGAAAAAAAAAGTCACAAGTCTTTCTAATATTTAAATTTTTGATACCAAATATCTGTTTTTTTTTTTCCTAAACTATTGTGAAATAAATTGAACAAGTGCTTTTAGTAAATGAAGCACTGCTTTGTAGAGCTGCATTATTTAATATGCACGAGATTTCTAAATAAAATACGTTAGATAATATCTAGAGACGGCATGTATAGACTGCTTAATCTTCATTATGTTCAAATTTAAACAGCCGTGTATTATAAACCTGGGGAGGAATTGTCATCTTTTTAAATGCTGACTTTTAAATGAAATGATTTTTCAGTTTATTATTGAAGTTTTTGTATTTCCGCAGAATATTGCAAATTTTAATACGATGTTTTTAGTTTTAAACGTATTATGCAGAAATATTAAATGTCTAATTGGGGAAAAATTGCAAAAGAGCGTTTTTCAACAAAACATAAATCTATGAGAAATTTTAAACCCAATTTTATGTTTCTTTCTATTTCATAAATATAGAGAAAAAATTAAATTTTAATTATTTAAATCGTATAAATATGTAAAAACAATATTTGAGAAAAAAAAGAGAAGAACACACACACACATATGTATATATATATATATATATATATATATATATATATATATATATATATATATATACTTATTTATTTATTTATAATAAGAGTGAATATTTTCACTGCCGAAATTTGTTAGAAATGTGTAATATTAATCACGCCGTTCATCCATTTGAAAGTAGTGGAAAAGTTCGAATACGTTCCCATTTAACAAATTTAGAATATTATATAACATATTTGAATAAAATTTAAATTTCTAATAATATCACTAAAGCAAATACGTGATTGGTGGTAATGAGTTTATATTTAACTTATATTATAAGAAAAATTTATTAATATTATTAATATTTAATTATAACAAAGCAATGGTTTATAATATTTTAACCAAAGTACATAATGGAAACGGTGAATTTATGCAATAATTTGTGAAAATTATGTAGAAAATGCTTTAATTCACCCACATACCTTTAAAATTATCTTATAGCTCTAAGCAATGAAATAATATTATTTGGTGTAAGGGAAAGTTATGTCGTTGTGTGGCACCCTAGCAGAGTGTTTTGTCACGAAACCAAGCCTTTTAATGCGAACCAAAGCAATAGTCTGATGAATTCCATGCTTGAAGTCCACTTCTGAGGAAGTTAACATGGGATTTGTCCCGATCATACTGTAGCACTTCGTCATTGGTCTGGGTTCATGTTTCTTGATTATCATCCTTCCTGATCTGGGTTCATGTATCCTGATCATCATCTTTCCTGATCTGGGTTCGTCTTTCAAAGAAAAATCACCCAAACGAAAATTTCACACACCATCGTTGGCATGTTCGAGCTGTTACTGCATCCTCTCCAAACACGTCACACAAGTTTTTTGTTGCCTCCATTACGTTATTCCCTTTTTGGAACTCGTACAACATACAATGTCCTAAGTGCAGTTTTACTTCACTCATGGTGACAGTTCTACAAGTTTGAAAACATCCGACTAAAATACGAAACAATGTGTTTAAATTATCAATCGTACTCTAACCTAACTGTTTAAATCGGTTTTAGTCGATAATCGACAACGCATAAAAGTGCACGTGTTCAAAAACGACAGAAATTTCCCTTACACTTAATAAATTAGCTGCATACCTTAGTTTAGATGTGTCCCTCTATACGAACCTTTTGATTGATCTCTAAGAAATATTTAATATAACATCCCAATATGATACAGATCTGTAATGCCGGGTTTGGACTTTTTTCTTCTATTTGTTTTTAACATATGCTGACAATATATAGATACACATACCAGTCGTTAACTCATTAACTGCCAAATTTTTATTTCATCAATTTTTATTTTATTACTGTGATTTTACATCTTAATAATAAGAAAAATACTTTTTTTTTTCAGTAAATGCCTCAAAACTTATACAGAAATCTTAAATTTAATCCTTAAATAATAATAGTTGAATACAACTATGCTCATTGTACCCATTTAAATTACAATATGAAGAAAAACAATACATAAATACTTACCAATGATCAAGAGAAATTCAGTGCAACAAAAATAATTTTTCCCAACTAACTTTTTTCTGCTTTGAAAATAACAGTAATATTTTATCTAGGGAAAAATAATGAGAGAGCAAGGAAAATAAACTCGTGTGCTCAACAAACTGAGTTCATGTGTTTATTTAAGAATTGTACTCTTAGTTGCAATCTTCAGGAATATATGACACCCGTAAAGGATGACACCCCTAGGTGTTACATGAAGTCACAATGTTTAGAAATGTAGGTGATCCTCAAATGGGTATCATGGCAAGGAATGGGTTAAAAACCTGAGTTTAGGATTCAGAGCATAAAAAAAAACATGCAAATATATCAAAAACTCAACCTCAAAAAATTGACTAAAAACAATATTTCTCTACCATTATATATAGATAAGAGAAATTAAAATTAGTTGTTAAATTGTAGCATTTTTTTTCATTTATTTCTCGGTTTACTTTTCATTCATACATTTACAGTTTACATTCTACTTAAAATTATTATCGTTTCCCTGCTACAATGTGTGAAATAAACATTAAATTTTTAACTTACGAATCTTTATTCCTATTTATTTTTAAACTATTTTAAAATAAAAATTCCTATTACTGGATATAGAAAATCACTCAAACTATTCTTCATCTTGTCATACAAAGTATCAATTGGTTATCATATAGTATGAGTTCTTCAAAATGTGACGAATGGAATATTTCTGAGAATTCTGATTTATCAAAATTTAATATACTAACTCGTTTCGCATGCTTCTTGAAAACTGGCTGACAACAAAAATTTTAAATTTGATCAATATTCAAACATATTCTATGAAACAGGATGAAATATTATTTTATAATTACAATACGAATGGAGTTTTACGTAGGAAATTTGAAGGAGTATATTTATAATTAACTAAAGATATTGTCTCACACAACAAATTAGTTACACCACAGTAACTAATTTTTTTAGATTGTATTACTAACAGTGAAAGATATGGAATACGAAAATATTATTTATAAAATATAGACAAATTTATATAATTAATATTAATGATATCTCAAAATATAAAAGTAATATTAATGAAATATATAAAATACATTAAACAAAAAAGTGTACGTCCTTATCAATTAGCCTCAATATATTCTAAAGTAGTTAAAACATAATATATATATATAAAATAAATAAATAAAAATAGAAATTCTAACTTTTAAACATTTATTAAATTATTTATTTTAATTTATAATTGTTGCAAAAAAAAAAAAAAAAAAAAATTAGGAGTTAATTTATTCTTCGACATATAATAAAATATATTTTCATGCGAATAATAATAAAAAACTGTTTCGATACTGTTTGTTTCGATTACTGATTATTATTTATTTTCTTTTTCTTTCAAAAAAAATATATATATATATATATATATATATATATATATTGATGAAATTCTGGCAAAAGCAGAATTTAGTTTAGGACGGAGAACTATTAGTGTTTTTTTTTTTTCACATTATAACATTGCTTTTAAATTATTCAGTTATATTTTCGATAAATTTTAGATTTCGATAAATGTCCAATCGAAAATGACACCGCAAAAATCCCAGATTGAGACTAATACTCCGCAGTCCTTACAGAAAAAAAAAAAAAAAAACGTAGTTTTTAGCTAAGCTTCTATATAAAGCATTGTAGTAAGCTTGTAGCTAAAACATACATTTTTTCTCTACCAAAAATGGATAAATAAAATATATAATTTAATCGCCACTTTTTTTTTTCAGAAACATTTGCTTTTTCAATGAGAATCCCGATTTGTAAATCTTTATTGTTTATTAATATACATAATTTTGCTTAATTTTTCTTTACTACCTGAAAATGAATTCCTTTGTTTTGCATTAAAAATATTTTACTTTTTTTACTTTCCAAACCCATTTTAATAGTCTTAGGCATCAGAAATTGAATCATCTAACAGAAACCTGTAATATTTTAGTTTCTGTCGCTTTTTATTTGTCTTAATAAATGTGCAGCTCGATTAAATGAATTATCATCTAAAAGGTGTAATTGTCGTATAAAAGTTACATTTTATACATAGGGCAGTGTTCTTTAAAAATAAACAATTCAATAAAAATATATCCATTAAATCTAAACTAATCTAAACTGTGAAAAAATGTCTACATTTTTTACTATTGAATAAACATTTAGGGCATTGCTATACCATATGCTCGTCATTCAAGACCCTTTTATTCACGCAATCCATTTACTTTGCACACTGAGAAAAAATTCTGTGACTGACATCTAGAAAATATATTGTGTCTCTAGTAAATATAGTTCCCTGTCATCCTTATAAATTCTAGTACATTTTTGCTAGCGAGTCCTAAAAACACATAGTCGAATTCTAGGTCGTTTTCTATATAAACCCGTCAGGACAGGCGTGGGGTGTTTTGGCACCCCATACCCGAAAATATTCATATGCTGTCTCTCCCTATAAGCAGAATTGGTCGGGTCCTTCAGTACCTGCCTTCAAGGTCATCCTCCGTGCAGAGCATATGAAAATGACGAATTCAGACTCTTTTTCATTATATAACAATCAGAAATTGAAGCTATATGTAAAAACTGTAAAAAAAAAAGTTTCTGATCCATGTACACACTAATTATTATGAAAATTAACATATCAGTATTCTTATACACAGTAATGTATCACTTTTATTATAATAAATATTGTAAAGAAAATAATTAAGTGCGCCACATGAGAAAAATTAAGGTTTTCGAACAAAGAGGAAAAAGGTGAGTGCTTTTAATTTATTTTTTTATTAATTTTTAAAGTTAACGATAATTGAACATTTCAGTTATTTGTTTTCGCGAGAAAGAGTGTAATTATCATGAATTTCATTAACAGATTGAATTCTAAAGATTTTTTTCGTATTTATGTTATTTAATATGTTTGGGGTGCGCTGGCACCCCATGCCCGTTCTCATGTTACAATTGATGGCGCCCGTCCTGCCGGTTTAACGTAGGGACAAAATTACTTAGAAATATCTGCAAAAAAATGCGAACTCAAGTGGCGAGTATTAGCAATTATAATCTTGGTTTATGATTCAGTTCCAGAAAATCAAACAAGTATCAAACAAGTCCTTTGTATTGCAAGTATTTCTTGCAATACAAAGGATTCGTAATCTCCGTAACATTCATAATATTGTTTCACTATCTAGAAAAGTATAGACTAGAAATTCTCGATCATTTCTTCTATCCAAATTTTTTGTTTGCCGTGTACATATAGTTCGTAAGTCTATATTTCTAGTTTAAGGTTTCAGAAAATGACAACTTATTCGTTATAGATGGAGGTTGTATATTGTTTTCTCAGTGCACAATTAAAAATTATAATCGGACTGTAAAATATGACGAATTATTTTATCTTACTATTCATTCTTAATTACACAGTCCTGCTATGAAATTTTTTTCATCGAGATGATGTGTTTTTCTGGTGTATTTTTGGATACCGATTAAGGAAAAGCTATTCAAAAATTTCCATCACGTACAGTTATTTTCTTTTTAAATTAATTTACTAACTCTAACTCTTATGCATTAAACTCAATTATTTTCTCACCGTGTACAGTTCTTGGGATTTATTTAATATTATAATTAAGATAAATATTTAAAAGCACGGAATATTACTATTCATTAGTAATCTAGATAAAGAGATGGAGAAATTTTGCATATTCAATTATTATTACTATTTTTTTTTAAAGAAAAAATATATCTAGTACGTTTTTTGTGATTTACTTACCAATATCCTTGCAATGACTAAATTATAATTACTCTATGACTTTTTATATTGAGATTTCTGCGGACTAAGTGAATGTAGCAAAACTACATGAACATGTGAAAATATTATTTTTCTGCACATGCAATTTTATAATCTAAATCTAAATCTAAACTTAAACCGTATTTATTATTAAAACATGTTACAAATTTAAACACGTAAAAATATGTAAATCATAAATACGTATTAATAATAATAATAATAATAACACATGCGAAATTGTATAAAAGATTCTCCCGAATAGTATTTATTATTATTATTATTGCTATATATATCGATATATATCTATATATATATCTATATATATCTATCTATCTATCTCTATCTCTATCTCTCTCTCTCTCTCTATATATATATATATATATATATATATTACTCTATGAATGTAAAATCTAAAAGTCTTAAAAAAGCTTTGTTAGAACTACGCATAAAAATATGTAACAATACTTGTGAAAAGCTTCCCATTTATCAAAATCAAAGGTAAATTTTAGGAATTTTATTTTTACCACAAGAAGATTTGAAAATTCTAGTATGATTTTTAAGGACATTGTATGTAACCTTTTAAAAAGTAGAAATACAAAAGCAATTTACAAAGTTGATTCATCAAGTAAGTATAAAAAAACTGCGATAAAGAGATATAAAAACTTTGTATTTTAAATTTCTACACGGATCTGTTACTCGACGGTCAATTTTTATACATTGGGTCACTAGTTAGACCGGACCATACTTCTTAAAGTATGACTCCAAATACTGAGAACATTAAATGCTGGAGCCAGGATTTGAAGCCAGCACATGGAAACTGGAGGCTTAGTGCATTGACCAATTAAGCACTAGCAGTGCTATGGCATTAATAAATATTTTCTATATGTTACATCCCATATAGAATTTTAAGAATTTTGAACTCTTTATTTATTTTTTTATAAATTTTTATTTACTCAGTGAGTCTGAAGTCTCGGGTATTTTTAGTAAAATCGACTATTTTAATCGCCATTTTTTTTTTTTTTTTTTTTTTTTTTTTTTTTTGTTAAAAGGTCTAAGTAGAAAAGTTATAAATTTTTTTCTAGTTGACAAAATCGAAGACAGTCTTTAAGAATCTTTAAGGATAGTCTTTGAGAAGCTATGAAAAATAATTCATTGGAAAACGAAACCGATCATTTTCGTAACTTTATGTGCTACATGGATTTTTAAAAAAATCGCCAAATCAGTCAGACAGTTATTACTATTAATTATTATTTTTATTTAAAATTGGAATTTTAGAAAACGATAAATTTTACTAGCAACACAAATGACGCTTACTCTTAGATTTCTCACTGTTAGATAATGTTACGTCCGTCTAATAGTGTACTTTGTTTAAAAAAAAATTGCATCAATAAAATTCTAGATATTTTTGAATTTGAAAACATATTGAAAATTCTTTTAACAAAACATTTATAATAAAGTTCTTTTGAAATTGATTTTTCTGAAATATCAGAAATATATATATATATATAATTCCAGTTATAATTTAACTTAAGGTAAATATCAGTATTTTTCAGATGAAAACAAAGCAAACAGCCCATTCATTTTTCCCTTTTATATATTTGAAGCATTTATTTATCATGAGATTAATTTCTTTTCTAAACAACTCAAAGTTCATAATACAAACATTAAGAATAGAAACTATCTTTAAAAAGCGACTTAAACAAACACACCAATCTTAAGAATTTTTAACTATTACAGCTATAATTTAAGGAAACCTAACGAAGTTTCATATTTGATCATGATATTATGTAAGAATTTGGTTTAATAAACTTCTTGCCTAATTTTCAAAAATCTATACATATAATACTATGCACTAAAGTATTTCCATATTCATAAAATTAATATTTATATATTTATTTTATTAAAAATGTTACAGTATTTGTTTTAAAGAAAGAACAAGTAAAATATTTTCTTTTTGATAGAATGAATGAACAATATTAAAAACTTAAAAAAAAAAAAAAAAAAAAAAAAAAAAATTCTCTGCAGTTATTTTGTTTTTAATTATCTACTTTCATAGTACTCAAATGAATAAATCAAATATACTTATAATATATTAAGTGCATTTATATGATTATTTTTAAACCACTCTTGTAGATTCTGTAAACTCCAAAATCAACTTGAGAGCCATATATCATTTTTATGATGCTCTTTGCATATCAAAGATTTCACAACATATTTTCATGTCCCCTGTTTATTTTCTATTTGTGAAAATTTAAATTTATTTTTATTGTTTTTGAATTAATAATTTCTCAAAGAAAGGAAACTTCGAATGTTACAATTATAATTGTGAAAAAGACGAATAAAAAATATTATTTTGAAAAACTCTACACTGAACAAACCATAAAAAAAAATAACAATTGTTATTAATTTGTTAAAAAAAATGTCTTCTACGAAATGTTATATGTATAACATTAAGAGTAACAAGATTACACTAAAATATTCAGATACATTAGGGACTATTACTGAAAGTTGCATTTCAATTTGTGTTAAGAGTTTTTACCGCTTTCCAATTATGTTTTAGTGTGATCATGAGTTCAATTAATTTATCTGTCTGTCTTTCTGTCTTTTTATCGTTTCATCTTGTGATCACGTAACTAAAGTATACTGAATATTAAACGCTGTAACTAGTATGTGCAGTTGGGAAGTGCTAATAATCTATGGGAACCTCATGATTGTTCGTTCTTTAATCACAATACATTAGCTTTCTAGCGGTAACACTGTGACGCAATAATTATTTTGCATAGAATTATCAGTTGGTTATAACAAAGTAACCATTCAGTTTATATTTAACATTTTATGTGATTAACTTCTTTAATATAAGCAAAGGATTTAGAAATAGAAATAGAAAATATATAAACATAAATGAAAACTATAACAATTTACCTTTTGACACTATTTCTTTGCTATAATAAATATGATGTTTGACTAAGAGAATTATGTTGTAATTGATAAAATTTACTTCAACGAGTTACCATTTATGCATTGGAGCGTTCTTTAAAAATAAATTACTCAATAAAAATTTATTCATTAGATTAATTCGTTCAAATTTCAAAATAATTTGCTTAAATAATAAAAAAATAATAATTAATTAATAAGTAAAGACTTCTTTTTCAGTAATTTTCTTCAGGTAATCGTTTTTACATATGTGATTAAAAGCTATGATCCTTCATACCATATGTTCGTCATACAGGAGCATAATCATTTTTCATTTCCCGCAATCCATTGAT
Organism: Salticus scenicus; assembly: GCA_963930645.1. NCBI lineage: Eukaryota > Metazoa > Arthropoda > Arachnida > Araneae > Salticidae > Salticus > Salticus scenicus. Next base: position 261,069,534 of record OZ005655.1, on the reverse strand, counting down.
GTTCGTTTCCATATTAGCTACAATCTATAATCAAACAGTTTTGCTCATGTAAATTGTGGTAAAAATTTTATCAACATTCACTATTATTATTATTATTATTTTACGAATTGAAAGTCTAGTTAACTTTATAATGTTTTTAGTGTACAATTTTTAAAAATTTAGTCCATGGCTATTTTTAATCAAATTTGAAATCAAATTATTTTACCTACACAAAAAAGAGTTTCACTAAATTTTATCCCAATTTTGTTTTTTATTTTTCTCAAATTAAATAACAAAAGGTGTATTTATTTAAATTATAGAGGAATTTTACGTATATTTTTAATTATCTTTATTCTTCACCCAGAATCTAAATATCCGCGCATGTCCTTCAAATGATTTTTTAATGCTTTATTCTAACTTAATATCTTATTTAGATTATCAATAAAAAACACTTAAATCTATATCACACGAATATAAAAATCAAATAAATACTAAGCTATGCCTTTCAGAAACTTTTAAATAAGTTAATTTCTAATTTATATGTTTAAACAGAGAATCAAATTTAGATATGTCTATCTTCGAGACACAATTCACTGATTACACATATTCGTCCTTCTTGTCTTGCTTCATGTCAGAAAAAATATAGATTAGATTACAGTGACAGGAACTCTTTTAAATTAAGATGGAAATATTCTTAGGGAGAAAGCGAAAAGATTCTAACTCCGCATGCTTCGGAAAAAGTGACTGACGAGGAAGCTTAAAGGTAATATACGTAAAACAGGTAAATAGGTAGCTTAAAAGTGAAAACTTCTTAAAGTGTTTCCGTCAGATAACAGTGATTCTTATTACGCGTGAGATTACCTATTACTTTACACCTGTGAAAAGTGCCGATTAAGCATTAATTTAAAAGATTGTGTATTGAAATTTTGGGAGAATAGAAGATTTAATTTTTCAGAAATAAAGTTGAAATACACATTTAATATTTCATAAAATATTAAAACACATTTTTATTTAAATTTTGCTAACAATTTGGTTACATTTTACAAATTATAGAATTAAAAATTAATAAAATAATTAACTCTCTATCGATATATTTCGTTAAATATTTTTTTTTTTCAAATTTATTTAAATCATGTTCTTATATCAACGTTTTAACATATTTTCTTTTATATATTTAGAAATATCAAATATGTTATGCTATTTCTTTTTTTCGTATAAAAAAGAAGTATTTATGAAAATACATAAGGAAGGCTTTACAATATGACTTTTAGTCTGTTATCATTTAAGCTTTTGAACTAACTGAATGACTTACAGTCAAACGGACAGATTAGAGACATTGAAAAATATATATTAAAAGTACATCTATGACAAAAAAAAAATATATATATATATTAATTTATTACAAAACTTAGAAATAATGTAACAATTATGCCCAGCTTCGTCTTGTATGGAGAAGATCGAAGAAACATGCAATATTAAGCATGTTGCATTATGCTTCTAGGAAGAAAATAGGATATAATCTGGGCCAAATGCAAATAGAAAAAAATTATGCAGCCTATTAAAAAAAATTAACGTGAATACTGTATTTAATAATACTACACATCAAAACTTTTAGAGCGTTTAAAATTAAAAATATTAATAAACTATAAATATTAATTTTTAATTTAGAAGCTACAATACATATTCTTAAACTAACCTTATTAAGTAAAAAATATAATGTTAAATAAAAATTAATTTAAAAGCCCTGAATTTATATATGAAAATTTTAAACTTAATTTAAATCAGAAATAGGATTTAACAAGATAAAATTAAAATTAATATTTAATAAAATTAAAATTGATTAAAAAATCTTCATTATCGATCGAAAATTGTGTGTCCATTTCATAGAATAGCATGATTTCATCTATTTATATTAAGTGCAATGGTGCGTGCCATAAATTTCAATTGTTTTAACGAGCTACACAGGAAATTAATTTACCAACTGGAGCACTTATTCACTAAACTCAGTTCTTCCCCTTATACAGTGCATGATAATTATTTAAGATTAACATTAAGCCAAATAATTAAAAGGGAAAATTAATGAGTATCCGTTAATAATTTGGATGAAGGAATTTAAAAAGTCTTTATATTCAGTTATAATAACTAAATGTTTTGAAAGAAAAAGGTAGTGTGTCTCTTTTAGTGTGAATTTCGCTTAATAATTTGCCAATATCAACGCAAATAAACCCTTTGATGTGTTATATCCCAATTTTCACGCGCTAAATAAATATAGCAAATTTAAATGATTAAATTAAAATATGATTTCTGTGCACATCTGTATCTATATTTTAACAATATATGTAATAAAAATACATACTTAAACATCGAAAAATATGTACATTTCAAATGCGCGGTAAGAAAAAAATATTCAACAATTTACATGATTTCGTTCATAGTTTTTTTTTTTTTTTTAAGGAAATATCGGAAATTTAGGAAACGAATAGTTTCGTAGGTACAGTCGGAAAAAAAAAAAAAAAAAAGCCCCCTCCCTCTACCTAATTTCGCCATAAATTATCGTAGAATCATGCGGCTAGTACCGATCGATCTGTAATAACGTCTAGATTTTAATGGTGTAGTTAGATGTTGCTTAAGGGGTCATCTACATATTAGCACAGGCATAAACTTCATTTTTTTTCAATGACGACCCCTATTTTTGACCTCATATTCAGATTTCTGAGATCAAGGCGGTTAGGAAAACATACCTATTTTTATACTTTAAACCAATTCTAAATAGAGTTATACGTGAAAATGTATTAGGGGTCTGTCTATACATTTAGAAAAATAAATCGTGATCCACCTCCCAATATACATTATTTATTAAGTTTCGCACCGGAAAAAAAGTTCAGAAATGTTAATTATAGAATAAAAAACGATTCTAATTCGCAGAACTTTCTGTGTTGGTTTATGAATTAAAAGATTTTTATTGGTTTCTATTTATTAAACATCGAATAGTTAAATACATCACTTCATACGAAGAAAATAAAATAGCTTGAATCATATGAATCCTACCATGTTGAATTACAAAAATCTAGATACCAATGTAAAAGAATAATAGTAATAATGATAATAATATTAATAGCGGTTAAAAAAAAAAAAAAAAAAAAAAAAAGTCTTTAATAATTAAGAAAAAGAATTATCTTCTTCTTGTTGGGTATATTTTTTCTTTTATACAGTAAGCCCCGCATGAAAGTGTTACTATAAAATTTTACATTTAATTTTAAGCGTACAAACCAACAATACATAATATACAAAAATATAGATAACAAGATTTAAACTAAAATCTGAGAAATTATATTTAACATTTTCGCGACCGCTGACGTAGTTTCACGTCATTTGGGAATCTGTAACTCCTCCAGTGGGCGTTTCATTCACAATTTGTGTGTTACGATATTTCTTAGGAATATTCCTTATATTCATATTTATATAAACAAAATAGTATGGATACAAATACTTTCACTAGAAAGAGTATAATTATTATGTATATTCAGATGAAAATAAATATGGATATAGAAAAAACGGTTTCTTATTGCCTAGAACGAATATTCCCCGTTCTGCAGTCGTCTACTGTACTTGAATTCTTAATATTAAATGTGTAAAATCTATATCTTTAAAAGTAATAAGACATATTACTTTGTTTTAATTCTTTTTTCATGATAAATGTGACGCCAGTTTTACACCGTGATTAGAATAATCGGAAATAAATAATATTGCGCGTTGTTTCAATAATAGATTTTAAAAACTTAAAAAAAAAAAAAAAAAAAAAAAAAAAACAGTTTTCCACTACATTATATAGTATTAAAAAACATTTAATAAAAATTTTATATTTTATTATGTTACCTTATACAATGTAATTTAAATAGCATAAACGGTAGAGTAAACGAATGCGAAAATGTCACAACAAGATTAAAACAGAAAATTTGTTTTAAAAAATCTGATAAAATTAATAAATATTAATTATATTAATTTAAAAAAAGGAAAAAAAGTATTGTTCACTGTGTATTGCTCTGTCAAATAATAATCCTCGTCTTACCGCGGTTTCTAAATCATGATATTTAACTTGAGGTGCATGAATCCTAGAATATGCAAGTTAAAAGCAAAAGGCAAAAGGGATAAAATAGAATTTTAGCAGTGAGAAACTAGGAAAAGTTATGCAATATTTAAGAACAAAGACTTAACATTTCAGAATCGAGTGTACTCCTCTTTGCAACGGAAACCACGCCTTTACACAATTTTTCTAAAACTTCACGTTATAAAACAAAATTATTTTACATACTTCCAATTAAAACATTTAAATTTTGTCTTCAGCATTCGATGTAGTAAATGCCATTGACATTTATGCATACCAGCGTCACATACAGAGGTATATACGAATACGCAAACTAGTTTTTTAAATATTTTTCCGCAATATCGAGGCGGGGTTTCATTTCTTTGGAATTCTTTCACAATCTCTCGCTTGCATTGCGATAATTTTATAACAAAAAATAATCCAATTTGTATGATAAACATCGAAATGTTGCTTAGAAAACAATTAGAATAACATTAAGGTAAATTAAAATAGCTTTTCGTCAAAATATATACAGATATTTAGTCACAGAGGATGCAAATTATTGTAAGGGACGGCTCCCTAACACTATTAAAAATGGAATTATCACTGTAACTAAAAAAATAATGTTAAGAACGAGCTGTAAATTTGGAAACCCATGTTTTTGATGATGCCCGTTCTATTCATGCAAAAACTAACATAGGTAATAATTCATAGTTTTTTCAAATATGAAATTATTAAAAAGTTTCATAATTCAAAAAATGTTTTTTTTTTATCAAAAATATGCATGGAATATGTTTGGGTCACTTCATTCTATCATATAAAAAAAACAGAATTTGAATATCATAATTATTTTGGAAGATATGAATTAATGTTGGTCGCATTCATTTAACATTAGCACCCTCATATTTTGACAGCATATAACTCTGTGAAAAATTGAGCAAAATATATAAACTATACCATTTTCCGCGATGATTTGATGCAAAGAAATCAAATAAATTATAAAAAATGGGGGTTACCTTTGAAAAAAATGAAGTTGATGTCAGTTTTAATATGTAGACGACCCCTTAAGCAAAATATAACTGTACCATTATAAACTGGACGTCGTTACAAATCGATTGGTACAAACCACATGATTCTACGACAAATTATGGCGAAATTAGATGGGGGTGGGGGGCATTTTTTTTCTTTTTTCCGACTGTACATTAGATAACTCTTACTCTTAGATGACGTTACGATAGTTTTCTAGAATAAATTTATTTCGATAGCAATTTACTTTTATGAAATTATCGATTTTTTTTTTTTTTTTTTTTTTTTTTTTATGAAATTGAAACTTATTACAAATTCTTGCAAGTAAATGTTCAGAAAAATATGTTTTAAATTTGATTTTCAAAAAAATATTATAAAAAATAAAAGTTTTATTAATAATTTCATTTAAAGGAAATCATTATTTTCGAGATGGAAACAAAGAAAATAAAACATTTGTTTATTTTTATTTTTAGTTCCCCATCATACTATAGGTATGGGGAACTTAGGTAATCGTGAAAAATTTCGACCTCGGTTTTTTGACTTTTTTATACGTTTTCAGGTGTGAGGAATCCGAAAATGACAAAATTTGTATGGTGTCTGTCTGTAGGGTGTCTGTTAGTGTGGTAGTCCTTTAGTGTGTTAGTCCGTTAGTGTGTCAGTCCGTTTGTGTGTTAGTCCGTTTGTGTGTTAGTCTGTTAACACGATATCTCACGAACAAATATTCGCAGAGAGGTCAGAACAGTTTTAAAATATTACTTTCGATACTGGCAAGAACCCTATTTATTTGGAAAATTCGAATTAAAAACTTCGTAAGTTATTAGAAATTTACGATTTTTTTTTAACATGCGAGAATAGGACAAAAATTCACTTAAACGTACATTAAATGGAAACGTTTTACTGTAAAAATGTCAGACCAGTTTTAAAATATCAGTTTTGATGCCGTAATGAACATCAGTAACTATAAATAGGCTACTTTGAAAATTTCGCAAGTTGTTGGAAATTTACGAATTCCTTAACATGGCAGTATAGGGCAAAATTTCACATAAACGTCAATTTTGAGCGATATTTTCATGGTAAAGATGTCAGACTACTTTTAAAATATTATTTAGGATACTGGCATGAATGTCATAGACTATGATTTTTCGAATTAAAAAAATTCTTAAGTTATTTGGAATTTACGATTTACCTAACATGTCAGAATAAGGCAAAATTGAGCATAAACTTCCATTTTGAGAATCATAAATACATTAGACAACTTCAAAATTACATTTATGATATTTGTTTGAACATGTTTGAATACAAATATTCTAATAGCAAAATTTCGTAAATTATTCGTAATTTACGTTTTTATCAACATAGCGAAATTGTAAATTTTTCATATAAATATGAATTTCGAGGATTATTGCATTGGAAACAGTAGCATGAAAACTAAACAACGGAATCGACCCTGATAAAATAAATTAATAGGTTAGAATAAGATAAATGTATCGAAGTGAACGGTGGATAGCCCATTAGGCGGGGATTTCATTCTGTCACTGTATCAAGCTTTGGTCAAATTCATTTCTTTTAACATGATTATAATATGTCTCGTACTAGAAATTTATGAGAACATATATATGATGGGGAACTGAGCAGAGTCCACATATGCCAACTAGTTTTGTTTGAAAATCTTATGCCTAATTTAAACTCGGTTCATTTGTGATGAGATTAATCTTATTTAGAACTATTTCAAAGTACATACCACAAAAGTTAATAACCTATCCTTAAAAATAAACTTTAACAAACATCCTAATAGTAAAATGTTTTAACTATTTTATCTGTATTTTTGAGAAATCTAACGAGACTTTAAATCTAATGAAATATTGAAATATTTTGGTTTAATATTTTTTTTAATCTAATTTTCAAGTAAATATGTATTTGATTAAAAAAAATAAGTAAATAAATAAATGAATAAATAAATAAGATATTTGTTTTAAAAGATGAATTTGTAAAAGATTCTCTTTTCAATACAACAATAAACAATATTAAAATTTTATAAAACAAACAAACAAACAAAATGAACTTTCTCTGCAATTATTTTTTTTATACTATCTACTTTTACCTAAAAAAATGAATAAATCAAACATACTTAGTTTATACTGAGTTATCTTTTTTACTATCTACTTTTATCTAGAAAATGAATAAATCAAACATACTAAGTTTATACTGAATGGATTTACATGATTATTTCCATGCCAGCTTTGTAGAATCTGTAAACTCCAAGATCAACTCTTAAACCAATATATCATTTCAGGAAAACCTTTGCATATCAAAGATTTCTCAACATATTTGCATTTACCCTGTTTGTTTTCTGTTTATGAAAATTTAAGTTTATTTTTGTCGCTTTCAAATTTCAAATTATTTAATGAAATGCAACAAAGAAACGAAACGTCAAATGCTACAATTTTACTTGAGAAAAGGACGAATAAGAAACATTATTTTTATTTTTTGTTAGATTTGGTGAAACAAATCAAATTAGGCTAATAAACAATGAAAAGAAACACAATTTATTTTCCATATGCGTATTCATAAGGAATAGATGAAAAGTCAGATGTTTGAGGATTAGAGAACTCTGTAAAACTCAATGTTTACTTTATATTTACTTCCTTGGTGAGTTACATTTTATTTAATAAATTTAAATGAAATACATCGAAAGAAAAGTGTATTTTTTAGTATTTGAATGTAGAATGTTGATTTGTTTGTGCATACGTATTGGTACTTCATTTGAATAAAAGATGAATATTTTGTCTATGTATTCATTTAACTAAGTAGTGCAAAACAATTCGATATTTTTTTAGAGAGAATCACTTTAAATTTGAAAGAAAATATCAATTTTATACCTATAAATTACGGGACATTGAATTCTAACTAGACCATCTCCTAACAACTTCTTTAGGCATTTTTTTTCCTGATAACAAAATTAATTTTACCTCCTTTTAGTAAGAATTTCTTACAAAGCAAATATTAAGGTAGACCTTAAACCTTTTTTTTTTTTTTTTTTTTTTCAATTTGATTCTTGAAAACAAATATCATATCAGTCTAAAATTATATTTTTCTTTTTATGAAAACCCAATTATTTCACATTTAAGTTTGATATAGCTTTATTGGAATTCAGTGATCAAATAAATTGTTTAATTCATATATGGAATGATTTATTTTATTTGGTACGTTTTGATATATCATGTAAAAAATTTTTACTACGTTCCGTTTCAGAAAAAGAAATTAGTTGTCTTTACTGAATCGGATGGATTTATTTTGGAAATGAAAGTTTTAATTTACAACGCGATTTATTTCAGATATACAACGGAACTAACCTTTTTGGTTGTGAAAGATATCGTTTGTGAAACCTTTTATTTCCAAAAAGTTTAGTTTTGTCTATATGAAACGAGATGTGTTGTAAATTAAAACTGAAACGAATCAAGCAGTTTGAGAAAAGACAACTAGTTACCTTTGAAAACAGAACGTGATACATAATATATATATATATATATATATATATATATATATATATATATATATATATATATATATATATATATATATATATATATATACATATATACAGGGTTAGCAAGAAATAAGTTGCCCACTTCAGAGGGCTCTAGAATCCGTCCTATTGGCCCAAATGACATAAAAATTTAAGTACAGCTAATTCAAATGTTGCGCTTGACATATATTAAATAAAAAAATAGTACAAAATTCCGCTGGTAGGTGGCGTTGTAATACATATAGCCATATTTAATATGCTTTAAAAATATGCGTGAAAAATAAAGTAACATTAATAAACCTGCTCAATATGATATCCTTCATGTTCAACAATGGGCTGTAATCGCATAATCATATTTTCCAACAGCTGACCGGAGTAATTCTGCCCGAATATCTAAAACATGGCGCCGAATGCTGTCCTTCAGATCAGGCAGAGTTAATGGCCTTTGACGGTAGATATTGTCCTTTATCCAAAGAATAATGTTAACAGGCATGCGCTGAAACACAAATGCTGTTTCTGATTTTGAATATATGCAAATAAGTATCACTTTTGTTATGGCGCCATCTATCGGAAAAATTTTGTATTAATTTTTTTTATTTAATAAATGTCAAGCGCATCATTTGAATTATCTGTAGTTAAAATTTTACTTCATTTGGACCAATAGGACGGATTCTAGAGCCCTCTGAAGTGGATAACTTATTTCTTGCTAACTCTGTATATGTGTGTGTGTATTATAGTGTAAGGATAAATTTCTGAAAATGAAACAAACGATTAAAACAAATTAATTTCTTAATTTCTTTATTTTTTACGCGTAGAAAGATCTGTTATTAATAAATAGTTATTTGATTATTGATTCTTACCTATAATAGTTAAAGGAATTTAACAAAATAGTTTTAATCCAGGGTGAAAACTTTAATTACAATTACCTCACAATTCTTTTAAGCAATTAACTTGCATAATTTCAAAATATCTTAATCCAAAACACAGAATAAACAATATCTATTATTGTTTAATTGAGTTTTATCGTGCTTTTGATAATTTATGCTCACCCTAAACCAAGTATCGTTAAATGAACTCAAAGCAATAAATGATTGTTGTAATTAAAATTTATATAATTTTGTAGATTTTGTAGATTAAGTCTTTTGTAGATTACAGCGTGGTTTTTCTTGTAATTTGTTTCTATAGATCACATCCATGTTTTATGTTGTTCGATCGATTAAAAAAAAAAAAAAAAAAAAAAAAAAACCTTAGACGCAATTGTAGAACAAAACATTATGGATAATAAACATACCGACGATATTCTTAAAGAGCGTCAAAGTGAAAGAATAATAATAATAATATTAACAATGTTATTATGGCATTTATCTGCCACTTGACAAATTGATGCAACAGACCCTGTAGGAATAGTAAGAACCATCATTTTAAAGCTGTAGTATTAATTAAAAAATAAATAAAAAAATAGGAAATATTAGATATCGATAAGGATAAGATTGAACAAGTACTACCATATAAATGTATAACTGGTATCTACTGCTAAAAAACCAAAAGCCAATGTTACTGAGAGTAATAGCTGTTAAAAAGAGAAATTTATGATTACCATCCAGGTAGAGTCAATGAAGCAAAGAGATAAGAATAAATAAATTAGTAAATAAATAATAAAATGAGAAATAAGCGTAAATAAGGCTGGTCTCTACGCATGTTGATCTTTTTAAAGTATTCTTTCGATTTCCGAACACTATGTAATTCCCAACAAGTCGGACGTTAGAAACTAACTATTTATTCAGCACCAAAGAGGTTCTACAAAGAATAATTTAAATAATAAATTTTGTAAGAAATAATTTATATATTACAAACTGAATTATTATTATTATTATTATCATTATTATTATTTGCTATGAAAACTTCATAACTTCTTGATGTAATGTGTATTGCTTAAATTTAATAGAATATTCTTATTTATTTATTTTTAAATTCGAAATACATTTATTTTCTACAATAAAATGATTTTAGAACTCGAATGGTATGCGCTATAAAATATCCGAGTACAGTCGGTTACAAAAGTGTCCGAACACTAGCAAAAATTCCTATGTAAAAAAAGTACACTTCATACGGTTTTGTTATATAAATCCTTATCGAATCATGTTCTTATAATGACTAAAAACAGGATTCGACAAGCACTTATTTAACAAAACCATATGAAGTGTACTTTTTTTTACATAGGAATTTTTGCTAATGTTAGGACAATTGTGTTACCGACTGCATATCATATACAACAGTAATACAACATTGATTGTTTCATCAACGTTTCTTGCAGAAAGGTTCTTTTTATGAAAGTTTCTTTCGTTTCTTTCATTTTTTTTTAGCTTTTAAAATATTCAAAGCATAATATATATGAAAAATTGCGTTTATTTTGGATATTCTAATGAGTTCTTTTAGTATAGGATTTTTAACTTTGCATATATAAAGATATGTTATGCACAAAATTTTGTCTCCGGAGAAAATATTTCATCATATTTTAAATATTAATCATTAAAAAAAAAGAAAACTGGAATTAAACTGTTATCCCTATTTTTTTTTTAATTGAAATTATTCTGTTATCATGAATTTTGGAAATCCCCATGAAAAATAATAAGAAAAATTTATTTTGAAAAAAATTAAGTAATTTATTTATTTTATCAATTATGATTATCAATTATGATCGACATTAATTATAAACTGTGATCCGTTATGATCAATTATTACCAATCTATCAATTATATTATCAATTATGATCTAATCTAAAACAACTGTGAGGTTGAGACGTTAGAACGTCACCACAGTTGTTTCAATTAAGCTGGATCCAGCAAAGTAGGAAGTGGGGGCGGTTAAAATCACTCCGTCGCCAGTGGCTCGGTGACGGTTGAGGTCGAGCTAGTTTTGTGTCGGCAGGGTGCTGCATTAAAAGACTTAGATTTTGAATATTAGTTAAATTAGAAGTGACTTTTAAAAGTACGGATTGAAATGTAGTGAAAGGAGGGTGTAGGAAGAAGTATAAAAATAGTGGATGTTGGAGGATCGATAGTGGATGTTGGAGGATCGTATAGTGGATGTTGGAGGATCGATAGTGGATGTTGGAGGATCTTATAGCGAATGTGATGATTCTTATTTTGGTGAAGATCGAAAGTAGCGTAGAGGAGATTTAGTTGTGTGAAGCTAGTAGCGTTGAGTGTTGGTGAGTGTCTACTAGTTTTCGGAAGTTCAAGCTGGGAGAGAAGAGAATCCTCTGTCCCATAGAGAAGCCGTAGTATTGGAGTAAGAGTGCGACCGTCTCTACACTTTCGACTATCTGCTGTGGTGAGATATTTAAGATTATCTACTTAAATTGTTGATTCATATATTTTGATTAAGTAAAACGCTGGCTGAGCTATATAAATTTACCAGGCCGCCCTCCCATTAATCTGCTCAAATAAACTTTAGTTATTGTTATTTAAAGTCTTGTGTTCTCTTAGTAATCTAAGTATTTAAGTTAAGATGGAGTTTGCAGGAGCGCAAACTCCACAGTGGCGCCCAACTCAGTTCGACATCCCCCCCACTCGAGTTTATTTTACTGGCTCAGACAATGTACTTAAATTTTTTGAAGATCTTGAAGAGTATTTTGATATATGTAAAATTGACGAGGATGATAAATTTAATTTATTAAAATACTCCTTAAAAGGAGATGCTAAAATCTGGTATGACACCATTGCCTCTAGAGCTCTAGGCCAAAATCCTACGTATGAGGATTTGAAGCTCAAAATTAAAAATTCATTCTCTTCTATTGTGGATAAAACTAAACTCCGTCAAGAACTTTATACGGCAAAGATGTTGTTTTATGACAAACCCACCACATTTTTATTACGTAAGTTCGACATTATAAAGCAGCTGGATTTAGTTTTATCTTTTGCCGCTGCAATGGAAATCATAACCCCTCTTTTGACTATTCTTATTCAAGATTACCTTGATCTGAAACCTGTCACCTCTTACGACAGTCTGTTTCAAACTTTAGCAAAATACCAAGAACGACACCCTCCAAGGGCGGAAAAAACCTTTAATCGCCAACGGGGTAATGGAAATATGCAAAATTCTAGGCGTGAAAATTTCACCCCCCCTCAAAATTTCAATCGCTATCAACAAGAACGTCAATCGCCGCAGCCAAGGCGTAATAACTTTCAAAATTCTCGGAACGATCGTTCTAATCAAAATCAGTCTCAAAACTTTTCTAGAGCTGATAGAAATAACAGAAATTTTCGTAACTCTCGTAATAACCAGAGTCGTCAGTTAAACGAGTAAGTGGCTCTTGGGAGGAGGGTCAACAGCCACTGAATAACTCAACCACCTCCACATGTTTAGACACTATTTGTATCAGTCCGGTGGACCTTCCTAATTTAAATGCAATAATTCATGATATTTTCATACCTACTTATTGGGACACTGGTGCTGAACGCTCCTTTCTAGCATATGAAACTTATAACAAGTATTTTGACTTTAAACCTTTAAAGCGGACAAATTTAAATATTACAACGGCTCAAGGCAAGTCCTGTGTTAATAGAGGCGAAGTCAGCCTGAATGTTAAAATTTATAATTTAAGTGTTAATTGGCCTTTTTATGTCATCGACAATCTTCAGCATCCCTGCATTATAGGGTTAGATTTTATGAAAGCAAATAATGTTGAAATTAATTTTGCCAATAAATCTTTACATATTGATGATTCTAAGTCAAATTCTAAACCTGTCGAGCCGACAGAGTTAATTGTTAATTTAGAGGAAAGTGCCCTCACTCATATTGAAAAAATTGATTTTGTTAATTTTCTTTATCAGTTTAAACAGTTATTTTCTGATACACCTGGCTTAACCCATGTTGTTTGCCATGAAATTGACACTGGAACTAATAAACCAGTCTTTAGTAAGCCTCATTGTTATGATCAAGCCAAACAAGATATTATAAATTGGCATATTGAGAAAATGTTGCAAAATGATATTATTATGCCTGTAACTTCTCCTTACGCATCTCCTGTTGTTTTATGTCGTAAGAAAAATGGTAAAACTGTTACTGACCCTGAGGCATGGAGATTTGCAATCGATTATCGTAGGCTAAATTCTATTACACAATATCCTCAGTATCCCTTGCCTATAATTGATGATTTGTTAGCACATATAACAACGACAAATTTTATGTCTACTCTCGATCTGACATCGGGTTATTTTCAAATCGCAATGAAACCCGCTGATATATCAAAAACAGCGTTTATAACTAAAAATGGCACGTTTGGTTTTAAACGAATGCCTTTCGGATGTTCAGGGGCTGTGGCGACATTCCAAAAAGCCATGGAAACTATTCTTAAACCTGTTTTGAATAAATTTGTACATGTTTATCTCGATGATATAATAATCACGTCCTCATCTTACAATGAACATTTAGATCATTTAAAAACTGTTTTTACTCTACTGCAAAATGCAGGATTAACTTTAAATTTCTCTAAGTGCCATTTTTCACGACAGGAAATTAAGTACCTAGGCGTCAAAATAACGCCTGCTGGTATTTCTGTAGATAATGAAAAAGTTCAGCCAGTTTTAAACATGCCCCCTCCTACAACTTCTAAACAAGTTTCGAGATTTCTAGGCATGTGTGCTTGGTATGGGAAATTTATACCTAATTTTGCTCACATATGCGAGCCCCTCTTTAAACTCAAAAGGAAAAGAGTTAAATTTCACTGGTCAAATGAAGCACAAGAAGCATTTGATAAGTTAAAAACTATACTTAGCGCTCCTCCTGTACTAGCTCATCCTAATTATAATATTAAATTTCAAGTAGCTACTGATGCTTCTTCGTACAGCATTGGTGCCGTTTTAAGCCAAGAAGGCCGCCCAATAGCATATGCGTCCCGTACGCTTAACACTGCAGAAAGAAATTATCCAGTAACTGAACGTGAATGTTTACCAGTGTTTTGGGGACTGCAAAAATTTCGTTTATATTTTACGCAACTTCCAGTAACAGTTGTTACGGATCATGCGGCATTAACTCGGTTAACAACTGGAAAGAATCTCTCCCCTCACATGATTCGATGGACTCTTAAGTTATCTAACTTTAATATAAACATCGAACACCGACCTGGTTCTGACAATATCGTAGCTGACGTTCTTTCACGTACTACTCAAACTCAAGAAAATAAGATTGAATCTAATCTTACAATTCAATCCCTTGCTTTAAATGAAAAGAATGATCAGTTAAATTCTACTGTTAAAGCCTCATATATTTATCATTCGCATTTAAAGGCTGAACCGGTTCAATCCGAAGTATTAGCAAACGTGACTGAAACTTGTGTAAAGGAAATTGAAAGTGAACCAGTAAACCAAAGTGCGTCTACAAATCTAGTCACTACTTTAAACGATAAATTTGTATCTGATCAGGAAAAAGTAGCTTTAGCGCTCATGCCAGCATCTGTGTTAAATTCGAGAGATCAATTAATCCAAGAACAAAAAAATGATCCCGAATTTGGATTAATCTATAAGTATTTAGAAGATCCTGAGTCAGTTTCATTAATTGAATCAGCCATTGCCTTAAACTGGTCCCAATCTTTTTCTTTAATCGATGGCTTGCTTTTTTATTCAAAATTATTATCATCTTATGGCGAATTACGAGTTGTAATTCCCCAATCTCTTCGTCAAGCCATCCTGTTTGAGTTTCATGACTCTCCAATTTCGGGGCACTTTGGCATTAGGAAAACTTATACAAAGCTCAAAGATGCCTGTTACTTTCCTAAAATGAGGAAGTTTGTTAATGAATATGTTTCGAGTTGTCGCTTGTGCCAGCAATATAATTATAAAAATGTAAAGCCGGCCGGTAAATTAATTCCTATTAAAGTTGATTTTCCAAATCAAATTCTTGGACTCGACTTAATCGGTCCTTACCCCCTCTCTAAACCAAATAGATTTCGTTATGTGTTAGTTATGGTGGATTATTTTAGTAAATGGGTTGAATTTGTGCCTTTACGTAAAGCTTCGGCACAAGCAGTGGCCACTGCCTTCTTTAATAATTATATTTCTCGTTATGGCGCCCCCCTTCAAATTGTAACGGACCATGGTCCTCAATTTATAAGTAATGTTTTTAAGGCACTTTGCGATACACTCGAAATTAAACATGTCTTCACGGTTCCATATCGGCCGCAAGCTAATCAGGCCGAACGTGTTAATAGAACTTTAATAAACATGATTTCGACGTTCATTGGTCAAAATCATGAAAATTGGGATCAGTTTCTCTATCATTTTGGCTATGCAATTCGTACAGCGGTAAGTGATGCAACAGGAAAAACTCCCGCTGAATTGTTTTTGGGCAGAAAGATTCTGACCCCCTTTCAAAAACTGGTATTAGTACAGTCGGTAACAAAAGTGTCCGAACACTAGCAAAAATTCCTATGTAAAAAAAGTACACTTCAGACGGTTTTGTTAAATAAATCCTTATCGAATCATGGTCTTACACTGACTAAGAATAGGATTCGACAAGGATTTATTTAACAAAACCGTCTGAAGTGCACTTTTTTGGCATAGGAATTTTTGCTAGTGTTCGGACACTTTTGTTACCGACTGTACAGCAAAACGCATCTCAATTTATTACGCGAAATATTGAAGAATTGCTACCAGAAGTTCAGAGAAATTTGAGAAAAGCTCAAGAGCAGCAGGCTGTATATTATAACTTAAAACGTAGAATTTTAGAAGTAAAAGTGGGAGATAAAATACTCCTAGAATCACATTTTCTTAGCTCTAAAAAAGATTCTAAAGTAGCAAAATTTGGGCCAAAATTCATTGGGCCTTTCTCTGTTTTAAAGGTAGAACATAATAATCTGACAATCGATTTTAACGGCACCCCAACTACAATAAATGTTGACCAAATACGCATTTTTAAAGAGCGCACTCAATCATATACTGAAACTCTTGATAGTGATAGCGTGCCGGGTTCAAACCCACCTGACGAACAGTCCGTCCTTACGCCTAACCTCACTCCCCAGCCTAGTGCTCCTGATTCTTGTACAGCTGATGAACTACCTACTCCTACAACACCCGAACAATCTGTTCAGGGCACTTCCGCTGACCAATCTAATGTTAGCAGGCCCGTCGTACAAAAGCGAGCTCGTAGTGGGTCATCAAACCATTCTAATGTGAAATTTCCTAGGCAAACTGGTCGCAAACGCGACTATTCTTTGACTAATGGCTCTTTTATACCACAGATTAAAAAGAAAAATGCTTGGAACAAGGGTTTAAAACGCCCACAAGTCCCCTCCTCAAAGTCCTCTGGAACACATCGCCCACAGAAGGTACTAGCAGTTCCAGATTCAGTGCACACCGACTCCTTCCGACCTAGGAGAAAGGCAAGGGTTCGAAAAAGACCTCCACCCTCTTCATCAGCTAGCGGACGGCACATGGAGAAATTCCTAGCAGCTCCTGACTCGATCGGCAAAGACGAGTTCTCTTCACACCACCGATTCAATACCCGGCGTCAAGCCAGACTCCGACAACAGGCTCAGCCATATGAATCACCTGCCGAACAAGCCTTTTTACAAGCCTTTTGGGATAGCCCTAGACCCCGGTCTGAAAGCCTGCAACCCTGTGGCCTAGCTGACGAGCACATCCACCAAGACCTCTAACCTTGCTGAAGTTACAGCTGCAAATTCACATCAGGTGATACCGTTCTCTATTTTTTTTTTCTATTACAAGTGCATTTCTGTCAGAGCTGTACAAAATGTTCGACGTACCTTGAAGCCTTTTTGGGACTTTATATTTTAAGAACTCTTACGAAAGTTATTGACTTTCCCAAACTAAAAATACAAAATTTAATTTAGCCATGAACTTTCAAATCAAAATTAATGTTCTGCTTCAATGTCAACATTTTTGTTCTCTCTTAAATATCTATTTTATGTATGTATTAAGTCTTTTACCTTGTAGCCATCTCCTGCAGAAAGCTGGTAATATAAACTGTTTTTTTGGCTCCTTTGTAAATCCCCCCCCCCTTTTTCTTTTATCTTTCTATAAATGATGTATTTATAAACTGCATATTTGTATTTGTAAAACTTTTGAATATTTGTCTCAAAGTTTATCTGTATGTACTTTTAGAGGGGGTAAAATGTTTTTTTTTAGCTATAAGCATAAAAGTCGTGTTTAACTATATAACATTAAAAAGACTAACTGCTCAGTTTTTTCCGCTTATGCTTTAGCTAAGGAGGGAGAAATATTTCTGTATGTAACCTATCTATTATGTTAATAGAGACGAACATGTCTCAGTTTCTTCCAGAGATGAATTCTAACTATTTTTTTTACTATGCATACTGTAAAAGTTTTTCCCATTTCAGACACACACTGATGGACTATTCCTCTTAATCTGATGTTAAAAGTATTTTATCTGAAATGAAAGATCTCTTAATTTGATGTCAAAAAGTTCTTTTTTCTGGATGTGGACAGCCTGCCCATTCCGACGTCTGCTTTAGTATGAAGAAAGTTCATCCTATTCTTCGTTTAGTCATCTCCCTTGCAGACGTAACGCTCCAGATACCAGTCCAGCCACTACACTTCTACTAATAAAGATTTTCTCATGTTTTTCTTTAAAAAGAACTATTATTCTTGTGATTATAACAAACTTTAAATGTCGCATTTGTCCCAAGCGACTTACTATGTAAAGACACGCAACATCAAGTTTGAATTTAATATATTGCCTTCCTGGCCTAACAGGGAGACGTGTGTAAATCCTACTGTAAGCCTGGTTTTAGCTCAGCCAGAGTCCCGGAGTTCTCGGGGTAAACGTACGCCTTTTATTTAAAATTTTAAATTAATTTTTTTTGCGTCCCCGAGTTTTCGCTCAGGGATTTAACAAAATTTTAAGTTTTTCTCACCCGGTTAAAATTTAAGTGACGGCTGCACTCACGCTTCAGAGATTTGCGATAGCTAGATATGGAATGCAGTTATTTAAATTTACTCTATCAAATCCGTTGGAGATTTTCCCGACTAATTTTTTTTCTTGGAGGGGGACTGTGAGGTTGAGAAGTTAGAACGTCACCACAGTTGTTTCAATTAAGCTGGATCCAGCAAAGTAGGAAGTGGGGACGGTTTAAATCACTCCGTCGCCAGTGGCTCGGTGACGGTTGAGGTCGAGCTAGTTTTGTGTCGGCAGGGTGCTGCATTAAAAGACTTAGATTTTGAATAGTAGTTAAATTAGAAGTGACTTTTAAAAGTACGGATTCAAATGTAGTGAAAGGAGGGTGTAGGAAGAAGTATAAAAATAGTGGATTTTGGAGGATCGATAGTGGATGTTGGAGGATCGTATAGTGGATGTTGGAGGATCGTTAGTGGATGTTGGAGGATCGATAGTGGATGTTGGAGGATCTTATAGCGAATGTGATGATTCTTATTTTGGTGAAGATCGAAAGTAGCGTAGAGGAGATTTAGTTGTGTGAAGCTAGTAGCGTTGAGTGTTGGTGAGTGTCTACTAGTTTTCGGAAGTTCAAGCTGGGAGAGAAGGGAATCCTCTGTCCCATAGAGAAGCCGTAGTATTGGAGTAAGAGTGCGACCGTCTCTACACTTTCGACTATCTGCTGTGGTGAGATATTTAAGATTATCTACTTAAATTGTTGATTCATATATTTTGATTAAGTAAAACGCTGGCTGAGCTATATAAATTTACCAGGCCGCCCTCCCATTAATCTGCTCAAATAAACTTTAGTTATTGTTATTTAAAGTCTTGTGTTCTCTTAGTAATCTAAGTATTTAAGTTAAGATGGAGTTTGCAGGAGCGCAAACTCCACACAACTCATAATGTTAAGTGTTGTATACAACTATTGATTAAGATAATTTGAAACATTTGTAAATTATGCTCTTGTAAAAAAAATAATAAATAAATAAAAAAGAAAGAAAAGGAAAGGAAATAAGAATGAAAGAATGAAACGCAAAACAGCTGTTAGATTAAGAGTAATTCACTTTTTTAAAAATTATTTTTCATAATAAACAATATTAATATTTTTGATTACATTTTTTAATATTATTATTATTATTTTAATCATAATTATTTTTATTATAAACCCATTTTTTCTAATCATTAATTTCACACTGAAGGGAAAAAGGGACGTTGAAATAGAGATGGGATAAATAGTTACTTTTCAGTAATAGGTTACTTCGTTCCATAGTTCCTTTGGTAATAGGTTTTTGCAACATATTATTTTTATAACCTATTACTTTTTAATTTACATGTGGCTAATGTTTTTCTAATCCTCTCTGGATGATATACAATATATACATGTGTCCTAGATAGTGGATGCGGTTCATGTTTTTTAAGTCCCAATGCTTTCGAATAATAATCTTCACTTTATTTAACACTAGAATTTCTTCAATTAAAAAAAAAAAAAAAACGCTGATATGAAATAGTGGTAGAGTCAAAATTTTACACAAACGTTTCTGCCGATCGAGTAAGCTTAAGGTTCATTAAACCAATTCCTTTAAACACGAAAACAGAATATTTCAAATAATATCAAGAAACACGTACACGAGAGCAGTTTTCTGAAAAAAAAAAAAAAAAAAAAAAAGAATTATCATATTATAAGCCATATATGTAATTAAAAAACAATTAAATAATAATAGCAAATTTTTAAGAAACATCTTTGAGACATACCAAATTTTAAACTACCGAGTGACTGTTTTTTTTTTTTTTTTTTTTTGTTTTTTTTTACGAAGAACTTGAACTTTCCAGATTAACAAGAAAATTAGTGTTTTTCACTCATACTTAGCAAACAGTTACTTTGAATATGTTTTCTAAAATTAGAAACACTTGTTAAAAATTATAGATTTTGCTTATAAAAATTGCATAAAATGATGTATTTTCTCAGACACTTAATTTTAACATAAGAGCATAATTAACTATTCTTAACACCTTTACTCATTTTAAATCTAAAAAAAATAGTCTCAAGAAAAAATAAGATTAAAAAAATGTGAAGAAAAGCTAAACAGTAAAAATAAATAAATAAATAAGTATTCAATTTTCTTCTCAAATTATTCTTAATAAAACCGCAATAAATGCTGTGGTTTGCCATTACGCATTTTCAATTCCATCTGCTATAAGCAATTAAAATATAAACAAACACTCCTTCCCTTCAATTATCAAAATCCCGAAACATCTGTTTCCAATACGCAAGCGAATCCAAACCAAGCCGTGGTATCAAAGTTTTTTATTCAAACGATTTTATTATCCCATGAAAAAAATAATCAACACCAAATAAAATAATTTCTAAATTAATATGAGCACGATGTTATTTGTCCTAAACGTTAAAATTATCTTGCTTATTAAAATTATTTTGATTAATCTATTTCACAAGGAATATTCCGTAATACATTCTACAAAATATTATCATTACAAATTTATCGTTAAAAAAATAATACATCTGTAGCTGTATTATTTTTTTAACGATAATTTTATGAATTTGGAAATGGAAAGATATTATTGATTCAGAATATCACTGAGTAACAGATCGCATGAAATCATCTGAATTCCTTACTGAGATTTCAGACCTACTTTTCAGACGTGAAGTAACGAATCGATTCGAACATCCGCGCGGAAAGTCTGATGCGAGTCTTTAGCCGGCGTTCATAATATTGTTTTTGTATTTTGTAAATAAAATAAAATAAAATAAAATAATAAAGTAATTATATAAAAGAAATAATTCAAGCTTTTTACTTGTATAATGGTGTATTATATCAGTTTTATCGCCAGAAATTTCTTGTCTATTTCGCGTTCAGAGATAAAGTTAAAAATATTATTTTTTTAATGGGATATTTTTTGTAATATATTACAGTGCTAATAGGCTACCATGCAATAATAATATTACTTATTATGTTACGTGAAATAACGCCCATCTCTACGTTGAAATCGACTAAAATGCTAATTTTTCCGAAACGTGTGACGACTATGACATTTGTGTAATTTAATAAGTTCTTCTTTACCTTTGTATTAAACTTATTTCACAACAATAGTATATTACATGTAAGCTTCTTTATTATTTTTGGTGCATATATATATATATATATATATATATATATAAATAAAAATAACTGTACTATTATTTTAAATCTACATGTTTATTTAAAGCATTCACTTCAAAACTATAGGATTAATGTAATTTAAATGCAGGGACAGTTTTTAGACGTTTCCGAACCACTGTCCAAATGGTGTGGTGGTTACTGTCCTATCCCATGCGGTAGGATCCAGAATCAAATACTGGACAAGGCATGGGTGTTTCACCCTGTATTGCCATTGTGAGGGGTAACGACGACCTACAATTGGGTGTTCCTTCAAAAATGGCAGTCATTTCCACCGGGTAGTTCTATTTATAATGAATGAAAAATTAAAAATATATATACAATAGATGGTGCTGCCACCGTTCGCCGATTAATAACCGTGAAGACTGTGCGTGAAATTCAGGGCATCACCACACCTTCAAATAACACGTACTTTACTTTCTCCCAAATATACTTATAAATATTAAAAATTGAGCATATGTTTGAGCACAAAAAATTAATATATATATATATTTTTTTTTTTTTTTTTTTTCATTTTCTTTAAGAAAATATGCATTTTAAGTGAAACAGATCAATATTTGTACCGAAAGTGAAATCATTAGCAGACGAATTTATGCTTTGGGTCTGGGTAAACCAATAAGAAAACACCTTACGTCACTTCCGTATTATTTGGTGATAATTTAATCGTAAACCGTCCACGTTAAAGAAATATTATACAGCTTCTTCACCCAGAACCTACACTTTAGTGTATGAGTACACCTTCAAATAATTTTTTAATGCTTCATTCTATCTTTATATCTTATTTCGGTCATCTATAATAAATATTTAAAATCTATATCACACGAATATAAATATCAAATAAATACCAAACTATGCTTTTAAAAATCTATTAAATAAGACATTATCTAACTTATACGTTTAATAGAGAATCAAAGCTAGATATCTCTATCTCAGATATACAATTTAGTGAATACGTATTGCCGTATTTCTTGTCTTTCTTTATGTCAGATAAAATATGGATTAGATTAGAAAGACAAGAACTCTTCTAAATTAATATGGAAATATTCTTAGGGAGCAAATGAAAAGATTCTAACTTCGCAGTTCACTAAGTCGTTTATCATGCTTTCGCAAAACTGACTGACAGTAGGAAGCTTAAGGTGAAAACTTGTGAAAGTGTTGACGTCAGATAAAAGTGACTCTTATTACGGCCGGAGATTACCTATTATTTTACAGCTGTGAAAAGTCACGATTAAATTTGGATTTTAAAGATTACATATTGAAATTTTAAGAGAATAGAAGATTTTGACAACATTTCGGTTACATTTTGCAAAAGATGGATTAAAAAAAATATATATATTAACTCTCCATCGTTATATTTCGTTAAATATATATATATTTATATTCAAATTTGTTAAAATCGTGTTCTTATATCTATGTTTTAAAAGATATATATTTTTTAAGAGATAGATATAAGAACACAATTTTATCAAATTAAAATAAATAAATAAATAAATAAATATTAAAAAAAAGTAGCATAACATGTATATTTTATGTTTCTATATATATATATAGAAACATAAAATATGTTACGCTATCTGTATATATATATATATATATATATATATATATATATATATATATATATATATATATATATATATATATATATATTGAGAGAGAGAGAGAGAGTAACATAAAATATGTTACGCTATATATATATATATATATATATATATATATATATATATATTTCCATATAAGAAAGAATACTTGTGAAAATAATTAAAGAAAATCTGCAATATTAATTTTAGTCTGTTACCTTTTAAGTATTCGAACTGACTGACTGACTTACTGAGATGCAGACAGACAAACAAACTAGCCGCAGACAGATTTTGGGAGTTAAAAAATATATATTAAAAGATACATCTATGATTAGAAATAATTAAAAATATTAATTATATATTGAATTCTAATTAAAAACCTTTTTTTACAACTTCCTGATAAGACAAATATATTTTTTTTTTTTTTTTTTTTTATTGTCTTAATAATAATTTCTTCAAAAGCAAATGTTAAGGTAAGCCTTATTATGATATATCTAACATTAAACATGGTTCTAGAAAGAATTAATGAAATCTGAACAAAATTTTATTTTCGTCATATTGAAAATTAATTGTTTGACACTTAAGTTTGATATCGGTTTATTTTAAATTACAGAACTTTTACTCCAGTTTTAATTTTCATACCAATTGTTTGATTTATATATTGAACTTGTTTTGGTTGTTACTTTTATACAAACGGATAAATATCTAAATTTCAAAAGCATTAATAAATATGTTCCATTTATTTCCATTTAACTTGTAGGAAGCTTTATTATTAATAAATATTTGTTTAATTATTTATGGTTGCAGAATAGTTAAAGGGGTATAACATAATAATTTTAATCGAGGTGGAAAACTCTAATTATAAATACCTTCGAATTCTTAAAACACTTGACTTGCATAATTGGAAAATATCTTAATCCAAAACACAGCATAAACAATATATATTACTGATTAATTGAATTTTATTGTACTTCCGAGAATTTTTGCTAATCTTAAAGCAACAATCGATAAAAGAATCCATTGAAATAAATGATCATCGCTCTTAGTAAATTAATTGATTTCATGTACAAATCATTCAAACGAATGGGTTTCATTTCACGGACGACTGCGCCTCAAATTAATAGGTGAAATTAAGGAAGCTTGAAGAAATTAAAAGAATAAATGAAAGCAATTTGCCAAGAATTGCAATTTTGTTAATGAATCTCTTGGTTATTCAGCTATAAATTTCTGTTCCATAATAGATGCTTGTGTCCATGTTGTGAATAATTTTGGCATTGTAAATAGCTGCATGAAAATTTGAGATTCATTTAATTGTAAGCAGAAAAAGAATATTTTTTGTGATGTTAAAATAAAGTAAAACATATTTATACAAGTAAAAGTCTTATAGGTTAGAGTGTAGTTCTCGTAATTTATATATGTACTAGTAAAGCCCCGGTTCGGGAACGAACCGAATTCCGAATGCGGGAAAAATTTCAAAATAAAACTTGAAATGTACAAAACTCGGCCTGATGCTGCCTGCGTGCCAATAGATCAAAGTTTGTTAACGAAACCATTTTTTAATTCATGAAATCAATGAAGGTAAGGAATCAACGAAGGCTTTTGTCGCTTCGCTGGTCACTGTATTTAAAGGAAACTATTTTCTATATCGCTTTATACAAACGAAAATAAAATTTAAAGAAATCATTAAATTGCTTTAAAGCCCGCTTTGGTTTTCCGTTGGTTTATATATATATTGTTTCTTTCTTTTCGTTTTCCTTTCCTTTCCATATTTACTGAATTCGATTTTTTGTTTTTTCAGTATCACGTGATTGAGCAGACGACTATTTTATTTATTTAACGTTCATTTATATTTCCACTAATTTGTGGAACTCTCGTGCAACTTTATCTAAATTGTTTTTTTACTTCACTTTCAATTTTCATTTTCTCATGTGCATCAGTAAAATATTTTATATATTTTTTTTTTATTTTTCGCGTGAAAGCATATTTCATTTTATGTTTAAAAAAAAAAAAAAAAAAAAAAAAGTATTATTATTATTATTATTATTATTGGCAACAATTAAAAATTTAAATGTCCACAATTAAAGCTTTTACCAGGTTATTATTTTCACATTTTAATTAATTTTTAAAAATCTAATCAAAATTTCGTTACAAATAAGGTACCAAATGAAAGGAACATTTTTTTCTGAATCCGTCGGTTTAATTAACTTATCGACCGGACAATTAGTTTTTTTTAAATTAACTAAAGTATGAAAATCTGGTGACAATTTTTTAAATTAACTAAAGTATAAAAATCTGGTGACAATTTTTTAAATTAACTAAAGTAGGAAAAGCTGGTGGCAACAAAACACAGACAAACGGAAGAAAATCTCTCTTACCCAATCAACTTGCGTCCAACCACGGACTTACATGAAAAAACTCTCTTAGCCATTTATATATAAAGAGATATCACATTCGTTTTAATTGTTGTAGAATTGATAAAAAAAAAAAAAAAATCCTTAGAGCATAATTATACAACAAAGCATTATGAATAACAAACATAGCACTATTGAAGAGCGTTACAGTGAAATCATAAAAAATAAAATAAAATAAAATATTATTATGGTAGTTATCTTACTCTTAAAAAAAAAAAAAAAAAAAAAAAAAAAAAAACTGAGAGGGATAATTGCTAAAAAGATAATTTTATGACAAACAAGAGAGTGGATAAATAAATAAGACAAAGAGTGGATAAATAAATAAATAAATAATAAAATGCAAAATAAGCTTCATAAGGCTGGTTTCTGCGCATGTTGAAAAATTTTGAGGTATTATTTTTATCTTTGAATTTTAAGTAGTTCCAATTAATCGGACATTAATAATCGTTTATTTTTTTCGGTCTCTTAGAGTTTCTACAAAGATTAAATTCAATAATAAATTTTGCAAGAAATAATTTATAGATTACAAACTGAATTTCTGTTCTATCGATAGTTACGCTAAACTCCATAACATTTTTTGTTGTCATGCGTATGTCTTAAATTTTATATATATTTTTATCTTACTTTTTTAAGTCGGAATACACATTTATTTTCTATTATAAAAAGATTTTACAACTTGTTTGTATGTTGTACGTAGTAAAATATTCGAGCATATCATATACATCAATGATACTACAATGTCCATAGACGACTTTTCCTTTACAAATGTTCTTTTACGGACGTTTCTTTCATTCTTTTGAACTTTTAAATATATTCAAAGCCTACTCAACATGAAATATTTGAAATATACCATTTCTAATGGCAGACTCCATTTAGTTCTTTCTATATAGCCTTTTAATCTTCCATGTATTAAGATGTATAATACCGAAAAGTTTATCCCTTGATAAATTATTTCAGCTATTTCTTTTCTTTTTCTTTTTCTTTTTCTTATATATATATATATATATATATATATATATATATATAAATCATAAGAAATTAGGATTGGAACTAAGCTTATATTCAGATTTTTTTTTTTTTAAACCCGACATTATTCCCGTATTATAAATATTTGAAAATCATCATCTATATATATAAAAGAGTAAACTGACTGCTTCACTGACTGATTCACTGACTGATTCACTGACTCAACACGGTTGTGGCGATCCTATGGGAGATAGAGTCACAATTTTTGGTGAGCAGGTTGATTTTAGGACCCTGACGCTCACTAAGACGGGATTTTTCGAAATACCCCCTCGTTCCTCCCCGGGGGAGCAGAAGGCAAAAACCACCTTTATAAACATAACTCGGCTCCAAATTGCTTCACGGTGTAGAAATTGCAGATAGGGAGACTAGACTTGAATACAAAAAAATCATTTTCTGCGATTTTGGAATTTTGGATTTTTAAGGGGGGTAGGGGGTAAAAATGAGATTTTCGGGAGCGCATAAGGCAAAATCACATTTATAAGTATAACTCGGCACCAAATTACTTCACAGGGAAGAAATTGCAGATGGGGAGACTAGACTTGAATACAAAAAAATCATTTTCTGCGATTTTGGATTTTTGGATTTTTAAGGGGGAAAAGGGGTGAAAATGATTTTCGGAGGCGCAGGAGGCAAAAACACCTTTATAAGCATAACTCGGTTCCAAATTACTTCACGATGAAAAAATTGCAGATGGAGAGACTAGACTTAAGTACAAAAAAATCACTTTCTGCGATTTTGGAATTTTGGATTTTTAAGGGGGGAGAGGGGTTGAAAATGATTTTCGAAGGTGCAGAAGGCAAAAACCACCTTTATAAGCACAACTCGGCTCCAAATTGCTTCACGGTGAAGAAATTGCAGAGGGAGAGACTAGACTTGAAAACAAAAAAATCATTTTCTGAGATTTTGGAATTTTGGATTTTTAAGGGGGGAAGGGGGTATAAATGATCTTCGGAGGCGCATAAGGCTAAAACACATTTATAAGTATAACTCGGCTCCAAATTACTTCACAGTGAAGAAATTGCAGATGGGGAGACTAGACTTGAATACGAAAAAATCATTTCCTGTGATTTTGGAATTTTGGATTTTTAACGGGAGAAGGGGGTATAAATGATTTTCGGAGGCAAATTTAGAGAAATACGGATTTTCGAGTAAAAGTAATAGCTCAAAGATGTAGAAAAAAAAAAAAAAAAAAAATCGCCATGCGTCTTCTTGAAAATATTTCCAAAAACTCATTTTTGATTTTTTCCGATTTTTTTTTTTTTGGGGGGGGGGAGGGGGGGGGGGCAAAAAAATAAAAATAGTGTCAGATCGTTCAAAATTGGTACATAGAGGTTTTCGATACTTACAAATAGATTGCGGATATTTTCGAATTTGTAAAATTATTAGAAGGGGTGGGAAGGGGGGCAGTGTGTGGGGGGGGCAATGGGCAAAAACAAATAGAAATACAGCTAGGCCGTTCAAAATTGGTACAGATAGGTTTTAAAGGCCTGCAAGTCGAATGGGGATATTTTCGAAGGTGTAAAGTTATTAGGAGGGGCGAGAAGGGGGGAGGGGAGAGGGGAGGGAGCAAAAAAATAAAAATAGAGTTAGATCGTTCAAAATTGGTATATAGAGGTTTTCGATACTTACAAATCGATTGCGGATATTTTCGAATTTGTAAAATTATTAGGAGGGGTGGGAAGGGGGGGTGGGCAAAAACAAATAGAAATACAGTTAGGCCGTTCAAAATTGGTACAGATAGGTTTTAGAGGCCAGCAAGTCGAATGGGGATATTTTCGAAAGTGTAAAGTTATTAGGAGGGCTGGGAAGGGGAGAGCGGAGGGGAGCGGAGGGGCAAAAAGAATAGAATAAAGTTAGAGCATTCAAAATTGGTATATAGAGGTTTTCGATACCTACAAATCGACTGCGGATATTTTCGAATTTTTAAAATTATTAGGATAGACGGGAGGGGGGGGGCGAAGGGGGAAATAATAGAAATAAGTGTTAGAGCATTTTGGGAATTTTTTCTGAAGGCAGTGCGACATTTTTCCTAATAAGATTTTTTTTCTGTTTTTTTTCACGTGATAAAAATTAATGCAATTTTGAGACTTCAGTAATCATAACGATTCATTTAAAAATAGGGACCAGCG